>CAOLHI010001956.1:0-307495 GCA_948474755.1 Ctenosaura bakeri | reverse complement strand
CCTTTCACAACAATATGTTCATTCTCTAACCAGAGCATCCCAGCATTACAGACACTTACCTCCTGGATATTCATGTATGCATCACCAAGGAGAAGAAAAGTGTGAGAACTTGGTAATTTCTCCACTAAATCTCTACAAAGAAGAAAAGAAGTAATCTGTTTTACTGCTTATGCAATAAGGTCGGTTTCTATGGCCGCAGCTTGCTGTTTTTGTATAGACATATATAGGTGGCAAACATTTGCTTCTTGTCCCTGGAAGCTTCTGTTTAGCAGGAACAGAGACAAAATTAGTATGAGATTCTTGATACCTCGGTTTCCATTAAAATACATAAATCTGTAACAACTTACTTTTTTGTTGACAGTAGTTTATATGAGAGCCAGCCTGGTGTAGTGGTTTGACTGCTGAACTACAACCCTGGACAACAGGGTTCAATTCCCTGCTTGGCCATAGAAACCCACGGGGTGATCTTGCATGTGTCACACACTCTTAGCCCCAGAACACCCCATGATAAGGTTGCTGTAGGGTCACCATAAGTCAGAAATGATTTGAAGGCACATGACAATTGCAAGTGTTACAACATCTCACTGTCGTCCGACAGAACGAGCTGGCTTAGACACATCATTACATTTTAGCTTTTATGAACACACCCTCCACTGAGCTCACATGCTGCTGCTTCCTACTTTGCTGAGGTTCTGAGAAGACCTCAGAAGCTTTTCCTCCCATTTTTTAAACCTATGGTTGATTGAAACAAACCAACTGAAAAACCATAGTTTATGCATTTTGAACATGGCAAATGGAAATGGAAACAGAAGCTTCTGATCTCAGACGCATGCTGGAGGAAGCTAATTCTTGTAATGGTTAAGCATTCTATCCAAATGTAATCATGCTAACTAAGGAGCAGTTCATAACAATGCTTCCCAGGCTACCTGACATGGGAGATCAGCAGTTATTCCTTTCCAGTGTACCAGGGACCAATATTGTTTTGGTGCCTTTGTTTCTTTTTTTTATAAAAACTCTCCAGGGCCAGCAGGTGATGGCTCGAGGACCAGAACCAGTCCATGCACCACCATTTTCATCAGCACTAATTTAGAAGACAATGGAATACAACCAACCTTCCTAACCCCCTCCAGAGGATACCAAGAAAATGGCTACGAAGAACTTCAAATACGAGGGAAACAGTTTAATTTTTTTTTCAAAATTCTTTTTTTTTTAAAGTAGTAGTATCAATATTTGTTTTTATTTAGTTATTAATACAGAAAAAAAATTCAAAAGGAATGACTTTTTATCATTTTACAACACTTTTTACAGACGTAGTCTCTCTCAGCAGGAAAAAAAAAGCAGGAGGATGAGGCACTGCTATTACTTAGATAATAACATCAGTTCTTACCTGTAACAGCTTGCATACAGCTTCTTATCCTTCCTGTACTCCAGATAGATCTGAGCCATTTTTTGTTTGGCCTGAACATAGTAAGTCTGCTCTGGCGTTATATTTCTGAGCATAGTTAATGCTGCTTCCACATCTCCTTGGGAAAGAGCTAGGTCTGCATTAGCAATCATGACTCTCAGTTCTTCAGGAGTGCCAGAAAATTCATTGATAGCATCTTGGAGGACTTTAATGGATTCGTGCTTCCAAAAACAAAAAACAAAAACAAACAAACAAAAAAATGTTTTTGGGTCAAATGCAGGTTTCAGTGTATTAATCCCTGCTACAAAACTGTGATTCCTAAACACAGTGTGACTCCCACACTTATATGTATGCTGTAGAGGATCAGGAGTGGGTGGGCAGGTACTCTTAAGGATCTGTCAGTTCACATAGAGCAGGTGCCAGACTTACTGTGCCTCACTGCAAGCTTCATACAAACCACCTTCAAACTGTGGTTTGCTGGGCTGTTTAAAGCTAAAAATGAACTACCATTCATTCATTCATTCATTCATACAATACACCACCTCCCTCCCAGTATGGAAATCACGGCAGCTCACAGGATTTGTCTGAATGTGTCAAGCTGCAGTGTGTCAAGCTGCAGTGAAGCAAAAGCTTCTGAACATCTCCTTCCAGCCATGCAAGAAAAACAGGGGGTGGCGGGAAGCTCCTTCACATTTCATTAAACCAAAGTTGAACAGGATAACTGAACACAGGCAATCTATCACTGTTAGTACGATGATCACAAATCTTTTTAGACTTAAAAAGTGAAGCTGGTAACCAGTGTCTCAAGTTTGCAAATCACACCAGAAGATTATGTACAAGCTTTACATATCTTCATGTCACACCTGTTCACCATTCAAACGATGAGCCTCCACAAGTTCAAGGTAGACAGAAACACGATCACTTCCATCTATCTCAATCTTCTTTGTTTTTGATTTTGAGGAAGATGCAGTGTTTCTCATCCCAGGTAAGTTCATTGCCATCTGCAACGTTTTAATGGCTTCAGCTACTTCTCCCATCTTTATTTGGGCTTGAGCTTTTATTAAGTGGTATACAGGATGTTCTCTGACCTAAGGAAGAATAAATAATTAGTATCAATGATTGTTTTCCAGAAACAATGCATTGTTTTCCAGAAACAATGAAAGGGAAAGAACTGTGAAAATATCATTTATTGTATTAAATCATCATTTTAATGGGCAAGTCTGTATTACTTTTATTACTATCATTTTCTTCTTCATCATCATCATCATCACCACCACCACCACCACCATCACAAAATCTTTAAACCATATCCATTATCTCCTTTGGGGCCTTGTGGGTCATGTCAAGGGGGACCCAATTAACTTCATTAATCAAATGCCAAATCCCCAAAACTCCCCCAAGAAGAGAGTTGTATTCATTCATACATTCAAATGACAGAAAAGCAAAAAGAGGAACAAAATCAGCAAGATTGAACAAAAAAATGCCCAGGAATTTCAGCTTTGTACCTAATGTTAGCTCTAGCTCCATGGCATATGCTAACATATAGAGCTAGAGCAAAGATGAAATGTCTGGGGCAATATAGGCAATACATATCTGCAAACCAGCCTAGATGTTTCTAATTTTCCAGTTGTCCAATATGACCAGCTTACTTACCAATGTGGTTCCATGAAAACAATTTTTCCTTTTATGGTATGAACTTTTGTCATTGTGGTCAGTCAGAGGAACCAACAAAAATGACATAGTTTCTCAGAATACAGGCAAAGGAAGATCAATCTGGACTCGAACGCATGAAAAGAACAGGTTGCTTACCTGTAACTGTGGTTCCTCGAGTGGTCATCTGTGCCCTCACACAATGGGAATCTTCACACATGCACAACAGCTTTTTGGAAAGCTCCAGAGCTGAGCAGCTTGGTGGGAACCCCTCCCCCATCCGGTACTGAGCATGCTCAGTCCTGCCAAGCCAACAGTCTCTCCTCAGTTTCGAAGTCTGCCAAAGCAAGGGCCTGAAAGAGGGGAGGCTGGGTGGGTGTTTGGGAGGGCACAGATGACCATTCAAAGAACCACAGTTACAGGTAAGCAACCTGTTCTTCTTCTTCGTGGTCTCTGTGCCTCACACAATGGGAGACTGAGTAGCTTACCAGTGGACAGTGGGTCAGGTCCAAGAAGATAGAAGACAGTACTGCACGACCGAAGTAAGCATCACACCGGGCCCTGCAGTCAAGGCGGTAGTGGCGGATGAAGGTCAAAGGCTGTGACCACACAGCCACACGACAAAGCTCCTGTAGGTCAACTCCCCTGAGAAGGGCCGCTGAAGAGGGCATTGCCCTGGTGAAATGGGCACGAAGCAGACCTGGCGGAAGTTGCCTGGCAAGTTCGTAGGCAAGGTGAATTGTTTGGGCAACCCATTTGGAAAAACATTGAGTGGATATCTTGTGATCTTTCCGGTGCTCACCATAGCAGACAAAAAAGTGGGGAGTCTGATGGAAGGTCAAGGTCCGTTGCAGGTAAAAGGTGAGAGCACGGCGTATGTCAGGCGAGTACAGGGAGCACTCAAGAGGTGAGGCAGGATCAGGATAGAAGGTAGGTAGAATCAAATCCTGATTCAGATGGAAGTCAGAGACAACTTTAGGAAGAAAAGACAGGTTTGGATGTAGGACTACCTTGTCCCGATAAAAGACAAGGAATGGTTCATCAGACGAGGAATGGTTCAACACAGTCAGTTCTGCTCGTCTGGCTGAAGTGACAGCAACCAAGAACACTGTCTTCGTGGTAAGGAGACAGTCATTAGACACGGCCATCGGTTCAAAAGGACGGCACATAAGCCGAGAAAGGACAAGCGATAGTGACCACGGAGGAAGCGGTGGGGAGATAGGAGGGTAGAGGTGTTGCAGACCTTTAAGGAATTGCTTGACTGTAGCGCTACAGAAAAAGGCTGAGAAAGGAGAACCACGCATGCAGGCAGAGGAGAGGGAGGTCCGGGTGCAACACGCAACTGTCTGAGTGAGAAAGGAGATCTGGCGTGCTCTGAAGTCTCATGTTGTGGCCCCGTGCAATGGCGAGAAGGGGATTGAACCAATGTTGTCTCGGCCAATAAGGGGCTACGAGGATGGCGTCTTCTCTATCTGCTGCGATCTTGGCCACTACTTGGCCCAAGAGACGAAACGGTGGGAAGACGTAAAGGAACTCCCCGCTCCAAGGGAACTGGAATGCATCCTCGAGAGAGCCGGGGCCCAGGCCAGCTCTTGAGCAATAATGGGGATATTTCCTGTTCAGTTCGGTCGCAAAGAGATCAACGGTTGGAGAGCCCCACTGGGACACTATCCTCCGGAAGGCAGCATCAGAGAGGGACCACTCATAATGGCACGCTGCGTCTCTGCTCAGCGTGTCTGCTGTCACATTGTCCCGTCCCGCTAGGTGAACCGCAACTGGATGTATCCATAGTGGAATGCACCAGTCCCAGATGTATAGAGCCACATGGAGCAAGGTGGAAGAGTGAGTGCCTCCTTGTCAGTTCACGTAGCAGACAGCTGTCGTGTTGTCTGACAGGATCTTGACAGTCCGTCCAACAACGAGGTTTCGAAAGGCCTGAAGAGCTTTGAGGATTGCCAAGAGCTCCAGCGCGTTGATATGGAGACGCATCTCCAAGCTGGCCCAGTGGCCCTGGACTGCAAAACCATGACAGTGAGCTCCCCAATCAAGGAGGGACGCATTGGTTGTGATGGTAAGTGTCAGACAGGGCTCGACAAACAGCATTCCCGACAAGAAATGATGTGGGGACAGCCACCAATGAAGGGAGTGCCATACTGGACTAGTGACCCACAGAATCCAGTGTTGATCATTGAGCAGAGGATCGAAGCACTGGAGAAACCAGTGTTGCAGGGGCAAGCCTGAAGGAGAGACAAGTAGGTGACCACCATCGTGGCCGCCATGTAGCTGAGAAGCTGTTGGATCCTGTGGGCGGAAATGGATGGACTGTGCAGGGCATTGGCTGCGGCCTGTCACAGGGTCCAAGCGTGCCTCACGGTTAGGAAGGCCCTGGCGCAAGTGGAGTCCAAAGTGGCCCCAATGAAATCCAGGGTGCGTGAAGGTTCCGAGTGGGATTTCTTGGGATTCACCCTGAGTTCGAGATCAGAAAGAAGGGAGAGGGCAACATAGATGTCCTCGTACAGTTTCTGTTTGCAGGATGCCACCAATAACCAATCATCCAGATATGGGTACATCATAACGTTCTTCATGCGGAGGTAAGATACCACAGGAGCTAGGCACTTGGTAAAGACCCTGGGGGCCGTGGACAGACTGAACGGCAGGACCTTGTATTGGTAACAGACACCATCGACCGTAAATCGGAGGTACCTCCTGTGGTGGGGGCGAATAGAAATGTGAAAATAGGCATCTTGTAGGTTGCTGGATGCAAACCAATCCCAACGCCTCAGGAAAGGCAGAATGGAGGACAGGGTGGCCACCTTGAATTTCCAGGGGGAAATCAAGGAGTTCACCCCCCTGAAGTCTAGGATGGGTCAGAGAGTGCTGTCCGATTTGGGTACAGTGAAGTACTGGGAGAAGAAGCTGGTGGATTTGGCCGAGGGTGGCAGTTACTCTATGGCCCCTTTGAGGAGGAGGGTCTTGACCTCTTCAAGAAGGGCCAGACTGGCAGGAGTGGAGTAGAAGATGCCGAGCGGAGTATTTCGAAACTTGATGGCATAGCCAAGATGGACAATGGTCAGAACGCAGGAGTTCGAAGTGATCTTGCACCAGGTGTTGAGGTGGCGAGCTAGTTCTGTGGGTCTGGATAGGTGGTCGGGCAGATGAAAGAGCAGCAGAGGTGGCGACCTGCAGGGGAAGTAAAAAATGTGACTTTGCAGTCGAAGAGGATTTATTGGAAGATGGTTGACATTGTCTAAAGGAGCGACAGGAAGAAGCTGGCAAGGATGATTGGTGAGACGTGCAGCGAAGAGAGTGCGGCCTATAAGAGTAGGAAGGGCGCCTCCATGAAGAACGGAATGAAGATGGTCTTCCAGGTTGAGTCGTTGGATGAAGGCCCATCTTCTTAGCTGTCAGTCGAGGTCTCATAAAATGGTCCATAGCATCATCTGTAGTCGCATGAAAGAGTCCTTGGCCATCAAGGGGCAGGTCCTCAATCCTTTTTCTGCTATCCTCAGTCAACCCAGTGTACTGGAACCAGGCGAATCGGTGGAGGGCGATCGCACCCACCATCACGCATGCTGCACCTTCAACAGCATGCTGGGATGACAAAATCTGTTGATTCGAGAGAGCTACAGACTCATTAAAATATTGGACGGCAGTAGCTCTGTGGTCATCTGGCAGGTGGGAAAGCAGGGGAAAAAACCCTATCCCAGATGTTGCATTGATAGGCTGCCAGGCAAGCTTGAATGTTAGAAATTGTGGTGATCAACAAGGAGGCAGAGTAGAAGCAACGGCCGAAAACATCCAAACGGTGACCCTCACAATCAAGTGGAGTGGTATGGGCCCTTTTGCCCCCTTTTGTTTGGGATGACTCAACGACAATTGAATTAGGAGTCAGGTGATTGAATAAGAAATCAACATCCTTCTCCTGGGTACGGTAAAAATGTTCCAGGCGGTGAGGGATCGGTTGAAGCGATGCCGGCTGGGCTCAAGGATGTTTCAAAACCTCCTGCAGGATGGGTAGAAATGGAATCGGAGCTGTCAATGTAGGCCGAGCGCCAACATAGTGGAACACTGGGTCCTGTACTATAGGAGCAGGACCAGAAATGTCGAGGCCCAAGGCGCTGGTTGGCCTTTCTGACTAATATGTCGGAGAACTGCTTGACATCATCAGGAGCTGAATCAGGAGATGAGTCCCCAAACGCTAAAGGTGGGGAGGTACGAGACTGCAGTGTAGAATCTGTTGAATCACTGTCAGAATCATAAGAACCAGAAGGAGACGATGAGCGAGAGGATCGAGAACGACGATGCCGAGCAGGTCCCGTTGCAGGAAGAACAGCCGGCAGAGCGGGAGCAGAGACTGTTGGAACAGACGGAGCTGGAAGCAAGACCAGAATCTGCACTGGTACCGAGGGCGGGATACAAAGCGGTACTGAGGTCGATGCCGACAAAATGGGTAGGACGGTCAGGATCGGTGCAACGATGGACTGCATCAACAGCGAAGCCGACAGAGATGTTGGCAGAGTGGACACAGGGTGAATATCCGGCAGAGGCCAGAATACCGTCTCTGTCACCTGAGGAGGAGGTGAAATGGCCCGACAATGAGGCGATGGGCCTAGGGACCAGTGATCAAACCGAGACAGCAAATGACTATAGTAGGCCAATCGGGACTGAGAATGGGATCTGGAGCAGCGATACCGAGGGGAGCGTCGGTAATGAGACCCCGGAGGAGATCGTGACGGGAAACGTGAACATCAAGGGCGGTAAGGGGACCAACAACGAATGTCGGGATGGTACCGGTCACGATAGGCAGGTGAATATGAGCGGTAGGAGCCAGGTTGCTCTCTCCAAAGGTGCTCATGGCCATACCAGGCGATATAGGATGCTGACAAGAAAAGCGAATTGACTCTCGCTAACGAAGGCTTGTAAGCGGTGCAGTAGCCATAGTCACGATGACATGGGGATCTCTCCCTTTCACCGCGTCTCAGGGAGCGGGCCACACTAACTCGAGGCTGGTTTTGGGAAATAGCCCGAGGAGTGTCCAAAACAGGTGGGCGGTCCAACTTGGGACAGCCAGAAGAGAGGGCCAGGGCCAGTGGAGTTTGCAGACACCCATCTCTGGACTGGCCTGATGTAACAGGTGGAGAGGCCAGTGGTGAGGACTGATGGTCCAAATGAGACACGAAATCCGCAGCAGCAGGAACCAAGAGCACTGGGAGCTGGGCAGTATCCCGCACCTGCGAAAGAATGGGAGCATCATCCTCTTCAACGGTAGACGTCGCAGGTTGCGTCGGAGGAGGTGTTGGTAAGGGACCAAGAGAAGGTCGATTAGCCGGTGAACAGACAGCAATGCTTCTCCTTCTTCTTCTTCTTCTTCTTCTCCTCATTGGAGGAAGCAGAAGGATGGTGCGACGAAGTCCGTTTACACTCCGCCAAGGTAGAGACCTTGCAGGGCTGGTGAAAAGGAGCCTCCTGCGAGGTCAAGATAGCATCTCCAGTGGCGGATGGAAGAGTAGGCATCCTCGAGAGCTTTGGAATCTTCGGCAAAAAAGATATTGACGGTAAAGCCGGCGAGGTCAAGGTTGGTACTGGTATTGAAGGTGTCGATACTGAGGGACTGGTCGTTACCGATAATTTTGGGACCGAGGCAGAGGACATCGTAGAAGGCGTAGATACCAAAACGGTGGAAAGAGCAGTATTGGAAGACGCCTGCTCTTTAAGACAAAGGGCTTGCTCCCAGCAGTAGGATTTCAACCAAGAAGCTCTATTCTTCAGAGTCTGGGAAGTGAAATCCTTACAAATAGAGCAGGCCTGAACGTTATAGCCTTCCCCGGGCAGAACAAGCACTTGGGATGGGCATCCGAAAGAGAAACCTTGCGGCTGCAAAACACGCACAACTTAAACAGAGACAACGTAAGAAGGGGGAAGAGTTCTTATAGTTTTTTGTTGTAAAGAGATGAGAAAAAAAAACAAGAATTAGAAGAACTGCTCAGCGAGGAAGCCTTCTGAGCTGCTAACAGGTAAGTGGACGAAAAGAAACTGAGGAGGGACCATTGGCTTGGGGGGCTGAGCATGCTCAGTACCGGATGGTGGAGGGGTTCCCGCCAAGCTGCTCAGCGATGGAACTTTCCGAAAAATTACTGCGCATGCATGAAGATTCCCATTATGTGAGGCACAGAGACCGCGAAGAAGAATGCCTGATAACACAATTCATCTTTTTTATGGTATTGTCAAAGTGATCTATTCCCTTTCTCCTTCTAACTTCACAACACTTTCAGCTTCCTGATATCAGTCAGTGCAAGGCATGCACTGAGCTTAAAGTTTAGGCACTTCAGCTGGAATTCACTAAGGTAGTTATGAACGTGTAACTCAAGAGTTACCCATTTGTGACTAGTTTGTATTCATGATCTCTACGTATTCACTAGTTTAGAGAATGTAGGGACCTATAAATCCCCATTTATAGGGCTGGAGCCTTTGCAATTGATGGGGATTTGTTCCCCTGTTGATTGGGAGGAAGAAGTCTCTGGTGCAAGGGGCAACTGCAACAGGGACCCTGCTTCTGCCTGTTGTGATGGAGACTGCTCACAGGAAGGGGTGGGAATGATAGTCAGCTGCTTGCCAGTCAACAGAGGAATAGATCCCCACTGAATGCAGCAACTGCTACCCAGTAAGTAGTGGTGTATGGGGGGCGGGCATCAAGTCAGGAGACACTATGTGCCTACATAGCTGATAGAGAATTCTGTCCATCAGAAATAACCACCACACTCTGATAGTATTTACTGGGAGATCCAAGTGGTAAGACACTATATTGGCTATATTGTTGTAAATGGCACCCATGCTATCCAAGACTCATTTGTTAAATTTATACCTTACCTCTCCTGGAAAAAGCTCCTGGCAGCATAAGTACATCTTATCCTCCCCTCCCCCTTTTCCTCATAAGAATCCTGAAAAGTAGGTCAGTTTGAGAGTGAGTGAGTGGTCCAAGGTTGCCTAATGAGCCAATGAATTTCATGACTCAGTAGGGACTTAAACCTAGATTTCTCACATCCCCATCCAATAATCTGACCACTACACAAGAGCGCTAAGTAAGAAAAAAAACCTATGTCATTACATATAGTGGACTAACAATTGCTGAAAACAAAGATCAAAGATCTGCTTCTCAGGCAGTGCAAGACCAACAGCAAGTTATGCTGGCTCTGGACAGAGGTACTAATGTTTTGTAGACCCTAAATGGGCTATCATGTTGGACAAGAGACACCATCACAGTCAATTACAAGATCAGGACATAAACCACCAATGTTCCTCGCTCAGTGAGTCATACAAGTGAGGCTTTGGGGTGTCTTACAAAAGCAATTATTTGTATAACAGAAAGAATGTGTGAGCAGAAATGGAGACAGCTCCAATACCAGACTGAGCAAGCAGCAGGTGCTACCGATGAAGGAAGGGGCATTCAGTGCAAGACAGGAATCCAAAATTTTTATTTAGGTATGCCATTGGTTAAACCAGTCATGTTTCTCATTAACTGGCTTCCAAAGACATAAAATCTCTTTCCCCTTTATGTTCGAACTTGTCCAGAAACATGCTACATCTGATGAAAGTATTCAAAGAGACAGATGTGTTAAGTCCATTTTAGCATAAAAAGACACAAAGCAATCTAGTAGTACCTTTGATATTAATTGAGAAGAAGCTTCCAGCCTAAACTTTCACAGACTCATAATATCCACACAGACTGTGTCCATGAAATGTTATCTAGAAGTTTATTCTTCCTGGGTAGCTTCAAGGGTACTACTAGATCCCTTCATGTCTTTTTATGTAACTGATGAGGATAATGATGATTAATTTGCTCATTTATGTGCTGCTTCCCCCCAGTAATGGGACATAAAGCAGCTTACAAAAATGAAAACAAATTAAAAGCATTTACAAAGACATTAACAACACATAAAACAAAGGCTGAGATCCTGCAATAGGAAACATAGCTATGGAAACATAACTGCAAGATCACCTGATGCTACTTGTCAAAATCCTACATTTTAAGCTTACCTCCCCAGCACAGCCACTTCTGACCCCCTGTAGGATCCTGTTGGGATCCTGTCACAGCTTTCTGTCTCAATATGCCTTGTGATCTGGAAACGGCTGGAGATGTTATTACTCACTGCTCTACTTCCATTGCTTGGAAATAAAAGTGGTGGTGGTGGGGCTGTGAGGCTTCAAAGGCAGGACTTAAGAGTCGCTATTCATTGTTACGACTGGACAAAGATAGCAAACGTGAAATCGAATAATTATAACATAATAACAGAGCAGAATGCCATCCATTATAGTTAAAACAGAATGAAATGATTCCATGAACATGGAGCAGGTCCATTATAGCAGGCATAAAAGCTTTTTAAAAAATCCACCTCTCTATACTGTTACGTCCTCATGCAGTTCAACGGCAGTGGTATATTTGCTGTAATGAGAGTGAATCCTAGCCCAACTTCTGATGGCTAGGATCCAGTGAAATAATTCTGCTTAATCTAATAAGATTTTTGGTGCCTTGACCATTTGTAATCAAATCTGCAGCCAATAGTAACTCTGGCAACCGAGCAAGTGTGAAGTGAAAATAAAGCGTTTAGTACATGATGCTAGATTTTCCAGTCACACTCACCTCAAAGTTGTAGCTGAGGCAGAGTTCCAGAGACTGAGAACAGAGCTTGAAGTTGTTTTGTGACAAATGAACTTGAGCCATAAGGAGATGAGCATCAGCGTATGAAGGATCCTGTTCGATACAGCGCTGCAGGACACTCTGAGAGGCTTCAGAGTTACCTGAACAGGTTAAAGACACCAAGATAAAATAAAAACATAAATTCGAAGCCTTCTGAAGTTATTGCAGTTATAGCTGAAGATCAATTAGGACAAAATCCAATGCAAAACACACATCACAGAAATTCCTTCAATTCTCCTGTCCTGCCTTCATACAAGTCAGCAGGCAGACTCCTGGAACAGGTTTTTGGGGTGCTCTGGGGCTATGATCATACAGGGAGCTCAACTCCCCCAACTTTATAATGAATTCTGATGCTGTGAAAGCAGACATCCAGCCTTGTATCTTCATTTTCAGAACTTATTCCTCTTCCCTCACCCCAAAAGCAACTTCATATTTGAGGAGCTTCATTAAATGCTGGTCTTTTTGCTATTTCAAAAATTAAGGCAGCTATGAAACCATAACATATATGAAAGTAATCAAATAATGTCACTGGCAGTATATCATCTCTTCATTTATATTATGGATAGGAAAAGCATGCAGTCTTCCAGATATTGGTGGAATGCAACTCCCATCACTCCTTGCTATTACCAATGCTGACTTGGGCCACGTGTTCCTCAATCTGTGCTTTCTAAGCAATTATTATGTACAAAATTAACTTTACCTGCCAAATATTTCACCTTTGCAACTAAATAGGCAGCTTGCTGGAGGCCAGGAACTGTTTTTACCACAGTTTCAAGGACAGATGCACAAGGTCTGAGAAGTGGTGAAGCTGGCTGTCCTGGACCTGCAGGCTGCAGAGGAACATACTTATTGAGAAATTCATTTAAAAGATAACCTTTCTCTTTAAGACAGGTAGGTAGGACTCTGGTTTTTTAGTTCAGATAAAGGTCCAGCTGAACTGTGATGTGAAATCTGGTGTGCTTTTACACCCTGAGTCCCTGTTCTTTGGTCCCCTTAGTATGTGGCACAGGTGCTTTTGAGTCACTGTTTGCTTCCAGCCACTCACAATAATTTCCCAATTCAATATCCCAATTCAAGAGGGATACTGACAAGCTGGAGCAAGTCCAGAGGAGGGCGACCAAAATGGTGAGAGGCCTGGAAGCCATGCCCTATGGGGATAGACTTAGAGAGCTGGGTATGTTTAGTCTGCAGAAGCGAAGGTTAAGAGGGGACATGATAGCCATGTTTAAATATTTGAAGGGATGCCATGTAGAGGAAGGAGAGGGCTTGTTTTCTGCTGCTCCAGAGACCAGGACAAGGAGCAATGGATTCAAGCTGCAGGAAAGGAGATTCCACCTGAACCTCAGGAAGAACTTCCTGACAGTCAGGGCTGTCCGGCAGTGGAATGTGCTGCCTCAGAGTGTAGTGGAGGCTCCTTCCTTGGAGGTTTTTAAGCAGAGGCTTGATGGCCATCTGTCGGGAGTGCTTTGGGGGTGTTCCTGCATGGCAGGGGGTTGGACTGGATGGCCCCTGTGGTCTCTTCCAACTCTACATTTCTATGATTCTATGATTCTATGATTTGGAACCTTCTGTATATATGTCAAAGATTTTTAAAACCCTCTAGGATTTCATTATGTAGACATTCACAGGCTTTACAAACAATCCTCCAAGAGAAGTGTGACCAAAGCAAAAGAGAGTGGTAACATTATTTCTTGTATCTAGGACAATATGGTCATGATTCTCCATCAGGAGACACAGGTACAAGATAAAGCTACTATAGTCTCCCCATCCAACCTCACCTCCATCCTAGAAAAAACCACCTTTTCTCAGCTGCAGCCATCTGAACTGGCCATTTCCTCGTTACTGAAGACTAGCGGGAGCAGCAGACAAGTGCCCAGCTATTTTCATATAGCTGGATGCCACAGTGTCAAGCATTCACAGGGACTTCTGGGATTCCTTCCATGGTCCCTGCAGATGATTGCCCATTACTCTGACTCCAGTTACAGGAAAAGAGGTAAACACTTGTCTGCTGCTCCTCTACACGAATCAGGAAATGGCTAGGTTTTTTGGTGGGAGGAGGGCTATACTTGAGAAAAGATGAGTTGGGGAAAACTTTGGTCACTGTGTAGTGAGTACTAAATTCCAGCCTCCACAAAGATGGAAGAAATGGGCTATGATACCATCATCATTCACTAACAGCATATCAGCATTTGCTTCTGTTGCTGTAACCTACAAACTACTTAGCTTTTTGAGCTGCTGCACTGCACTGCTGACTTCCTGTTTCCTGTGTGCCCCCTGACCCCTCAATAATGTAGCCTGTGGCTCTTTTCAGTTTAACAGTTCCTACTCTGCTCGCCTGCCCATCTCTCCTGCCTCTACCCCTTACGCCATCTTGGCCCCAGCCACTGAGAGTTTTTCCTCAAAGGAACATTTCATTTTCCTTACACAGGCTTAACTCACGTGACTCCATCAGTTTTGAGATGACATCCAACTGTGTTCAGTATTGTGTGTATGTGCCTTCAAGTTGCCTTTAACTTATGGTAACCCCAGGAATTTCATAGGATTTTCTTAGGCAAAGAGGTGGTTTGTACCCTACAGCACCTGGCATTTGTTGGTGGTCTTCCATCCTAGGATTAATCAGGGCTGACCTTGCTTAGCCTCCAAGATCAAGTGGGATCCGGTGCCTTTAGAGCATTTAGGCCCTCAGTATTACTGTTCTGAAAACTTGGAAACCCTACTCTGAGATGACAGCTAACAATAAGCTGTAACCTTCTCTGATTAAGCATGAACGTATATGACATTCTTCCACCTCCCACCCTGCAAAAAAAACCCTCTAAAAGTTCATTATAGAGAAATTTACAAGCTCTAAGATGACTCCTTAAATATAATGGGAGAAAACTCTGAAACAAAGATATTCATTATAATTACATAATTACACACACACACACACGGACTGTGAAAGTATGTAAGCCCAACATTCTCAGTGCTCAATTGTATGGAAGTCCTGAATGGTAGGGAATTAGCCCTGAATGTCACATTTCAGATCTGATTGTAACATTATCCAAATTATTATCAAGCAAAACTGACTTTTGGAACAGCTTGAGAGGAAGTAATATTCCAGGAAGTTTTTGAAGTCTGCTCCTGTTCTCTTCAAGAAAAATAAGTCTGAATATAACTGTATCTCAAATACACATCTCAGAGCTTGGGATATTTTTTTAACATTTGAGATTCCAGAATCCCTCAGCCAACACAGCCAGCTTCCACATGTGGCTGGGGAAATCTGGAACTACAGGACCCAAAGGAACTTTTCCAACCTCTGATATCAGTTCAGACATGGATTAGTTTGTTTCCCATCCACAGCAACTCTACATATTGAATCATAGTTCCAATTCATCACACTTTGTTCATTTTTTTTTTTAAAAAAACCATGTATATACTGTGCACATCACCCTCAAATGCACATTTCTATATGTATTTGTCCTGAAAACATGCACTTCTGTATGTAGTTTTTTGAGACAATAATTACATTCCACAAACCGAAGCAGCACACAAATTCAAGGAGAAATGTGCTCCCAACTGATGACTGCTCAAGGAACAACAAATCAGTCTCCTATATCCCTTGCTTGGTTTATAAAGGTACTTTTGATAAATGAAAAACAAAACTCTTAAGCAGGTGAATGAGATCAGCATGATCCTTTTACAAGGAACCCTGTTCATCACCAAGTCAATACAAGATGTATTTCATATTCATCACTTCAATACCCCATAGCATTTTATAAGATCATATGGTGTATGTGATTCATACAGTGATAATTTTCAACACTTAATTACATTTACAAATAATAACTACTATTGCTACTGCTATAAGGGTTATTCCAGTATAAATCACATCCAAGCTCATTCCTGTATTCCAGTTGGTGCTTTGAATCTGTGTGATTCTTGTTAAAGTTAACCCTCCCTTCAAGATGAAACTTTTTTGAGTACACACAATTGAAACCTCAATCAAAATTATTATTGTTTTCTCATTTTAGAAGGAAAAGAATTCTAGTGCCTTACCTGTGCAGGACAAAAATTAAGATACTCTTTTATAATTTCTATCAAAAAATCAGGATTTAGTTTTTCAAAATATTCTATACCAAGAGGTAAACCATGCAAGGAAGAAAAATGAGCATCAAGTACATCATTCAATAAGGTAATAACTTCTTCCTGTCTTTTCTGTCTCTTCATAGCCAACACTGCACGCAAATAAGACAGCTCCTACAAAAAATAAAATAAAATAAGTAACACAGAATAACTGCAGTTTTACCTAATTAGCATTAGGAAGTTACTTGATCACCACTGGTAACTAGAAATAATATCCAGGAGGTCAGGTGCTAACTCATGGGCCCTGAGTTACAGGACTTTTCCTGGGAATTTATTTATAAGTGACAGCCTCCAAACCATTTTGATGTGAAAAGGCCAACCACTAAGATTCCTCTTCTTTTGATAATTACGAATTGTGCCACAATGCCTGGTTTTAAATTGTGAAAATCTATCTCTAATAAACTTAGGTTTGCTAATATTGGCAGGTATTGCTTTAACTCCCTGAACCAAACAAAATGATATCCTCTTCCCATTCAAGTTTCAAAAACTAACTGAACCAGCATGTGAATTTTACTTCAATTTACTTTTACTTCAACCCAAGCAATGGAAACAGCATCCTCCACTGCAAGTAAAAGCAGTAGGTAACCTGTGCTCCACACAGATCTCTCCTTGAATATCTTGCTGTCACCTAAAGCACTTGCCATCTGAAGCAGCAGCCTCACTCCACTGTGCAGTATGACTGGCCCTACTAAGGTCTGAATTAAAACAAGAAAAAAAAAAGCATTCCTTGTCTTGAAACCCAAGAACTAAATACTGCTCTCAATAACAGAAATCTACAAGGAGAGAAGATGCAAAACTGTTCCACCTGGTTAAAGCACATTCTGCCCACATAACTATTCTAACCCAGTAAATCACTGCATTGCACTATCAATTGGATCAGAATCAAAAAGACTTCTGGAAAGATTGTTCTCTTACTGCTGATTTCCCGATAGACTGCTGGATTTCACTCAGGAACTCCAACTGCTGCTCTACGTCATCTAACCTCCCTTCCGCTAGCTGGCTTCGGATAATGCCTGTAAAGCAAAGTCATTTCATTTTAGTTTTATTCTACAAAGAAACTTCAGTTCTGTTTTCCCCTTTTTTGGCTGGTTGTTGTTGTTGTGTCCCTTCAAGTTGTTTCCAACTTATGGTGACCCTAAGGCGAACATGTTGCAGGATTTTCTGGGGCTGAGAGCATGTGATGCACCCAAAGTCACCAAGTGGGTTTCCATGGATGAACAGAGGATCAAACCCTGATCTCTAGGATTGTGGTCCAAAGCTCAAACCATTATACCACACTAGTTCTCTTTTTGGCTGGGCTTGTATTAAAACATTAAACATTAAAACAGCTTGTATAGATTTCAATAGGGATCGAGAACATTTTTACTATCCAAGAACACATTCCCTTACTGTCAATCTATTACAGCGGCACTTCAGTGATGGATAGCTTCTTCTTCTTTCTTTTTGCTGCACCCTCCCCTCTGCCTGATTTTCTGTCTACCCAGAAAGCTGCTGAAGTAAGGACAGAACACTCTTGCTAGAGGTCTGAATTGGTCACTTATAGAAAGCTTTTGAAATTAGCAGAAAGGATCCACAACATTTTACCGAAAAAACCCAATTAAGGTTGATATGCTTCTTGAAAGGATAATTCAATTTCAAGCCATACCAGTTAGTGCGGGAACGCTCGTCTCATCAAGAGCCATCGCAGTTTCGTACCATTTTGCAGCTTCCTTTACTTTCCCTTGCAAAATCATCTGATAGCCAAGTTCTGTGGCTATATCTGCATTGCGTGAAGCTAAGCTAAAAGCTCTTTCCACCAGAGTCTGAGTCTGCTGAAGGATGAGTTGATTGCGGCCACACTAGAGTTCGAAACAGTTTCAAAATGAGAGCTTTCAGATTTTAAAATCAACAGTTGCATTTAAAAAAATACTATCAGAAGTTGTTGATAACTTTAGATAAAAATATACAATTGAGAATTTGAAAGGCTGAATTTGAACTGAACAGCAATAAACAACTTTATATAATCAAGGATACTCTCCTTGCTTTGCTAAACGTGACTTAATACATAGAATGAAAATCTGATTTCCAAGGTCTTCTGGCAAAGCTGTATTCAGAACAAAGGCAAATATATTAGATTAGCCACTTAGAATTTTCCAGCCAGTAGAATCTTCTCTTTTCTATCCTTGACAGCTCTGTGCTCATGGTAAATATGTCATCTCACCAAAAGACCCAGAGGATAGCTTCCACTTATATCCCACTAACTTGTTTCCATTCTCTTTTCTTTTCCTTTCTTTTCTTTTCTGTTATAAATTAGGGTGAATGGCTCAGATAATCCTCTTGTCACAAGCAGGCAGCCACCACTACTACCACAAAGAAACCATTAAGAAAGGGAAATGAATATTAACAAATATACGTTTTTCCATCACAGTCAAAATGAACTTCATGCTATGGCAGAAGATCTGTAGAAAGTTTCAAACCTACCACCTAACTTTTCCTTCAGAAACCAAGCTAAAATAAAAGCTATCTAAAACAGGGTCCCCTTCACACCACACAATTATAGCATTATTATTCTACTTTAACTGCCGTGGTTCCATCCTATGGAATCCTGTGATTGACAGTTGAGGGAGGGACCTTTAGAATCCTCAGCCAGGGAGCCCGTCTAATGGCTTTGACAAAACTACAAATCCCAGCATTCCACAAGTTGCTGCTATGGCAGCTAAAGTGAGGTTAAAGTGCTGTAAACATGTAGTGTAAAAGAGCCCCAGGTGTGGACAACTCCAAGGAAGGGAGAACCCTGGAGGACTGTACCCCCACCTCACCTCAAAATAGGAGAGGGTAATTTTGTTATCCCCCCAAATTAGCCATACCTTACCCACTGCCTCTGTGGGATGCTACTAGCATTCTGTTGTGTTTCAGAGCCCTCTTACATATCTCATAGAAAAATATTAGTCTAGGACCTAGTCCTGAGTGCTGATGGTGTATTCTAGAATCCAGTCTTACCTTGCTATCTGAGTACTGAGTACTAGAGTTGTGTCAAAAACATAGAATCCAGTTTTAGGAGGCCTGCCATTTGGAGAAAAAAAAAATCTCCATCCAGGGCTGGTAATCGTAAAAGGGATCAAAGCCCCTCTAAAAGAAAGAAATGGCCAACAGTACCACTAAAGAATTTGGATGGTACTAGTTGCTATTCTGGGAGGTAAAATAAAAATAAATTTTACTCCAAAATTGTGGAGGGGAAACTGAAGAATGGCCTTAGGAGCTGCATGCAGTCCACAACCCACAATTCCCCACTCCTGAGGTAAAGAAAACTATTTGAGCCAATTTGGTACATGATTAAGAAGGTCTAGATTACAGTAAAAAGATTTGTGAACATTTATCTACAGACAGTAACCATAATCCAAAAGGGCATAACCCAAAATGGAAGAAATTCAGCAGTTTGCTATTCTAAGAAGCTATACTGACCTACATGGAATGCTTACCAGCTCCTACTTGTACAGCATGATGAGCATTAATGAAAGGTGGACATCTCGCTGCAAATTTAGTTTTTAAAAAATGAAAAATCCACTTACTGTTCTGCTAAAAACCAATGCTGTTTTACAGAAGAGCTGAGGATTATTTGGTTCCAACTTATCAAGTGCACTAATCAAATCTGCCAACTTTGATGAAGCCTAGGAAATAAACAGTATGGGTGGGGGGAATGTAGAATCTGTGGATTTGGAGTCCAATCACATAAAAAAATTTTTTATGAATCTTCAACATGCAGCTTACAAGTAAGACTAAACAATAATTCAACATTCTTTGTATAAGCAGGAGTGAGCCTGCAGAAAGAGCCTGCTTCATGAACTCACTACCCTCCTCTGTTCCTCTTTTCATGCAGCTGGAAGAATAAATCATAATTTTTATTTTTATCTTAGAAAATTCCTGACTTGTACTTACATGCAAATTGTGAACTGTGGTTTAAAATGAACTCTAGTTTGCTGACAAAGAAATTCACTGAAGATCTGGTAACAAATGCATAACTAAGTCTAATTTCCTGCCTCAACTCCCCAAACCCACTTTAAGAGCCAGCAGCTGTGTCAGCTGTGTCAAACAATGGAGGTCTCTTCTATCGATGATGGGATGAAGCAGGATGATGTTTCAGACCCTTCCTGCCAGCAATCTCTGGTGTAATGCTCCACAGGAATCCTACCTTTGACTGTTGCACCAGACACTGATATCAGGAAGGGGTATGCAACACCATCCAGCTGCAACATCATCCAACTGTCAACAGCAGAACAGACCTCTGTCATTCAATGCAGCTGCTGGCTTTTAAGGTAGGTTGGAGATGGGACATTTGCAGTCATGGCAGTAGTCTCGTGAATACGGAGCACGGCTGAATACAGGGCAGTTACAGATCTATAACTCTAGGCTATGAATCCATAATTGCAATGTAGGATGCCAGCCATTATTTCACAGGAAAGCAATGCTTATCATGGTTCACATATCTACTAATAAATACATAGCACTCTACATGAAGTAAAATTAAGAAATATCAAGTGAAAGATGTCTCAGTGTAAAATTAGATAATGAAGACTCACCTCAGATATATTTCCTTCTCTACATAAATGGTGAATAGCCTCCATTTTTATAGCTTCCAAGTTAAGAGCATCCTTTTGCAGCAATCTGATACAAAATAAGGCAATATTTAAACCTCAGTACCTTCTAGAGCAAAGGACTATTTGTCTTAACAGGACTTGTATCTTCACAATGCTACCAAGAATTAAATGTTTCCATGTAACAAACGACCCAGGTTCAAAGCAGAGCTTAGAAATGTTACTTTTTTGGATGACAGCTCCCAGAATTATGAATGGCTAAATGGCATCTTTTCACCCAAAAAGTAAAACATTTTCAAGAGCTTCTGAATGGAAACAAAATTGGACAATTATGCAGCACTAATCCTGACTAGGATTCAAAGTATTAGAAGTTCCATTCTTCTCCTCTTAAGCCAAGTGTTACATGGTCCTCCTTTCACATTCATGGGTTTGACCTTCGCAAATCTGATTATTTGCGAGGCATGCATGTGTCTTCCCTCTCCCATTCTCCTCCCATTCCCTTGTGTTTGCTGGTCACAGAAAGGAAGGCAAGCGCCTGGACAATAGGCAAGAAAATGCAGGGGGGACGCATGTGTGCACCCTCCTTCCCCCCTCCGGATCTCCTCCCTCCCATTTCCTTGCCTCTGGCGCCAGCACCAGGAAGGTTTGCGCACCAGGACAAAAGGCAAGGAAATGAGAGGGAAGACTCTTGGGAGGGAATGAGAGGGGGATCACAGGAATGTTATTTGCAGTTTTCCCAGTTTCATGAGGGTTCTGCACTGTGAACCCTCACAAAAGTGGAGGGGCTGCTGTATTCTATTTGACTTTAAAACTTTCCTTTCCTTTCAAGTTCTTCTGGAATGCATGACATAAAATTTGAAAGTTAAAAAGATCAGTGGTAAGGGCAACTGGGCATTACCCCCTTTGCTATAATGGAGTTATTCTCTTGAAATAATGTGCACATGATCTGAATATGTAGATACTGTGAAGCTTATGGTATAGCAGCGGCTAAGCCATAGAGCATTACTAATCTGGGACTAAATCCCACTGAATTAAGCGAGCCTTACTTTCACATTAACAAGGATTGGTTGTAGGGGTCTCCTCTTACACATCTCAGCAAGGACATGTATGTTCACAGAGAAGTTCTAGGCAAGTCTAGAGTTTAGTAATTTATTCCACTGCTTGTTGAACAGTAGGCGGGGGGGGGGAATCAACTTACCTTTATAGGATCATTGCTCATTATATGATGGTATTTTAAGATGCAGTGGGGCATATACAATGTACAAAGTATACAAAGTGACCAAAAGACAGGGGTGCAATATATTTTACCAATACTTTTGCACTCATCTGTATATCCTGGTTTTAATAAATAGTAAGCCATCCTGAGTCCCACGACTGGAATAAAAATGGAAAATAAATGCATATCATCACACTCATCATCATTATCATTATGCTGAGCTGGCATTTGGAAAAAGGAGGTCTATGATCATCATACCTGCTAACTAGCAGAATCAAGACTAGCTAAAAAATAAACTGACAGATGGTACAACTTTAGCTTTTATAAGCTTGTCTTCTCCCAAAGCCTTGTAACTCAGATGACGGAGGATTTAATTAATTGCTTTGAATAAGAGCAATTAAGTATACTTCACCTGTGTGCAGTCTCAATTGCTTGTTCCCAGTCCTGCAAAGCCAACTGTAGTTTCATTTTCTTGATGAAAGCAGGCAGGAAGTGTGGGAAATTGGCAATTATTTGATTCACAGTTTCCAAGGCCCCTGAGTAATTCTGGCGTGCTTCAAAATACTGGGCCTGATGAAAGAAGGAAGTATCAGCTTAATCACCTTCCTTCCTAGAGGAACAGTCACATTTTCACACAGAATGGAAAGATGCCCAACAGATGAGCGATCCATTTCTCAATAAACAGCCTTAATCCAAGTTCACAAATATCAAACTATACTTCAGAATTGGAAGGCATGAATTAAAAGCAAATGCTGAGCAGTTCGGAGGTGACTGCTAGATTTCTGTCGAAGAGTCACTCTTAAATTACTTCTAGGGAAGGGGAAAAAGAGATAAACTGGTGAAGTTCCTCTAGAAGAAGGACTTAAAGATACTTACTAAACCTAAGGAGGGACACAGTCACACATACTTGCTCTCTGAGTATCCAAGAGTTGTCCCATGTTAAGAGAAACTAATTGCTTCCAGCTATGAAGCTCAGTATTTTTAAAATTTGGAGGAAGGACAAAGAGTTGTTTTCTTGGTCATTTTCCTTTCCCTCTCCCAACTCATGTATAGTCTGGTTTCAGTGAGAGCCCTTTAACTCATCACAGATAGAAAAAAAATCTGTTTCTGTCAGATTTTTGGATTCAAATGTAGAAATTCACCCATGTTGGAGGAATTTCTGGGTGGCTTTTAGCCAGTTCCCTGACCAATCAAGCACTAATGAAAAACATATCACTGATTATAATTTATCTAGAATCCTGTAAACGTGTACTGTATTTGCCAGCACACAAGACTCACTTTTTTTCCTGAAAAATACCGTTTGAAAATGAGGTGCGTCTTATACGCTGACAAGTCTTATACGCCTGCAAATAGTATTTGCCAGTGTATAAATGGGGTGTGTCTTATACACGGGTGCATCTTATATGCCAGCAAATAGGGTAACTGATCATTAATCAGCTTGAGTATTCAACATGTTGGGGAACATTCTTTCTTTCCCGCATAAGAGGCATAAAAAACACACAGCACAGCCAGAATGTTGTGCCATACGTTGGTGCTTTGGGTAGCACTGTCTTAGTGGACAATTTCCAAGGAATGGTACTAGTAGTTCATCAACTGTGATGGCTTCACTAGGACAGATCAGTGTGGGAGGATCCTACAGCTGACTGGGGGTTAAAACTACAGAGCTGAGCTCTGAAAAGAAGGCAAGTGTCCAATCGGAATCCATATTAGAAGTGCCCAGTTGGAGTTTTTACTCATCACTCTAGAAGAGAACTGGACAGTTTGTTTCAAGTAACCATGCTGTTAGGCAACTCAGTATAGGAAACCTAGAAAGCTGTGGGTAGGAAGGATTAGACAGATGTGATCATGTTATTAGTTTATTTTCCCATTTGGACTTACGTCATTTACAAAGAGGCAGAGCCAGCATGGTAGTTTGAGTGATTGACCAGGATTCTGGCAAATCAAGGTTTGAATCCTCACTGAGGCATGGAACACTGGGTGACTGTAGCCTAGTCACATTCTCTCAGATGGCTAAGAGGAAGACCATGGAAAGCCTCCTCTGAACAAATCTTGAAAAGACATACCTAGGAAAGCATCGTCAGGAGTTGACTTTAAGACAAATAACATCAAGTTTAGAGATATATATATATTTTGCAGCCTCCAATGTGAGGCTGGGTCCTGGGTCCTTATGAAATCCACTGTGGTTCTTTGTAACACAGAGCAACAACCACCTAAATGTATGCATTCATCCTTTGCTAACACAAATTCTTAAGTGAGAAAGAGGCTTGTAATCAGCCACTTAGACTGCAATGTCATTGCCAAACAGAACATACATTCTGAGGAAAGTTCTCCTAAGAGAACTGATACTCCTCTTTTTTTGGAATGGAGGAACGTTTGGGAAGGTACCCCATAGGGAGCAGGGACCCAACTTCTTTGGGGCTTTAAGGAAGGTGGGCAAATTACATTCCATGGAACACAGGTAACCATCAGGGCCTTTTTTTTCCAGATTCTGATCTATTAGGCTCCTTTAAAGCTTCTGCTAAGATCATACAACCTCCATTTGAAGGAGGCAGATTTGCCCAAAATTGATTGGAAGTCACTCATGAAGATCTCTGGGAGTGGCAAATGCCTTCAATCCACTTCAGCCCTCTCCTAAATTAAGAAAATCAGCCAAAAATGGAAACCAGCAGCTCATCAGCACATTTTCAGCTGCTCATCAACAATCTGGGGAGGAGCATAGACTGATGGGGGAATTCAATGGTGAATTTTTTTTTCTCCTTTGCCCACCTACAGGAGAGTGCCCAACTGCCGGCTAAGCCAGGAGCAAGAGAAGCATATACATCTGAATGACAGGGTTAAATTAAATTCCAAAGAACCAAGAAAAAGGAATGAAGGGATTTTTGCAGATCTACACTTGAAGTGTAAGGAAACAGCCTTGATTATTATTGTTGTTGTGTGCCTTCAAGTCTTTTCAGACTTACAGGAACCCTAAGGTGAACTTATCACAGGCTTTTTTTAGGGCTGAGAGTGCATGACACACCCAAGGTCACCCAGTGGGTTTGCATGGCCAAGAGGGAATCAAACCCAGGTCTCCAGGGTTATAGTCCAATGCTCAAACCACTACACTAGGCTGGCTTGCTAACACTTGGTATTATTATTAGTTAATTCCATGCTTAGGATTAACTTGCACCATTTATCCCAGAACCACATCAAGTACCTCAGGTGTTACGTATAGCAATTTGCGCTGTATTAGTCCACATCACCAACAATGTTTGCTGTGCAATGGGCTGGGATTAAAAGCTTATTTTAAAACAGACTCACCTTACCCATCAAGCCAAAGACATCATTCCCACTTTGCAGCCCTTCATCAAAATATTTTGCAGCTTTCTTAATACTTGGTTCTTTCCCACTGGTAACATCAAGCCATCCTTTCAAAATCAATCCCTGTAAGAAAGGAAAAAAAACATTAAAAAGAGCTTTTAAAAGTACCATCAGCTTCTAATTCATACACACATACCTGACGATAACTGCCACAGAACTCACTGTGGCCTATTTATGGGTAGACACCTTTATGATGGCTAGGGTTACCGGTTAAATATTCATGCAGGGCTCTTGTAGCTTTAATCATCAACAGATCCTGGATCAGGAAAAAATATCAAAGTTCCATTTGGTAGAACTATGGCACCTCTCCTCCCTCACTCATGAACACAGCTATTTACTGGTAGTTAGAGAGCCCAATGAGGTCATAAAGAAGTTTCCTGGTCTGTTCCTGTAGCTGAATGCCCAGCAATAATGTCACCTTGTGCATCTAGTACAGGAACAGAGCTGGATACTTCTCTGGGTTCTTCACTGTCTTTCACCCACAGTCAGTAAATACAACATCTATACAACATGGCAGTGGGGGAGAGGCTGAAGCAGCTAAAAGGTGGGTTTGGGGAGCCAAGGGGAGAAATGTTGTATAGTTGTGCTTGACAGAGATTTGCAATACAATAGCTCTTTCTGACCCAGGATCTGTTAGAGCTGCAAGAGCCCCATCCTATATAAAAGCTGGCAACCCTAACAATAACAAAGTTCTGCACTGAACTATATTCATCTTTCAACAACCAATGTGTTTCTCAAATAGGGAACCATGGCTGAGAATGAGAATTATGCCCAAAGTTACATAATGGCTCAACTGGGATACTGTAGACCTATGTTTAACAATGGTACATATCAGGAAAAAATATCATTTGCACTGCTCTAAATCAAGAGGCTTCCTGTTTTGGATGACAATGCCAAGACAACCAATATTGCCCATGCTGGCTATGGGATTCTGTATATCATCATCCAAAAAAAGGTAACTTTTCAAAGTTCTAGTTCAAATTAAGTTGGATTTTTTTTCTTTATGAGAAGCCAAACATATGTACACACAGGACCCTTGTGAACACTTTACAGGAGAATGAAATCTCCTGCCTGTGCAGTTTTGGGTCTTTTGCTTTAACAGCCTGTGAATGAAGCCTCCTCCCTCACTGCTCCAACATCACCAACAGGCATTAAGAGTTAGATCTGAGAAGACCAAAGGTCCCCAACATACAGTCACCCCTCCACATTCTCTAGGGCTAGGGGCACAGAACCCCCATGAAAGTGGGGGAAAAAATGAGTAACTCTGGGCCCTCTGAAACCATATTTAGCACACACAAAAAACACACTATGGATTCCTTTGAGGCATCAGGGTTCCTTCATAACTAGGTGGCTGGTGGGGCTCACTGCTACCTCCACTGCTGTCTCACACCATTTTTAATAGGGACTTACAAGTCCCATTCACAGTTTCTCAGTCTTACGAGGCTTGCAGTTCCTATTAAAAATGGCGTAGGGCAGCAGCAGAGCTGACAGCAAATAATCCATGAATAATTAAATCTGCAAAAGTGAAATCCGCAAATGTGGAGGGCTGACTATATTCAACTTTCTTAGGTCTTCCAACCCATTAATTCCATTCCAATCGCTTTCATAGTATTTCATTTCATTATGAATGTGCAACTGACAGGAAAGCATTCAAACAGAATTCTTCTGTTCAGAGTTTACTGGATTCCATGCAGTTGAGACTTTGCCTTAGTATAGTGGTAACTTCAGAGAATTTGGGGGCTGATTTTTTTGCCACTCTCCCAGGGGCAAAGTGACAGCCAAAAGGACAACAAAACAAAAATGACCAAGATCAGAAGTCCACCCCTGATTTGAAAACATTTTTCTTATGTTAAACAAAGCAGGGGAGTGTTGTGACCTATTTAAAAGGTGAATTACTAGTCCTGAAGGTTTCCATGAGAGAGAGCAACGAAGGAAAAGGGCTGTAAAAGCAGCTGTGGGGGGCCGCATGTAGCCCTAAGGCTGAGCTTTGCCTGCCCCATCATAGTGGAATGCATATTTCTGTTCAACATAAAGGAAGGCAGCCAATTTCTCCAAACCCTTCCAGTCCACTACAGTTCCCAAACATCTCTTTAGGTTTGCAGGTTCCTCCAAAATGGAATGGAAACAGGTCAAGAGGATTATTGCAGATCAGAAAGTCAGAGGTTGCGGTGGGGAGAGTAAAAATCTGGTCTCCTAGTTTGCATGAGTGAAAACACTTTCCACTCTGGTAAAATCACCACATGGAATGTACCAGTGTGGCATTTCTATGTCAGCACAAGGCAACAAGCACTGGGAGCATCTGTGCTGCAGAGTCACTAAATTGTTGAGCTGCCTCAAAGAATGCTACTGGCCAGTGACTCAATTCACTTAATGAACCAGACATGCTTAACAGCTAACTAAACAGAAACCATCAGGCTAGTTTTCAAACAGTCCTGACTCCGCCAAAAGACTTCTTGAATGTTAAATGAAGCAGTCATAATCGGCTATGATCTGCAGGATGACTCATGATAGCTAAGGGCTAACGGGTCTTGTTTTGCAGCATGCCGGCTTACAAATATGAAGTGTGACTATGGGAAAGGGGTTACCTCTTTACTGCCATTGGAGATCTTGATCATTCTGTCAACGTATTCCCGGGCTTTCTCATGACGGCCAATATGCCACAAGAATAAGCCAGCAAAATACAGAGCCTCCTGTCCTGCTGTCTTACGATGTCCTTTCAATTTGGCATCTAGTTCCAAGATAACTTCTTGATCTGAAACAATCAGTAAAATTATTTAAGCTGTGTAGCATATGTCCTGAAATGACCTATCACAAGTGATACATCACCCTTTTGCATACTGCAAAATGTTATGAAATTAAAACAAAATGCTACCAGGCAACAAGAGCATGTGGTTAAGGCATGAAATCATAAAGCTGATTGGGACTCTCGGGTCATCTAGGCAACCCCCCGCCAGAGCTGTTCATAATAACAGTCTAGTGCGGAAATGGCCTATATACTGGAAACCTTGAGTTCAGACACAGTATCTGTGGTGGCAGCAGTTAATACAGAGTGGCAGTGTCTGGTAGGGAGATAAGATGAATAAAGTCTCACACAGGTCCTCACAGTTGGTGGCCACAGCAGTGGGACAGGAAGAAACTCACACATGGGTGACAGAGGTGGACATAAAATGGAAGCCCCCACAGAGGTATCAGTCTGCTCGTGAGAACAGTGAGATTTTCAAAAAATGAATTTAACCCTTCTTGCTATGCCAAAACAAGGGGCTACTCTTCTGCCAGAATAGCATCCCCATGAGGAATAAGTATGCTCAGTAAACAGGGCATATTAAATGATAACTGGAAAATAAAAAAGATAAAAAGGAAAGGAAAAAAATCAACTAGTATTAAACTGTAAGAACATAAAGCATTTTGTTTCAGGTACTACTCACATTTTAGCAGTAAATTTAGAAAAGGGGGAAAGAAGAAAAGTATAAAATATAAAAGTATAACAACTCATCCATTACCGAACTGTTCAGAATCCAAACAGCTGTATGAGATAGAAAGGACAACTGGTATCATACCTGGATTTAGGCTTTTCTTATGGGCATAGATCAGGGCCATCAGTGAGCAAAGAGATACCTCTGGCTTGTTTTTAATTGATTCAAGGTCATGGAGAGCCTCTTGAATGTTCCCTACGGAAATAAATATCAAGATGGTAAACTGGATCTTCTTGGGCAACAGAGTATCTGTCTCAACAATCTACACATCCCAGTTGCTAAATACTTTAATAGTGAGATAATCAAAGCTTCTAGTTGCTTATATCATACATAGATATACATAAACACATATATATAAAATGTGAATGTTACATTTTTAAGAGTTGCAATAAAACACACTCACTCTTTTAAGCCTTACAGCTATTATTACCAGTGATTATTTTACTAATCAAAGTAGTAGCTTTTCTTCTACACACCCTATTTGGATCCTAATTGGCGCCTCCTATCCCCCTTGGTCTGATACAGCCTTCAAAAAGCCTCTCCAGAGGATGCAGTGCCTTCACAAACAATGTGCAATGAGGAGAGGAGGGGACCACAACTTCCTTCTGTGAACTTCCTCATATTAACCTGCCTTAGAATCCAAGATCAGTGGGGAATTCCCTCCTTCCCCCAAAAGCAGAGCTTTCCAAACCTGTCATGTTGGCAACACACTATTTTCAACATGCATCATTTCACAACACAGTAATTCAACTTTACTAGCAAACCAGAGGTGTATCTAGGGTAGGGAAAGGCTGCCCCCCCCAAATCCTGGCCTGCTGCCGTTGCCCTCTCCAGGAAAGGCCCCAGTGAGAACAACAGCAGCGGGCCAGGCTCAGGGGGGAGGTCTTTCTTGGCCAGTGAGGCGACACACCAACACACTACAGGTGACACACTAATGTGTAGCAACACACAATTTGGAAAGCCCTGCCCAAAAGTCAGCTGCATCCTAGCCAACATTATTCAGGAATGCCTGCTGATATTCTAATAAGACTTGGCAAGGCATCATATATGGAAGCAGGTGTTACTACAGTTCAGGCCTAGCCGGTGACAGCACTAGATATCTCTTTTGATATCAAAAACATTCGGCCTTCCTCTGCCACCCCGCTCTACGTGTTTGCGAGGCCTCCGGACAAGCACGTACACAGGCGTGGCCTGTAAGTGCTGGACATTCCATTCTCCACCTAGGCAGGCAAAACAAAGCCACTCCGTCGCTTCAGGGACCTCCCTGCAAACACCTCTTGCTTAAGCGCGACTCTAAACAAAGACGCTCGGCCTCGAGCCGATAGTCTTACAAAGCCAAGCTAAGCACCTTGTATTTGCATACTGGCTATACTATTGTTACATCTGCGCTAAGCCCATCATGTTAAACTTGACCTTTGCCAAAGCTTTTGTCCTGCTCCAAACTCGCATTGTTCTCACCGAGTATGGCATGGCCTGTAGGCACAATTCACCCTATAAAAACTCCCCGATTCCGAGACCACCTCAGATCGCTCCGGACTTCCATTCTGCCTTGCTGCCATTTTGTCTGACGAGCTCCCCTCAGCAAACCGCGCTGAGCTTTCTTCCCCACCATCTTCCAGCTTCTTCAGGACTATGAGAAAAGGTGTCGTATCACCCATTTCCCCCGAAACTCCCATTTCTGATTCCTTAAGTTAGCTCTGTGTGTTTGTGGTGTCTTTCCTGTTTGTTTGTCCTTTAATAAAGATATCATTTTTGCTATTTGAACCCTGTCTGACTGCTTGACTGACCTGATCCCATAGACATTGGGTTACAAGATCCCTGCTAAGTTACCCTGCCTCTCACTAGCTTAAGAGAGTGCTCCAGTTAATTTCCCCAACTTTGTGTTTGTGTTTGGTTATTTGGGCGTCCCTCCTGGGACCCCCAGAGAACAGGGTAACAGAGGACAGAAAACAAAGGAGGGAGTGCTAATATAAACATGCTTATAGCTAACACCTTAGGGTCAAACCCTTCTAATTCATGCCTTTCAGCAGGTAGAACAGCTATAAATATATACCTGCATACAATTCACCTGGTGACCCTGGGAAAATCACTGGCTCCCAGGCTAACTCACTAGATTCTCTAAGCTTCCTGGAGGAAAAACATTAGTCTGACAAATCAAAAAATTCTCCCTGTTCCATCATGAATTTCATCTGCAGCCCTATCAGTGAGCAGTAACACAGTGCAAAGAACTTCTAACACTTTTTTGAGGTGCATTCGTCCATCCAGTGGCTGCAATTTAGGTAATGAGGGACAACTGCTATTCACAAGTTTTCGTTCAATAGGCTCTAAATGTCATAGCTCACATAATATTCTGATGCTTTCATCCTTACATAAGAGAAGAGACAGTACAGTTTAATGGGTACAATGCTTGACTGGGACTTATGAGTTCCAGGTTTTAGCTCATGCTCTGGCACAAAACCAGTGAGTGACCTTGGACCAGGCACCCTCTCTCCAGCTTGCCTACCTCACTGGACTGTTGTGTGAGGAGGAAGAGACCCTTAGGCTATTTACCTTGGACTAATTTCCAACTAAAATATGTATAAGAATTGAGCTGTAAAAATAAATCTTCATTTTGTGGAAACGATTTTGACAACTGTTGTGTTTTGGGTTAAAAAAACAAAATTATAACTTTCAAAAGATATTTAATAAATGACTACCTTCCATCAGGATCCCATAAACACGGTAGAAAATGAACACTGGGTCACTCCCAAACGTCTTAACACCTTCACTGGCGATGGTTTGAACATGATGAAAATATCCTTCCTGGCAATAGTAATTGATTAAAGCCTGAAAGGAAAAGGTTTCCTGATTAACACAATAAAGCTAATGAATACACAAAGCTGAAAACAAATGAAGCGAAGCTGAATCCCTATTAGCAGAGGCTCTGTGGATTAGGGTCTAAATACCCTAAAGGCACCAGATCCCATCTGATCTTGGAAACTAAGTAGAGTCAGCTTTGGTTGGTACTTGGATGGAAAAGCACCTACAGGTGCTGTAGGCAACATTTCAGGAGGAGGAACTGGCAAAACCATCTTTGAGTATCCCCTGCCTATGAAATTCATGGGGTCGCCATAATTGTACAGGCAACTTGAAGGAAGGCACACACACACAAACATACTGTGAATTAAGTTGTTCCCTGGTTGAGGAACTGGCTGTACTTCTCCATAAAGGAGCAGATGCATACCATGGGAACGCTCCTGAACCTCCCCTTTGTCACTAAAGGCCCAGGTTGTACTCAATGACTCAAACTGCCTGGAGGCAACTGGCCTTAGCCTGCCGGCTATAGACTTCCCTAGTCAGTGATAACCTGGCCACAGTAATTCATGAAGTGTTAACTTCCCATTTGGACCACTGTAATATACTCTATATAGGGCTGCCTTTGAAAATAACACAGAGGCTGTGACTACTGCAAAATGAGGCACCTAGACTACTAGCAGAAATGTCATCTAAGAACATTGTGACATGGATTTTAAAGGAACTGTACTGGTTGCCAACATGCTTCCACCTCAAATTTTAAAGCTCTAAATGGCTTGAGACCCTCAATATATAAAGCAGCAATCACTGCCTACATATAAACTTTCCTGAGCAATGAGATCAGCCAGATATGCCCCCCAGCATACTATGTACAGGCACAGAAGAGGGTTGGGTTTTTTTTCTGCTGTGGTGCCCCAGCTTCAGAATGCCCTTTGGCACTGGCACCAAATGTTCTGCCCCAGCTGGACATTTCTATTACATTTTTCATTGTACTGGGTTTGTAATTATAACTTACATTGTTGTTTTGTACAGACTGATTAGGAAGCTTAGTTCTGGGTCTGATTGGTGGTCTCTATTTTTTTTTTTTAAATTTTTATTAATTATATAACTAAATCACAAATACAAAACAAGAAAAAAAATTAAACACCATGTGATATACATAATAGTGAATTAAAAAAAAATTTTTTTTTCTTTTTCTTTTTCTCTTCTCTTAAGCAATACTAACTTTCATTGTTATTTTGCACCTTTACCCTTAAATTTATAAATCTGTTCAACTATTATAATTTCACATTTAATTCAATATTTTTCACATCCCCTTTAATCTATTTCTATTGTTAATTCTTTTAACTTTTTTTTTTTAAAAAAACATTGACATCACTTATCCTTTTAAATCTATAAATCACAAGTTTAACACACACACCTACTAAGAATTACAAAATATACAACATAAAAGAAAAACAAAACTAAAACTAAAAAATACCCACCCCCAGAGCCAACTTTTTATTTAATCCACTTTCCAAAATTGCCATTCTTCTTTTGACAGGGTAGTATTACTATCTCTTTTCAGAACTTTATCCAAAAATATTTTCCAAATTTCTTCAAAATCATTCCCTTTAACCAAACCTTTCATAAACCTAATTCTACATGTTAGTTTATCATTAATTGCGATTTTCCACACTTCGTTATACCATTCCTCTATTTGAAATTTTTCATTTGCTTTCCATTTTTTTGCTATTATTAATCTCCCAGTTAACAAATTTGTTATTAATTCTTTCTTTTTTGAGTACACTCAACCTTATCATATATAGATAACAATGCAATATTTGGACATACTGGTTTTGCTCCTATAATCTCTTTTATCTCTTTAAAAACCTTTTGCCAAAACTCCATTATCTTATTGCAATTCCACCACATATGCATATATGTACCAATTTCTTGACATCCTCTCCAACATAATCTTGAATATTTCTCATCTATTTGATTTAATTTCACTGGAGTCAAGTACCATTTCCACACTAATTTATAATAATTCTTTTTTATTCTTATTGATAATTTTTTTAATGACGTTTTTTCCCAAATTTTTCTCCATTCTTGTATATCTATATTTTGTATTTCTTTCCTCCCACATTTTTCTAAGAAAATCCTCTTCTTGTTCTTTTGCTAATATTTTATATATTTCACTTGTAATACCTTTTAGTATTTCTTTTTCTTGTATTTTCTCTTTGAATAATAATTTGTTCAAATTTAGTATTTTCTTTAAAATCCTTAACATATCTTTTCATACTCTTTGTCCATTGCTCTAATTGTATATAATTTAACCAGGATATTTTAGTTTCCTGCAATCTCTTTTTATTTATTTTTATTTATATTATTTTCATCCATTCTTTTAATCTATAAATTTTTTTGTTTTTTTATTTCTTTCTCTATTATTTCTTTTAAATTTATTGGAAATTTTTCCATCATCACTATCGGAGTTAATATTGATATATTCGGTAATAATTTTCTTTTATTTTTTTTCCATATTTCTATTATTTTTTTTATAAAAGGATTTTCTATCTTCTCCATTTCTTTCTTTGAAAAATTCCTAAAAAATATATTTTCTAATTTTGTCTCAATATTCATATCTTCTATCTCTAACCAATCTAAATCACCCTTTCCTGAAACCCCCTCTATGATATATCTCAATTGATTTGCATAATAATACCATTTTAAATTTGGAAGTCCCAGGCCACCTTCTTTTTGACTTTTATACCAATTTTTCTTGTTAATCCTCGTTTTTTTATTTCCATTACAAAAATTATTTAATATTTTTTGCCACTCCTTTAATTCTTCCTCTGATATTTTTATTGGTAGCATTTAAACAAAAAGTTAATTTTAGGTAAAATTTTCATTTTTACCACTGCTATTCTACCAAACCACGATAGCTTTATATTTTTGTAGTCCTCTAATTTCCTTTTTGTTTCTAATCTTAATTTCTTGAAATTTTTTTCCTGTAATTCTTGTAAATTTTTTGTAATCTCTATTCCTAAATATTTAATTGATTCTTTTATTTTAAGTAATCCTTTTTTACTACTTATAAATTTTTGTACTTCTTCTTTAGTATAATTAAATAACATTATTTCTGATTTGGCCCAATTTATTTCTAATCCCGTTTTCCCCCAAATCTATTAAATGTTTATCTATCCTATCTATCTTTTCAATTGGATCCTTAATTGTAACAATGTGTCATCTGCAAATAAGCTTATTTTATTTTTTTCCTTAACCCCAAATTTCCCTTTCCAAATTCTCATCATTTCTTATCACATTCGCTAACATTTCTATAACTATTGCAAATAAAACTGGAGATAATGGACATCCTTGTCTCGTTCCTCTTGTTATTTGAATCTGTTCTGTAAATCCATCATTTACCATCACTACAGATGTATTATGTGAATACAATTGATTTATTAACCCTTTAAATCTCTCTCCTAATCCTATTTTATTTAAAATTGTTTTTAATGCCGGCCATTCCACACAATCAAAGGCTTTAAATATATCTAGGGCTAAAATTCCAGCTTTTTTTTTATCTCTGTCCATTATATTTATTTTATTTATCGTTTTCCCTATTAAATTTGCCCTCTGTCTTCCTTGAATAAAACCACATTGATCTTTATGTATATCTTATAAATAAATTTATTTAACCTCTTCGCCATTATTTTAAATTTTTATCTGATTTATTAAAGATATTGGTCTATAAGAACCTGGGTCCCTAGGATCCTTATTTGGTTTTAAAATTAATATTATTAGTGACTGCTTCCATGATAATAATTTTTTTACCCCTCAATATACTATTATATAACACTTTTAGTTTAGGAATTAAACCTTTTTTAAATGTTTTATAATATTCTGGACCTAGTCCATCCAATCCTGGTGATTTTCCTCCTTTTAAATTATTTATTACTTCTTCTATTTCCTCTTCTGATATCATTTCTTCCATCAATCCTTTATCTTGTTCTGTTAATCTTTCTTTCCAATTTTCATTAATATACTCCTCTATGTTCTCTAAAGATTTATCTTCTGCTGAATACAATTCTGAAAAAATTCCTCAAATATTTTTAATTTCTCTTTCATCAACCTTTTTTCTTTTTCCAAATTTATTTTAACTACGCCAATCATATTTCTAGTTTTTTTTTATTTATATTTACCAGCATTTTAGAATTTTTATTACTATTTCAAAGTATTCCCTTTCCAAGTATATTAGATTTTTCTGAACTTCGTCCATTTCTATCTTTTCTAATTCATCTCTTTTTGCTTGTAATTTATTAATTTCTGTTTAGTTCTTCTTTTATAATATTTTTAGTTCCTTTATTTCTTTTTCTAATTTTAATTTTTTTCTCCTAATTGTCTTTTAATTTGCTTGATTCTTTTAAAGCATAATCCTCTTACCACTGCCTTCATTGTATCCCCCAATACATCTTGTGTTACTTCCTTATTGTTTATATCCCAAATTTCTTGCCACTCCTTCTCTATTTTATTTACTATCTCCTTATAATTAAATAACTTAGTATCCAGTCTCCACCTTTTTTCTTCTCTATAATTCCTTTTCATAGTTATATCCAAGTTCATAGACATATCTGTCACTTTTATTGTTTCAATTTCTGTATTTATTAATCTAGGTATCATATTCTTTGAAAGAAAAATATAATCTATTCTTGAGTAATTTTTATGAACTGATGAATAATACGTATATTTTTTTCTTTTTACCCTTTTTACCTCCAAACATCTATCAGTTCATTTCTACTCACTAATTTATTCAAAATTGTTATATTATTTATTATCTCTAATTGATGGATCTGATTTATCTTTCCATCTATCCATCACCATATTAAAATCACCTGCGATTATTGTATAGTCTCCTTTCATTTTTTTGATCTTATTAAATATTTCTTCATAAAACTCTTTTTGCTTTTCATTAGGTGCGTAAATATTCATTATGCCATATGTTTCTCCATCTATTTCACCTTGTATAATTACATATCTACCTTTTTCATCTAACTCCACACTTGTTACAATGAAATTGCATCTTTTGGAAATTATTATTGCAACTCCTCTTGATTTGGATGTACCAAATGCTTCCTCATAAATGGCTACCCAGTTCAATCTAAGCTCATTTTTTTTATCTCTTTTTCCATGTGTTTCTTGTAAAAAAATTATATCGGCCTTATCTTTTTTTAATATCGATTCTATCCTTTTTCTCTTTATTATTGACCCCAAACCTTTCACATTCAATGTTGATATTCTCAATCTATTCTCCATTTTTCATATTTTGAATTTTCTAATCCCACTCCCCATTGGCTCTTTAATGTGATGGTGCTCCCCTTCCCCTTCCCTTCCCCCCTCCCACTCCCCTCCCCCTTCCCGCCCTCCCCTCCCCTCCCCACACAAACATTTCTCCCCCCTCTTCCTCCAAAGCGCTTCTGCCTTGGAAACGACCAGCCATGGTCCTGGGGGGGGTGAAGGTATGCCAACTCCCGGCATAGAGACCAATACCCTCTCCCGATTTATTTTCTCTCCCATATTTTTTTCCCTCTCTTCCCCCTCCCTTCCCTCTCTCTACCCTCTTGCTTTATATATATATAAATCTATCTCTATGCATTTATAATCTATAAGAATATATTTTACTCACTAGTCATCTACCCTTCTCCTACTCTATGAAGTGCTCTTTCTTCTTCTTCTGTTATATCATATTGTTTCTTCCAGTCCTCCTCAGCCTCTGTCCTTTCGTTTATCTCCCGAAGTCTTCTTCTTTGCTCCTCCTGTTGCTCCTCCCGCTGCTCCTTCTTCAGTTACTCCTCCCACTACTCCTTCCTCAGTTGCTCCTCCCGCTGCTCCTTCTTCTTCCTTTTCCTCTTGCTGGATCAGTTTCAGTTCTCTCAGGAGTTGCAATCCTTGTTCAAGAGAATTTATTCTGTGGTATTTGCCAGCATATTGGAATTTCAGAAAGATGGGATATCCCCAACTGTATCTTATCCCAACTCTCTGTAGAACTATGATGCAGGGTTTCATTTCCCTTCTCCAATTTATTGTTTCGCGGCATAAGTCATTATAAATTTCCACTGTGTTATCTCGATACTTCAATATTCCTGGATTCTTTCTAACAGCTCTCATCAAATCATCTTTCTTGTTGAAATTCGCAATTCTCATTATAATATCTCTGGGAATTATTCCTCTTCTTGCAGCTGACACACGATGAATTCTCTCTATGTCATGATCTTCCCATAAAATCTCAGGAACAATGCTTTTTAGCCATTTTAAAACTTCCTCTTTCAAGGATTTTTGACTTTGTTGTGGCTGCTCTGTGAATCCACGAATCCTCACATTGTTTCTTCTGTTCTGGTCTTGGAGCTGGATAATTTGTCTCTCTAACAAAGAAATCCTGCCATCATGTTGTGCTAGTCTGGTCTGCTGATTCCCTTGGGTTTTTTTTATATCATCCACTTTAAGGTCCAATGCTTTTAACTCCTGTGAGATTTTTTCCTGCAATTGCCCCATTTCTACCCTTATATTAGATGTTATTGTAGTAACAAGAGCTTGATTAGACTCTGTAATAAGCTTGTGTATAAAAGTTTTTATCTCTTCATTAGCTCCATTCGCAGCTTTCTTCGCCGCCATTTTAATGACTTTTTCGTCTCCGTTAGAGTTTAAGTTTATATTTTCAAAATCTCTAACTAGACGATTATATGTTTTATCTGTTGCTGTAGGTCGCTTCCAAACAGGGTGTTTATAGCCCTTTTTTTTAGGCGGCATATATCTCAAGGACCACAAAGGGGGGAAAAAAAAACTGTTTTGCTTTCAGTCCGTTTCAACAGTTATTTGCAGTTTAAACAGAGTCTTTTATTTTCCCTCCAGTTGGAGAAGAATCGAAACCAATCCACTATCTTATCTTACATTCTTTCCCACATTATTCAATTAATTACTCACATTCTTTCTTTGTTTTGAAAAAGGCTTCTGGAATTATTTTATAATCATCTGTTCCGGGAGTCGAATATTTAGCCTCTCTCTGCCACCGTAGTTGGCTCCTCCCCCCTGATTGGTGGTCTCTAAAGTGTTTTTTTGTTCAGTAGCCTGGTTTTCCACAGCTATCTTAGGCCAAAGCTCCACTTGAATACATATGCTGCAGGTCCAGGATGACAAGAGCTGCTCCTTCTTTCTTGGCTCCACAATGCCAACTTGAGGACACCAAAGCGTATTGCTACAGCCATTCATTGGCTTGGGGCAGAAGAACTGTACCCATGGGCCATGTAGTTGCCATGGCATAGCCAGGGAAAAGATTTTGCATAAAGAGGTACTGGATGCCTCTGTACAAAGCCCAAATCTTGGCTATACCCGCAGAAACCACCAACAGGATTCAGGCCTGAGTTTGCAGTCAGAAGGGCCTGGTCTTCTCATTCCCTTTTTTATACCCTCTTATCACTTCTTTACCCCAGCTTACCTTCAGCCTTCCATTGCTTTCTTCAAGAAATGTGTATTCCTTTTTTTAGTGGCTGTCATCCAGTGACAGAACTGAGATTTTGCCCACTTTAGAGTGTAGCTTTAGCTATCTGGCTCAGCATACACAAGGCAATGTAGATTAGCCCCATCTTGGAACTAAGTTAAAATCTGGCTCTTCACCAAAAGTTTGGAAGCTTCGTAATTATCACTTGATTGGGTAATGCATTTCTATTATACTGTATATATATTCTGCATAGGTACTGTGAGTCCTGAAGAAAGCATCTAAGAAGCAAGCAAATGTTGGCTGCAATCCTGTATGGGATTGTACGCGTAAGGGCTGCAGTTACAGCGCGATGCAGCAAATCCCAGGTCAACCAACCCCCAATTCCTACTTAGAAGGAAGCAGCTGCTGCAGCTGGTAGGGGTCTGTTCCCCTGATGCTTAGGAAGCAGCTGTCTGCTTCTCCCACCCCTTCTGCAAGTGATCTCTGGCAGAAGCACGGTCCCTGTTGAAACTCCTTGCACTGGAGACTGCTTGCACAAGGGGGAATGTGAATATTAGTCAGTTGCTTCCCAAGCAACAGGAGAATAGACCATCATCAATTACAGCAGCTGCTTTCTGCAAAGGGGGAACTGGGGGAATTTTCTTGATCCCTGTGTAGCCCTTAAATTATGGGCTATGTAGGGATTGTGAATACATAACAGTCACAAGTACGTAACTCTAGGTTATTCATTCATAACTGGCATATAGGATTCTGGCCTTCACATTTTATAGCATGTACCTAAGCTGTTTAAAATGTATAATTAAAGGTATACTTTAAACAGTACATTGCCATAAGTCAAATCAGGGTATCACACAAGTCCATGGCAGGGAGATGGGAAGGATCACAGATTTCCTTTGTGATTTAAGTTTCATGGCAAACCCAAAGAGTGTTGCAACAAACTAGCCCTAAAATGCAAATTAAAAACAAGATTAAGCAGAGAGAGAGAGGACCTATAACAAGTCAACTCTGCTCTGCTTGCACATTCTGTGTATGTAAAGAGATCAATCTTTTATTTAATTCTTTCACTTTACTACTACTATACTGTTGGTAAGAGCCCATGCAGTTCTGTTGTGAAAAAAAAAACATATTTTCTGGTGGAAGTACACATAGAATGACAGAGTTGGAAGAGACCACAAAGACAATGGAGGCCAATCCCCTGCCACACAGGACTACAAAACTAAAGCACTCTTGGAAGAATGCCCACCCAGCCTGTTTAAAAACCTCCAAAGGAGACCCCACCACACTCTGAGGCAGTGCAATCCACAGTTGAACTGCTCTTATCCTCAGGAAGTTCTTCCTAATGTTTAGGTGGAATCTCTCTTCCTGTAGTTTGACTCCATTGCTCCATGTCCTAGTCTCTGGAACAACTGAAAATAGGCTTGCTCCATCTTCCATATGACATATAGCATGTGCATGAGCCTCCCATTTTTCAAATACATGTACACTGTTATGGAAGGGTGGCAGCACAATTGTGAGCCAGAGTTGTGTAGAGGTTTGCATCTTGCACTAGAATTTGGGAGACCAGGATCTGAATCTCCACCCAAGCCATGAAGAACCATCAAGTAACCATGGAGAAGTCACACTGTCTCAGCCTTAGGAAGAAGACAAGGCAGTCCTCTGAATAAACCTTGCCAAGAAAACCCTACAAGAGTACCCATAAGTCACAGTTGACTTGAAGCCATGTAACAACATATAAGTACAATTTACGGCTGGAATGCTATTGCCTGGTCCCAAACAGAATAGACCCCCTGAACCCACAGCTGAATGGTGAGTTGATAAGTAGGTAAATTCCAAGGAGTCAATAGGTCTACTCTAGTTTGGACTAACAACAGGGTTTAGGCCTGTTACACATAGGGCTTTTCCACACTACACTGATATAGTGCTATTATTCCATTTTCAACATCCTATGGAATCCTGGGGCTTGCAATTTAGAAAGAGGCATTTAGAATTCTCAGCCAGAGAGCTCAGTAAATTACAAATCCCAGAATTCCACAGGATGTTGAAAGTGGAATCATAGCACTATAACAGTGAAGTGCGGAAAAGCCATACTCCCACACACTCAGAAACACCATTTCTACACTACACTGTTCTAGTGTTATTATTCCACTTTCAACATCCTGTGGAATTCTGGGGTTTACAGTTTACTGAGGCCAAAGAGCTCTCTGGTTAAACTGCAGTGGAATAATAGCACTATAAGAGTGCAGTGCAGAAATGGCCTAAAGCGACTGCAGCCTGCAGCCTGGCTCCAAAGGAGGCTTTTGGACGTGTTAAAACTGCCTTGCCTTGTTGGTGGAACTTCACACGTGTGCACTCCTGCTGGTGTACCAAGACACACGTGTACACACACACACACATGTACGGAGTCCAGACTATTGCTATGTTCAATCCAAAAAAACACTCTCCTCTTCTGTCGCAAGGATACCGGCCTGAATAGATCATCTGAACTACCCTGAGGTATGAAGGGGAATCTGGAACTGACAGAGATCAGGCGCCTGAAGAAAGGAAGCAAAAACCAAACTCTGGCCATTTCCGCACTAGCCTGTTATAGCGCGATGATTCCACTTTCAACCTCCTCTGGAATCCTGGGGTTTGCAGTTTCGGGAGGGGCCGGCCGGATTCCAGAGGTTGAAAGTGGAATCATCACGCTATAACAGGCTAGTGCGGAAATGGCCTCTGTTTCATCCGCAAGTACTAAGCAAACTGGGGCAATTTCTGCACTGGACTGTTATAGTGCTATTATTCCACTTTCAGCCTCCTGTGGAATTCTGGGGTTTGTAGTTTACTGAGGCCAGAGAGCTCTCTGGCTGAGAATCCTAAAGGCCCCTCCCTAATCCGCAAACCCCAGGGTTCCACAGGACGTTGAAAGCGGCATAATAGCGCCGTAAGAGTCCAGTGCGGCAACGGCCTGGGCTGGGCCGGCGCCTGACGAGCCTACGGAGTCCCGTTCGGTAGCGAAATTGCTGGGAAGCAACGGCGGCTGCGCAGTGGGTGGGCAGCAGGGAATCCGGCGGGCCTCCTCCTCGTTTGGTTCCGTGGGACCTCGGAGGGCTTCCAGAAGGCGGAGGGGGGAGGGGCGGAGGGAGAAGCGGCCAAGAGCGGGAGCTGCGCGCCACGAAGGGGCTCTGCTCGCCCTGGGGGGAGCGGAGGAGGAGGAGGAGGAGGGAGCGGGGGGGCGGGCCGACGGAGGGCTTCTCCCTACAAACCTGGAGGAGAGAAGAATCCATGGCCGGCAGAGGCCCCCGCGGCGGGCAGCGAGCTCCTCGTTGCCGGCGCGTCCGCAGCAACAGCCGCGCCCCCTCAGCGACCGGGGCGTGTGGGTGGGGCCTAAGGAAAGCGGGGAGGGGAGGGGAGGCGGTTTGGCCGCTGAGGGAAACGGGACGGGGCTGATGCTTGTAGGGGATGGTCCGGTTCGCCGGGAAGTCCCTTCCGAACGCCAGCTGCGGTGTTGTATGCACGAAATGGGGAGGGAGGAATAAAGAGGGTGGCCGCTAGTTACGCGGGGAGAGTTAGGGCGGGGAGCCGGCGAGGGGTGAAGGGGAGCAGCGCTGGACTACGACTCTGGAGACTGGGGGCCTGTCCGCACTAGACTGTTACAGCGCTATGATTCCACTTTCAACATCCTATGGAACCCTGGGGTTTGCAGTGACCCCTCCCGAAACTTCAAATCCCAGGATTTCATAGGATGTTGAAAGTGGAATCATAGCGCTATAACTGTCTAGTGCGGACAGGCTCTTGGGTTCGAATCCCGGTCCCGGTTCGCCCCTGGGTCTCACCGAATGACCCTGGGCAAGTCGCCCTCCGCCTCAAAGGAAGACAGGGCAAACCCCTCTTGAACGAGCCTTGCTAAAACAACAACGACAACAACTCCGTGATACATTTGTCTTGTGTGTTTGTGCGTCTGTCTTCAAGTCGCCTGTCGATTTAGGGCGACCCCATCCATTCCAGAGGGTTTTCTTAAGGAAAGCAAACGTGGTGTAGTGGTCTGAGCGTTGGACAACCACCCTTAAAATCAGGATTAATTCCCAGCTTTGTCATGGAAACCTATGGGATAAAGTTGGGACATTCCACACGCTCTCAGCCCCCAGAAAACCCAGTGATAGATTTGCCTTAGGGTCACCCTAAGTCTGAAACGACCTGAAGGCACATAGGAACAAAGTCAGAGGAGGTTTTGCCAGTTCCTTCTTGTGAACAGCCCCTGGTCTTTGGTCGTGGGTTCCCATCCAACTACTAACCAGGGCTGGCCCTGCTTAGCTTCCAAGATCAGACAGGATGTGGTGGGGGTTGCCCTAAGTCTGAAACAACTTCAAGTCACACAGCACCAACAAAGTGGGCAACAGGCTCCAGTGACATGTGGCAACGCCGTATGGCCAATTTGACGGATTTCCTTTTGTGTCGGGTGAAATCCCTCACCAGTCACAAACTTAGGAACAAACATAGCCATGTTTAAATATTTGAAGGGATGCCACGTAGAGGAGGGAGAGGGCCTGTTTTCTGCTGCTCCAGAGACCAGGACAAGGAGCAATGGATTCAAGCTGCAGGAAAGGAGATTCCACCTGAACCTCAGGAAGAACTTCCTGACAGTCAGGGCTGTCCGGCAGTGGAATCTGTTGCCTCTGAGTGTAGTGGAGTCTCCTTCCTTGGAGGTTTTTAAGCAGAGGCTTGATGGCCATCTGTCAGGATTGATTTGAGGGTGTTCCTGCATGGCAGGGGGTTGGACTGGATGGCCCCTGGGGTCTCTTTCCAACTCTACATTTCTATGATTCTATCACAGGCCTGGCTCATGTGAGCTCATAAGTGGTGGTACAATCCATAGGATCCACCTTTTTTATACAAAAACACAAAACAGGCAAACAAAGCAAGTGAGAAGTGGAGGCCCCCTTTCATACAGGGGGGAAAGGGCTAGCCCAGACATTTTACTACCAGGATAGGAGTCTGAGGTGCATAAATAATACCCAGAACCAACTGTTGATATCAGAAGCCTCAAACCTCATGCATACTTCTTTCCATCTGCATTGTAAAATACTATAGTAACCAGTAGTGGACTGACGGTTCACAGAAGCAACGGCACCTTTGAATTTTCGTTTCACTGGGACTCTCCTCACCTTCACCACCCCTCCTTTGACTTCCCTGTTTCTTTTGAGTTGAGCTGCAACCCCATTGCTCCACCCAAGTAGCCGGAAGAGGAGTGGATTTTTCCACTGATGATGTACGGTTATGAAGTATCTCTGTTGTCATTCAAAGTATATGGGAAATGGCTTTAGAAAGGAACTGCCTCTATGGAGATGAAAACAAGAAGTAGAGGCAAGGGTTGCAATTGATTTTTTTTGTGTGTGTGTATTTTAAATGGGATCACAATAGAGAAATAAAATCGATAAAAGAAGTTCAAACAAGGGGAGGGGGAAGGATAAGGATTGTGATGGATATATATTAGGATAGGTATATACAAGTTAAGCATTTTTTTTTAGTTTAAAAATGTGAAAAATTTATAGATCTATGATTTTGTTTTGTAATGTATTAATTTTTCTTTTTTTAATAAAAAAAAATTACTACAAGTTGTTTCAGATCAACACAGCTACCTGCACTTTTGGAGACTGTGGAGGTGTTGCAGTAGAAACTCTCCTGCGGAGGGCCTCTACTTCACGTTTTGCCTTTGCATCACTCTTAATAGCAAACTGAATAAATAAAAATGCCCTGAACTTTGATGTATACAAAATCTGCCACCCAAGGTGGCTGCTTCATTTCCCTTAACAGTAGGGCCGGTCCTACAGACGGAAAGAGCATGGAGCCCTATATAGCAATAGCATTTATTTCTATACCGCTTATCAACTGAGTGTTATCTACGCGGTTTACAATGTGTTTTAGCTAATTGCCCCCAACAAGCTGGGTACTCATTTTACCGACCTGCGGAAGGATGGAAGGCTGAGTCAACCTTGGAGCCCGGCAGGATCGAACTCACAACCTTGTGGTTGCAGTGCTGGCATTTAACCACTGCGCCACCAGGGCTATTAGCTGTTTGGATTGCTGTGTGGAGACCCTATGCAGTGTTAAACACAGCTTTTTTTAATTTTGTTATCAAGAAGGCAGTGTTCATTCCATCAACTGGCAAGTGGTGTTCACAAGTATTGAAGTGAATGGGCAGATGGAGTGGGAATCATGCAGTGCTTGTTACGGGGTGGGTGAGTATTGCAGGCTAACATTTAGAAGGCTACCAAATCCACATCCCTGCTTGAGAAGAACTAAAAACCTCATTAATAGCATTTTTTTTCTTTTTAAAAGGATGTTTTAGGAAACTATAAAAATTACAGGTGGCAGGTACCATCCTTTTTTAAATAAAATTTTATTTACATTCAAAAAGGATCTCAGTTACATACAATAAAGTTCCAGTATAACAAAAGCGGGAAAATAAAGACACAAAAGGAAGAAAAGTAACATTAGTTGTAACTTTCTATAAAAGCTGACCAGAAGTCCAAATATAAGTCTATTTGTAAATTTCCTCTATACATCATTCTTTCAAATGTTTCAAGTGTTATTAGATCTTCTATGCACTGGATCACAAGAGGAGAAAAAGTAATGGAGTATCAAATAATAAAATGTAAATAAATAAAATAATCTTAATTGATTATTGATTATTGATTGGACCTTGATTATTGATAATTGATTGGACCTTGGGTTCGAACCCAAGAGCCCATTGAACCCATTGATTATTGATAATTGATTGGACCTTATCATAATGCATTCATTTTCCTTGTGTGCATATTACATTTAGTGGGTCAGCACCACTGTCGTAATTACTGCTATGGATAGGATACTGTTTGAATTATACAAACGTTGGGCCAATTCTCCTCTTAATTTTAGTTTTGCAAATAATTCCTAATTTCCTGAAACTATAAAATACCCCGTTGACATTCCATTAAAATAGATATGCCTGCTATCGTTTACATCTGTTCACAAACAGACATGCCAAGGTGTGTGTATGTGCCTTCAAGTCACTAGTTGACTTACAGTGACCCCAATAACTTCATAAGGTTTTCTTAGGCAAGGAAGGAATAGTCAAAAGTGGTTTTGCCAAGTCCGTCTTCTGAAACACAGCTTACAGCCCCTGGTATTAATTGGTTGACTCCCATCCAGGTACTAACCAGGGCTGACCTGGCTTAGCGTCCAAGATGAAAGGGGATCTGGTGCCTTTAGGGTATTCAGGTGTGTAAGTACATGGAATAAGAGCACAAAAGTGTCTTCAGTGTGATGTGTTTGCAGGTGGGAGGGCAGCCATCCTGAATCTAGCTGGGGAACCTATATTGGTAAGAAAGTTCCTAGTCCAGGGCTTGGGATCTTTTAGTCCCCCAGAAGTTTTGGGCTACAACTCTCATACTCTCTTGTCCATCGGCTGTGCTGACTGGGGGGGCGTTTGCAAACTGCGGTCCAAAACATCTGGAAGATGTTTGGGCGGAAGGACCGTTTATGAGCAAGGGGAACCCGCAGCTTTCTCCCTCGAGCCATTTCCACACTGGCCCGTTATAGCGCTATTATTCCACTTTCAACATCCTATGGAATCCTGGGGTTTGCAGGCCCCTCCCTAAACTGCGAACGCCAGGATTCCATAGGACGTTGAAAGCGGAATAATAGCGCTATAACCGGCTAGTGTGGAAACAGCCATCGCCTCACTCGGCTGTCCACCCTTCCCCTCAGAAGATCTTTCTTCTTCTCTCTGCGACTGGGCTGCTTTCTTAGGGAGAGAAATCTGCCTATGGGGCATCTTTGTTGCTCAGTCACTCGGGAGCCGGAAATATCTTATGTTCTCTCCTCCATTTCTTTTGCCCTTTGACTCAAAAAACGGAGCGCAAGGAAACGTCGCTTGGGGCGATCAATCCAACTTCCTCCCGGCTTTCCAGTGGCCAATCAGGAACGAGAATGTAAGAGGCGTCGGCGTGTAAGGGACGTCTTACGCCGTCTCATTGGCTGGAGGTTTGCCTTTATGTTGATAAGCGGGGAACGGCGAAAGTTCATTGGGCGACAGGGGCGATCGGCGTCTGCGGTGCGGTCCTGAAAAGTCCACATGACGTTGGCGATGGACGTCTGGCGCTCTTTCGACGCGTCCAGTGGGACCCCTCAGAACGAAAACGCGCCTTTTTCGCACTGTGGATGTTAAATGAGTGTCGCGAAACGGGAAAGGCTGTGTGTTTTTATTGACAGGGGGGCCCAAAAAGTGAGAATAGCCACCATATTGGCTATAAACAAAATTCGAAATCCTGTTTAGTACATTTATTAGGCCGCCTCAAAACTGGTGTGAATGAACACTGCTTCTTTTCTGCACATCTAATGCCATTTCCGCACTAGACTGTTATAGCGTTATTAGTCATAGAATCACAGAGTCGGATGAGACCCCAGAGGCCATCCAGTCCAACCTCCTGCCATGCAGGAACACCCCCAAAGCACTCCCGACAGATGGCCATCCAGCCTCTGCTTAAAAACCTTCTAAGAAGGGGGTTCCATCACACTCCACTGAGGCAGAATATTCCACTGCCAGACAGCTCTGACCGTCAGTTCTTCCTGAAGCTCAGGTGGAATCTCCTTTTCTGCAGCTTGAAGCCTTGTCCTGGTCTCTGGAGCAGCAGAAAACAAACCTGCTCCCTCCTCAACATGACAGCCCTTCAAGTATTTAAACAGGGGTATCATGTCCCCTCTTAACCTTCTCTTCTGCAGACCAAATGTACCCAGCTCTCTAAGTCTATCCTCATAAGGCATGGCTTCCAGACCCTTCACCATTTTGGTCACCCTCCTCTGGACACGTTCCAGCTTGTTGATATCCTTCTTGAAATGAGATGTCCAGAACTGGACACAGTATTCCAAATGAGGCCTAACCAATGTGGAATAGAGTGGGACCATTACCTACCTCAGTTTAGACACCATACTCCTATTGATGCAACCAAGAATCGCGTTGACTTTCTTGTTACCTATTGACTTTACCTCCTTTAACCTAAAAAACATATCGCACAGACACAATTACTACAAATCAGATAACAGACCAAAGATCCTATTTCTTGAGACCCTATTTTCTACCTGCAGAAGGTTTCATCATCAGACGGAAACTCCAAACAAGCAACTCTAACACCTGAAGGCTCAAATAGTACCAAAAAAGGAGGGGGAAAGCATTTACCAGAAAGCCCCACCTTTCTTTTAACAGGAGTGGCAACCTTTACTATTCCAAATACTTTTAGCCTCACAAGACCAGAAAGGAATAATATTTAAAACTTGAACTTCCTTACAGCTAATTGAAAAAATATGCCAAATGCTTCGTATTAAGTTGCTGATTCACAAGCAGCACTGTGGAGCTTTAAATAGAAGCTGGGGTGGACTATTGCATGATCCATATATGTAACATTACACTTCACATGGAGTTACAGGCATCTTCTACAATATGCAGTAGTGTGCTTGCCACTGGGTGAATTGCTTAGACAGTGATTCATGATGAGAATATAGGGGCATTACAAGTGTGTTCCTATGGTCACTAAGTGAAATAGCGGAGAATACTTTTCCATCCTGGGTGGATATGTTATGTGGCACTTCTGTATTCCATGGCCTTAAAGACTTCATAGATGACAACTGGTATGCATATAACCACAGAAGTCAGAGGTCCTTTCCGCACCACCCTCCCAACCTGCCATGGGGAGAGGAAAAGGACAGGACTGTGACAACAGTTCTACATGATGTCATCACAGTCCCATCCTTCTCCCTGTCTCCCAGCAGCACAATCATGGATTAAATCATTGACGGGCTTTCCCTGTCAATAACCCATGATTGCACCACCAACCTGGACTTACTTGTCTTGCAGAAGCACAATGGCTGCACTTCCTGCCCTAGCGTAGCCTTGGAAAGTACTTGGCTGTGCTGCGGAAGGAAGAGGCATAGCCATCGTACTTCCTTCATCATGGAGTCAGCCAGCGTGGAGAAGAGGATTCCCTTGCACTCCCCTCCCAGGAGAGCCAATGCTGGGGTCCCCACTGGACGCCTGCATGAAAAGGCAGGCTGCAGAAAAGTGTAGTTAAGACAGCAAAAGTCATTAATGAGGAACAGGCTTTAGCATTTTGCCTTTGCCAGAACCTACTGGGAATTACAAGATTCCTGCTCTCCTCTCCATCTCCTAAGCTAATTGAGTGCAAACTACTTTTGTATTTTGAACATGGTTTGCACTAACTGAAGTGAAACTAGGATAAAGGACAAAAGTTCCAGTTTCCATGCAGACCCTCTCACTTGTGAAACACCACAGTTGCAGCACATTTCAGTCTACTTAAATTGCCCCTAGTATTTACTTCCTTCTAGTTCAGATCTAGCACTGTTTTGCATTCAGAATCCTTGTGCATAATTTCAGTGGGAATGTCTGGTGCTCGTACATATGAGTTCACATATACCTGAGTTTATCTTATTTAAAAATTAGTTAAGGAAATAATATATTTTGCACAAAAACTTAGTGGAAAGAATAGAAATCCCTATCTGCTTCTTTCTTTTGTTTATGCATGGTCATATATATGTATGGTCACTGTTATGCTAAAATCATGGATTTCTCATAGTTTTCTAAAGGCAGCTTTTGTTTCCACCCCAAAGGGGGAGGAAGGCCTTTAAATTGATTAAAATGGGCCTTAAATATTAAATTAAAGGAAGGGCTATTTTTAAAAACAATATTTTATTCAAAGACATTGATTCCAGTGCTTGAAAATAACTTGTTAACAACTGTGTTACTTCAAATGTATTCCTTTCATACTAATTAACGCATAGCTTAATAACATTGCAATTATAACATAGTGCAGGATAATATAACTCCTTTTGTGGCATTACTATAGTTGTATGTTTTTAAAAGGAACTGCTACTGTTACAGCTTTATACAGTCTTGTTGCTTTGATGTTTTATACCACAGGGAACCAGTCTGCAGCATTCTGATTCTAAGCAACCATTCTTGTTGCTTCCAAACAACAAGAAAGTTTCCTCAAAGCAACAGATCCCATCTGATATTATAAACTAAGTAGGATTAGGCATGGTGAGTACTTGGGTGAGGAACCACCACGGAATAGCAGGGGCTGCAGGCTCCATTGCAGAGGAAGGCAATGGTAAACCACCTATGAGTACTCCTTGCCAAAGAAAAGCCTATGAAACTCATGGGGTCACTATAAGTCAACTGCTGACCTGAAGACATATCCACAGACCTAAATAATTATTTTAAACATTTTAAGGTAGAACAGTAATTAATTAATTTTTGAATTTTGGAACAGTAAGAGTAATTACTTTTTTAAAGTAACTTTCCAGCTTCTGACTCCTACTATAGTCAAGCACAACATCAGAGAGTGATTCAATACAGTGAGTGGAAATATAGGACTAGAGTTTTAAAAAGTAGTTTACTCTTTGTTCTTAAACACTTTGTTCCCAGTTATGAAACAGTCAGGTTCACATGCATGTCTGCATAATCCCATCCTGTTGATGTTAATGCTGAAACAGCCTTCCTTGTCCTTCTAGGTGAACGGCTGGTTGTCACAGTGGTAAATATTTAATGGGAGCTGAAAATGAGAATTCTGGTCTATGAAAACAGAATATATGAATCCTAGTTCTGGATGCAAGGTGCCAATAAAGATGGCACTAATTCAGAATTGGGATCTGCATGTCTCCCTTGATGAATTGGGCATGAACTGTCTTTAATATCAGCGAAGCACTGTTCCATGCAAACATGCTTGACATCACCACTTTAGTTATGTTCCTATTTACATCAGAGGTCAAATTTCATATTCTCCTAGATATGAAAAATAGTCAAAGAAATTACAATAAAAAACGTAATCTTTATTATTTTTGCACATTAGTAATGATGTATAGCATTATTTAGAATATTAGTAGCATTTCCTGCATGCAGTTCACCAATACAGTATAAGTTGATAGTTTATTAAAAGAAATAATCTATACGTAACATATCCCGTGTAAGAAACATAAAATGTTCTGGTGTGTTTGGTTATATAATTTTGCTATTTTGTCTGTGAAAAAATACAGTGGACCCAAGATACAGTTGTAACAGTTCTATTAAAGCAGAAGTCAAAATGAATAAATGCAATATCATAATTAAAAACTGGAAAATAACATGGTTCTTTGAAAAGAAAAAGGCTACATTTTCTGATGCAGGCACTGCTAGAAATTTAAACAAAACATTACATCCTCTTCCAACTGCAAAGGATAGCTGTTTGGAAGCAAGCAAACTGTGACTCTTCCCTTCCCAAATTATTGAATTATTGCACCTTGAAAAATGTTTGCAAATACAATTTAAAAAGCAGAAAGCTACAATTACCCGTCTCTTCTTCGTTTCTTTTTTTTTTTCTGTAGTTCTTCCGTGGAAAAAAGTGCTATGGACAGAATGTAACCCAAAAAGGCTGCAACATCAACCTTAAGATAAAATTTGTTTCTTATTTTATGTACATAATGCTCAAAAATAAAATAAAATGATTTTTACAATATTTATATTTGCTTATAAAATCCTAACCACATTATTTTCAACAGGTTTAGCAGTTTGCAATATGTCTGTACAGTTTGGCTATACATGAGATTTGTCTTCACTTAAAACTTTAAAAGGTCAACAAAAAAAATCTCTCAAGTAGCTGCAAATATTGCTTAATGATATGAGGGAATGAGGTCTTGTTGAACACTTTTTCACTTTACCTCTGTCATATGGCTTCCCATATTTAAGATTCCAGACACTTGAAGGAAGAGCAGCATAGGCAATATAAACATGCATCGATAGGATCCAAGCTATCTATAATGGTACAGAATACATCATTTTACCTGTTGAAAGCTTGCACACTAAACCTATTGTGGTACATATTTGATGCAATAAATGTGCTCAAGTCATTATTCATTTGCTCAAACGTGCACCACAGGTAAAATTACTATTTACACAACAGAGGGCTCTTCATCAAACACATACACTGGCAATCTTGCTAATTGCTGAAGATGGCTAAACAATACTGCAGGATAAAAGCAGAACAAATTCATAAAGGGGGTTTTGGTCAGTTTAGTTGGTATTTTTTTTTAAAAAAAAGGGCACATTGATTTGAATATACCACACAGGGGGAAAACTGACAAGGACTTTTAAGACCGGCTCTTCCTGACTCCAGCTCTTGCTGAAACTGAACTGTCTGTACAAAAATAATCCACCCATTTTGCCATTGTGGATTAGAGGGGACTTGAGAGGCATTGAAAGATTTGTCTGACTATAATGCAACATGGATACAATTGTTAAGCACCTCAGAATGGAGTGTTCCCTCACAGTCAACACAGTTGTTCAAAACCTGTTGCTCTTTCTGATGTAATGTTTTCCCCCCCATGCGTGATCTATAAGTGCAGCATGCCTCCATGCAAATCATTTTGGTGTGCATATACGAGAGTCATATAGTAGAACATCTGGTCCTCATACCGGTAAAGTAGTACTTAGCCCCTTCCCCAACATAAACCCCGTCTACAAAAATAGTCACAATGTGTGAATAAAAAGGAAAAAAAAAAAAGATGGAATCCACCAACACAGATTTTGTAAAAAGATGACAAATGTGGCAGTTGAAATGGAAACAGTGGATACACTGACTGTACTAAGTGTTTTATGTTTAACACACCAAAAATTAGGGTTTTTTTTCCAACCCTTTTTTACTGGTCCCTACAGTCTGATTAGCCATTTTTCCCTCCTCTTCAGCAGTGTCAGCTGGTAATGAAAACAGTAACCTCCTGTCAAGCTTGTCGTCCTGTTTTACAGTCACGTGTAGATGACAAGGGGTTGCTGTCTTGTTAGAGGCACTGACCTTAAGGATACAGTATATTTGTAAAAACTGTCCATTTGGCATATACCGCCTAGAGGAGTCCTGTTGACCCAGCTACATTACTCACACAGGCTGTAAACAATATGTCACCCAATCCAAATTTCTAACTTGCATTTTATTTTTTCTTCTGTACATCTTTGTCTTCTTTTTCATGTTTTTCTTCAATGGGCTTGGTTACACGATCATAGGATGGTGGACAAATAGCTGTTGACATGGTTAGGTCTGTTTTTTCCGTGTACGAGTTTTCATTTATCTTGTCAATAAGAATTTCATCTTTGATACGCTGGCCAGCCCCTCCTTCTATTTTATTTTTATATACAAAGGAAGCTTGCTGTACTGTTTGTCTGAGACGGTAACGTCTGTATGCCCGTTGGATAATGACAGCAGACAGCTCCTCTTGTTTTCGTTTTAATGTAGTTGTAATGGGCTCATAGGAGGCTTTGGAAGGATTGGATTGCATAAAGCGTTCTTCCATTTGGATGCGGAGAGCATCCATCTCTCCACTCTCCCCCAGAACACGTTTTGTAAAAGCAAACAAAATGTCAAGGCAGTGAATTCTGTCCCCACTTACCATGGGCAGATCCATCGCAATAAGCTGAACCTTGTTTGGTTTTGGTAAATGTAGGGGAGGTTCCAGAGCAGCTGCAAACTCTGAGAGTTTTTCAAATTCCATAAACTGAGTTGCATCTGGGTCAAACTTTTCCCAGACCTCATAGAACATCTCAAAGTCATCCTCGCTCAAAGGTTCAGCACTTTCTTCAGTTGCCACACCAAAGTTCTCCAAAATGACAGCAATGTACATGTTCACTACAACTAAAAATGATATGATGATGTAACTGACAAAGAAGAAAATCCCAACAGAAGGATTGCCGCAGTCTCCTTTGACCGAGCTTCCCGGGTGGTCTTTTTTAGGGTCACAGTCCGGAGGCCCGCTGTTGAGAATGGGCGCCAGCAAGCCATCCCAGCCTGCAGAGGTGGTAATTTGAAAAAGGCAGATCATGCTGTTGCCAAAAGTTTCAAAGTTGAACATGTCATCAATCCCAACTTCTCTCTTCACGTAGGCAAAGTTGGACATTCCAAATATAGCGTAGATGAACATGACGAGGAAAAGGAGGAGGCCAATATTAAACAAGGCGGGAAGAGACATCATCAAGGCAAAAAGCAGTGTGCGGATCCCTTTAGCACCCTTGATCAGACGCAGGATCCGGCCTATCCTGGCAAGTCGGATCACTCGGAACAAGGTAGGGGAGACAAAGTATTTCTCAATGATCTCTGCTAGGAACATACCTGTTGACAATAAAATAAAATAGTGTTAATCACATTGTTTTTCATTGTTATTTGCTTAACTTAACTTACCGCTTCATTTCAATGAGCTTTCAAGAATGGTGGCTCCAATCCTATGTATATATAGGGAAGTCTCACTTAAAAAAGTGTTACTACTGAGTAAACATGCACAGGACTGAAGTGTAAACTGCCCATTTTTATACATTGTGGCTATGAACAGGAGAATAAGTAAGGAATGTCAGTTGACTCTTTTATTTTCACATTTATGGAAACATGTTTACTTGTTTACTTTCTTCCTTGAAGTCGAAATGGGGTAGTTCCTATGGAGATTAGATTAGATAAGAGAACATAAGCAGCAAAAGGAAAAACAAGGAGATGATAGGGTCGCTGCGTGGAGAAGATGGCCAATTAATAATGGGGGGAAAGGAGAAGGCAGAACTACACAACACCTCCTTTGCCTCAGTTTTCTCCCAGAAGGATAGAAGTACTCAACCTGGGGGATGGGGAGCAGGTGAGGAAGCGGGGGGGGAGAATGCAGCACAGAATAGGTAGAGAAGTAGTAAAGGAATATTAGGCTAAACTAGATGAATTCAAGTCTCCAGGGCCAGATAAATTACATCCAAGGATATTAAAAGAACTGGCAGAAGTCATTTCTGAACCACTTGCAATAATCTTTGAGAACTCTAGGAGAACAGGAGAAGTCCCAGCAGACTGGAGGAGGGCAAATGTCATCCCCATCTTCAAGAAGGGAAAAAAAGAGGACCCAAATAATTATTGCCAGGTCAGCCTGACATCAATACCAGGAAAGATCCTAGAGCAGATCATTAAACAGTCAGTTTGTAATTACTTAGAAAGCAATGCTATAATCACTAAAAGTCAACATGGATTTCTCAGAAATAAGTCATGCCAGACTAATCTTATCTGTTTTTATGATACGGTTACAAGCTTCATAGATGAAGGGAATGCTGTAAACATAGCATATCTTGACTTCAGTAAGGCCTTTGACAAAGTTCCCCACGGCATTCATGCAAAGAAGCTAGTAAAATGTGGGCTGGACAGGGCTACTGTTAGGCGGATTGATAATTAGTTGACCGACTGAACCCAAAGGGTGCTCACCAATGGCTGCTTTCCATCCTGGAGAGAAGTGACTAGTGGGGTGCCACAGGGTTCTGTCCTGGGCCCAGTGCTATTCAACATCTTCATCAATAAATTGGATGAAGGAGTGGAGAGCATGCTGATCAAATTTGCAGATGACACCAAATTGGGAGGGGTTGCTAACACCCCAGAGGACAGGATCAAATTTCAAAATGACCTCGACAGATTGGAGAGCTGGGCCAAAGCTAACAAAATGAATTTCAACAGAGAGAAATGCGAGGTCCTGCACTTAGGCAATAAAAATGGAATGCACAAATATAGGCTGGGGGACACATGGCTGGATAGCAGTACATGTGAAAGGGATCTAGGAGTCTTGGTAGATCACAAGCTGAACATGAGTCAGCAGTGTGATGAGGCAACCAAGAAAGCCAACACGATTCTTGGTTGCATCAATAGCAGTATGGTGTCTAGATCGAGGGAGATAATGGTACCACTCTGTTCTGCACTGGTTAGGCCTCATTTGGAATACTGTGTCCAGTTCTGGGCAGCTCAATTCAAGAAGGATATTGACAAGCTGGAACGTGTCCAGAGGAGGGTGATCAAAATGGTGAAAGGTCTGGAAGCCATGCCCTATGAGGAACAGCTTAGGGAGCTGGGTACGTTTAGTCTGCAGAAGAGAAGGTTAAGAGGGGACATGATAGCTATGTTTAAATATTTGAAAGGATGTCTTGTTGAAGAGGGAACAAGCTTGTTTTCCACTGTACCAGAGACTAGGACAAGGAGCAATGGATTCAAGCTGCAGGAAAGGAGATTCCACCTGAACCTCAGGAAGAACTTCCTGACGGTCAGAGATGTCCAGCAGTGGAATATGCTGCCTCGGAGTGTGGTAGAGTTTCCTTCTTTGGAGGTTTTTAAGCAGAGGCTGGATGGCCATCTGTTGGGAATACTTCGATGGGTGTTCCTGCATAACAGAGACTAAAGGTTGTGTTACCCCACTGACATATCTTATCCCAAGAACTATAAATTTGATATCAAATGTGCCCACCATGCCAGAGAGGTTGCCCGAATGGGCACATAGGCAAAGCGGTTGAGTGGCTGAAACTAGGTCAAGCCAGGAAAATCGCTAGTCATGTAGCCCCAGGAGACCTCAGACTATACACATCCACACAAACAAAGGGTCCTCAGCCAAGCAACTTGAGGGGATTAGCGTGTTCTCCCCAGGTTGAGCAACTCTGACTTTGGAAAATCCTACAAGGCGAGACCCATCTACATAAAACAATCATGCAAACTACCAAGTTGCCATTGTCTAGCATGTCTTCTTCCCGGGAGAGGGTATGCCCTCAAGGTACATTCCGCCCTATATGCAGTCTTAGTTTTTGAGGGTCCCCTTGGAGAACTCCTCACCACACTAGCAGACCGGTACTCTGTTAGTTGAGTGATCCCCTCAGCCATCTCTTCGCTGAGCTCCATTCTTCTCACTGCTTCCTGGACTGAAGACTTCAGGATAGGTGCAGTATCACCACTTCTACATTTCTACACTTCTACATTCTACATTTTACTGGGAAAGAGGGGTTGGAGGCCTGTGTGGAAATGTTTTTATAGTAGGCACACTGAGTTGGGTAGAGAGAGATTTCCAGAAGCATCAAACTTTCAGGGATCAAGGGTGAAGGGTGAATCCTTCAGCCAGAGGAGTTTTCATTCAGTCAAGGAGGGTGGCTGAATGATAGGGGTGTTTTGTCAGGGAAAGTCTGGAGAAGGGGAAGAAAAGAAATCAATCCACTGTTAAATCTGGTCAGACAGAGTGGCCTAGGTTTGGGAACATAGCCTTTGGCACAGCGGGAAGCTAAGGGGCTGTGTGTGTGTGTGTGTGTGTGTGTGTGAGAGAGAGAGAGAGAGAGAGAGAGAGAGAAGACCTATGCCTTTATGCTGTTGTAAACACACTCTGAAGATCTGTCTGAACTTGTAAATATAAAACCAATATGTTATTCTGCTTGCTGTTTGAATAAAAATTATACTATATCTTTTATAAACTGAATGATTCTCAGGGTTATAACCATCAGGAATCACGCTGCCATAAATCTTTAAAGAGGATTTAGTTGATACTCTCGTTACACAAAGATGGTGTTTTAGGGAAAGCCAGATTTGGGCATAAAGTGGCAAGGCATGTTGGCAGACTGGGGGGAATACGGAAGCTGCCATTCCAGTCTGCAAAAAGAGAAAGCAAAGCTTTGTCTGTTGTTTCCACAGATACTTTGGTCATTGGCCTTCAGAACTCAATTTTGTCCACATGCTGTTTAATGTTTACATGAAACTGCTTGCCAAGGTTTTCTAGAGATCTGGATTTTGATGTTGTCATTCTGGAGCATCATTTCTATTTTAAACAGTAAAGAGGGAGAGACAGGAGAGCCCTGCTGCCTGATAGCTATTGATAGGGAGCAGAGGGAAAGGCTGATTGAGCAGTGGTGGTGAGAAGGCAGGATTGGAAGTGAAATGCTATTGATAAGCAGAAAAGGAATGGGGAGAGGATAGAAGACAAAGAGGACAGAGAAAGGGAAAGAGCACAAGTGCAGGGTGGAGACTAAAGGAGTTCTAATACTTGTGAAGCTGGGTACATCTGCTAGTTGTTAGACAGCAAAAACTAGGACATTGAGGAAAGGAAAATACTGATTGTTGTGATCTCGTAACTTGTAGCTTATCTAGAATTTCCTTCCTCAGATAAAACAAGGACCTCCCACCTATGTCATCACATGTATACAGTAAATATAAGTTGCTTAAAAGTGTTTGTAATGGGTGTGGGAAGCTTGAATAGTTAAGTAGGTAGGTGTGATCAGTTGACTGTAATAAATAGATGAATAAATTTCACATACAAAGAGTTAATGGAAATTCTGCCAAATGTATTTATACAATGATTAAGTATATGCCCACACTTAATTACGCAGACTAAATATAGTTAGGAAATTAATAGTACTGAGGGCTGTGTTGGCTAGAAGTATAATAAGCAAGAAAGCTAACTACGGAATCTTAAATCTTAAAATAATTTTGACATTTGACTCATTTTGTTTAGAAGGGGTCTTACCTACAATGGAGAGGATGACAACCACAAAATCAAAAATGTTCCACCCAATGGTGAAATAATAGTAACGCAGCGAAATTAGCTTGAGAACACATTCTCCAGTGAAAAGGACAATGAAGATCAGGTTGATACGATACAGAACATCTTCTGTTTGTTTACTTTGATCATCTGTTTCTACCATCATTGTGATCATATTAAGGCAGATAAGAATCATAATACTGATGTCAAACACTTGTCTTGTTACAAAATCAAAGACCATGCCTTGATATTTGTTCTGGAGTATAAAGAGAGAAGAGACAATGTTTAATGTAAGTGCATGTTTAAATGGAATTAAATTAATTCCAACTTGTTCATGTCAAATAGGGAGTGTATATGTGCACACACGCAGTCCAGAAGGGGAAAACATATTTTAAGGATAATTGAATATTGACTGACATCCACAATCAGCAGACAACCAAACCCTCTCCTCACTTGCTCTTCAATTCATTTTCTTTTTTTCAAAACTGAATACATTGGAAAAGTTCACATACCCCAGGTCTAGGTATAGGTTTCTGAGGCTTTTTAGACCCCAACTTTTTCATTGCATTGTAGTACTTTTTCTGTTCTTCTGTCATAAAGATGTCTTGACCTCCAAAGTAAGGGCATGACATGAAAATTGGTTACAATCATATCCTCACAGAGCTTTTAAAAGTATTTGCATTTTATTTTACTGTACTTCCACTGTATTCATAACCAAACTAAAATAATTAGGTCAACTAGTTTTTATAGCTAAGGTTAATACAGATTCTAGCAACACTGGTCAGTCCTAAGATACTGAACCCGTTAATTTGTAGTAGAAGGATTTTTATTAAGTAAAATTAATTAAGTAAAAAGCTGTGTTAGAGGGTAGCATAATAGTAACCTTGGAAATAGAAAATTGTAATGTTCATAAGTAGGAGTAAAAATAGAATTAAAAATTCAGCTTTTAGCAAATCACAATATATTTTTTCCCTTTTAACTGAAAAAAGACACTTTCTATTGCTTCTTACATACACTTGTGGATATGTTGTTCATATGTAATGTATGGACTTTTACAGTGATTCATATAAATACTTATCTTCTTTTTTTGCTGATTGAAGTTATCAATGATAACACCAATAAACAGATTCAAAGTGAAGAATGATCCAAAGATGATGAAGATAACAAAGTAAAGATACATATAAAGGTTGTCCTCATACTTAGGCTGCTGAAGTACCTACAAAACAAGCAAAAGGTCTGAACAATTTGCAATAAAATGCTTGGTTTAAAAACTTCCAGGTTAGCATCAGTTTAAAACACACCTCTGTTGGATTAGGGCCATTATCCAATGGCATTATTCCACTAGCACAAATACTGCCAGGGACACTTAGTTCTGTGCAAATGAGGAACTAGATACATTTTCCAGCTGAACAACTTGTGCAGCCAGTTGCACAAGCAGTTGTTCTATCATATCATGTCTAAGGACCACAAGATCAAGTGCCTGGACATGTAGGAAAACCAGTGAAACTTCACTAGTGCATTTTCTTCAGCTAATACTTCATTCGAGTTATGCCTTTCACTTCATTTTTAATTGTCAACTCAACTGCTTATGATAACACAACAATGAAAACATTGGCCCTTTCTGCACGGGCCTATTAAAATGGTGCAGAGCGACCTCCAACGGAGGTCTTCTGCACCGTGGAGTGGACTGGGGCAGACTACTTTTCATAGTTCTGCACCTCAGTCCGCTCTGGAGCAACCAGACCCGTGTCGCTCCATCGCCACGCTTTGGTACAGATTTGCAGGCACACACTAGTGCGTGCCTGCAGATCTGCCGGGGTGGGCTTTATGCTGGCGAGCTGCTCTGGTTGGTGGAGAACCTCCACCAACTGGAAGCCACTATTCTGGATGCCGGAGCAGTGCGCAGCAACGAGCTCGCACTGCTCCTCGTCAGGACGGACCCAAACGGACCCACCAAAAAGCCAGTGAGTAGCAGCAGGGAGCGTTTCCCTCACTGCGTGCGGAAAGAGCCATTATTTAACTTAAACAGAAACTATTCTAATATTTTCTTTCATGTTAGCTATATCACATAAAAATCCAATGACTTGGAGAGTAAGCTACTTACATTTCTTGAATCAATTGCTGCATACATAATATCCATCCATCCTTTAAACGTAGCCTGTATCCGAAAAAACATTTAACATATAAAACTCTGAACTTTGAATACTATTTGTTGTTTTGTATTGTATTACAAATGACATAAAATTACAGCAGTAACACATGGTGAGTACTATAAAGTAAAAAAAACAACCTCTGAACTCAAAATACTATTTGTTGTCTTATGTTACACTTTATAGATGACACAACATTACAGCAATAAGACATGGTGAGCCCTATAGAGGGTTTTTTTTAAAAAAAGTCCCCGATGCTAAAAGGTTTGGTTTCTATAAATTTTCATCCAGATATTCAGTGCAGAACTATGCATTTTTACTGAAGGAACTCATCCGCCACAAGTACAGTAATATGTGGATAGTCATGGATGAAAAGTTGATAATTTTTAATCTGATTTTTTCAAGAGTCTACAGAACAATTTTGCAGAACTGAATCACTGCATCTTTTCTGCTTCCTCAGTTCCTATCAAAAAGTGTGATCTGCAAATGTAAAGCATATGTTTTGCACAGAAGAGCCAGGGATCCCAAGTTCAATCTTTTGCACCTTCAGATATCACAAGCCCCACTCTTCTCTGCATTCATCTTGCCTTAATTGTACAATTAAAAGGGGCAGGGTAAAAAGAAAAAGAGAGTAGGTAAAAACAGAATTGAAAGTGTTGGAAGGGAGCAAGAGAGAAGAAATAGGGTTTGTGAAAACTTTTTACATAATTGTCCAAGTGCATAGCACTTTATGAGCAAGATTACAAAAAGATTCATGGAAGTTCACACTGAATAATATTGTGCAAGATTGTATATGATAAAACTTACAGTCCAGAATATAATCAATAGGGGAGGAAATGGCACTGAAGAGGTTCAGAATCCATCTTCACTCCTAGAAAAACTAAAACCTCTACCTTGTACACCAGCTTGTGGAGTGACCTATCTTTCAGGGGTAAAAGACCTGATGTTCTGAAAAGGCCTGGCTATTTGAGAGTTGGTTTTCTGCTGGGCAAAGCAACAGCTCACGCAGCTCAACCATGTTCCAAGACTCATTTTTTTTTCTTCTTTTCTACTATTCTTTCCCAAATCAGCTCTTCTGCTATGACTCCTCACTCCCTGTGGCCTCTCCAAAGAAATCAACACAGGTTAGTGTGCCCAGCAACAGAGCTTCATGAGACATTTCCTCCAATTATAATATATCTTCTTCTGTTTTACTGAATGTGACACAGGGAGAGACATCCACTCTAGTGAATTCACTAAAGCATATTAATTGAAAAATATAATGAGTTTGAGGAAGTTGTTAAAAAATATCTGGAGAACTAATAACTTAGACTTAATTCCAAGCTCTGAATTAGATTTACTCTAAAATAAGTGCACAGACTCCAATGAAATCAAATGGACAAAACAGTCATACTTTGTCTCATTGCTTTCAATGATAAATTAGTGCAACTAACTGATTATGGATCCACTTTTGTATCTTTAAGATATTCCAAAAGCACCTGGAAGTTTTAAAACCAGTGTTTTAATATATTAACTACACAAAAGCTAAATATAAAAGATAATGCATTTTGAAATGTAGAAATAAGATGTCTTAATGTTTCATCATTTATGTATTTATTTGCAATGTTTGTAGGCCACCGCACAATAGAAAGTTCTCTTTATTGCTTACAAGTACAAAACAATTTAAAATACTAAAGAAGCCATAAAATCATAAAATCAAAATAACATAAATACAGGAACAGAAAACTAAGCTCAGGCCAGTCCCAGAGTGCATTAGTTATATAAAACTAAGGCATTAGAAGGCTCAAGTTATTAGTCAGAGTGCATTAGTTAAAAGGCCTGGGTGAACAAAATGTTCTTCACCTGGTGTCTAAAACACAAATATGGCACTGGGAGCACCTTTCTTGACCGTTATATAACTAGAATGCCACTACCAAAAAGGCCCTTTTCCTGTTGGTTACTCATACAGCTTCAGTTAGGCTGGGGCACCTAAAGCAAGTCCTCTGAAGATTTCAAAATACAAATCAGTAACATAAGATATAACCAGCCTGCCAAGAGAATTCTGCTATGATGTCTCACATTGTGTACATTCATTAACAGCAGGACTTGGAAAGTTACTTTTGAAAAAGCAACTCACTCCCAATACTTTGAGAAAAATGTTGTTATAATGTTGAAAAAATAATATATTATATTACTTGCTGTGCTGCTTTTTAATTTTCTATTACTTTCTATTATGTTTTTATAGGAAAAAACACTTGGCATTGATAAAAGAACTACATGAAACTTGAAGAAAATCTGTCAAAAAGCAGTTTACAAGTCATATTTGAAAGCAACTACAGTTACTCATTACAGTAATGAAGTAACTTCACTCTTGCTAATCATGTTACTTTTGTAATGGTCCTTCATTACACCTTTGTCAACATACCTTCTTTTTAGAAATATATATTTAGAAGACTCCTAGAGAAAGTAATTTTCATGTGACTAACAAGACCAATTTATAGCAAAAATGCTTTCTGGAGGATTTCATAAGAGAATAAGAGAATACCTTGTAACTCCCATCTAACATTTTCTCTCATGCCTAAGAACCTGTCAGTTCCACTCTGGATGTAAAGAGTTAAGAAAAAACCCAAAATATCTCCAATTCAGGTCAAAATACAAGAGATAGAAGTGATATATTAGTTGTCGAGAAGCATGATGACTGATGAAGAAATATGTATGTAAAAAGTTTTGATAAGTGGAAAACCTTTGTAGTGGCATAGCTAGACCTTTTGGTGCCCAGGATGGATAGCCTCCGTCCCATTCCCCAGAGGAACCCCCCCCCAGCTCCTTCACCTCCTCCAGCACTCGAGCAAGGGGGCAAGGTGAGGCAAGGTGACTACAAGTGAGGTATGGACTGGAAAGGGTGGGCTGGTGGGCTGGGAACTGTCCAGTGATTGGAGGAACCACCTGGTGGGCATGGACTGGTGGGTGGAGCTGGTTTGCTGAGCCATAAGCAGTGCGCACCGCTCGGAGACTCTGCGTGGGTACATAGGGGCAACGGGCAGCTGGGCAGGTGGGTTTGGTTCCTGGTCCCATGTGGGCTTAGATGGGATAGCATCCAGGCAGCACAAAGAGAGGGAGTTCTTGGGACGGGCATCCGAGCAGCAGCAGCCCCATCAAAAGTGCCCCTACTCCCCCTGCTACACCACGGTGGACTCCTGCTCCATATTTCCCTCGTTTATGTGCCCGCCCTCCTCGTGGGGATACCCTGTTGCATCTCTCCCCGACCCCAGCCTTCTCACACCCTTCAATACCTCTGCCCTGGCTGCGCCAATCTCTCTCTCTGGCCAGATGTGCTGGCTCTCTGGCGTGGCCCAAAGCATGCCCACCTTGGGAGGCAGGGAGAGGCAGGGCCTGGGTGGCTGGACTTTCCTCCCACCCTCTCTCCTCTCCCTGTCTTTTTCCTGCCAGCCCACCACCACCATCCTTGCTTCCTCTTCTTCCTCCTCCTCCTCCTCCACAGCCACTGAATCTTGGTATGGCTTTTTTGCGCCCCCAGGCAGTGGTGTCTGGGGCAGCTGTCCCTCTTGCCCCACCCTAGATACACCTCTGAACCTTTGCTAATATCAGTCAAAGAAATTAAACAATTGGTGTTCCAGATAAGCTGCTGTTCAAGTATTGTGACAGAAAACCTAAAATCCAGTCTCATTACCATTAGTGCTCATTAACTACAGTAGTTAATTTAGTAACCTGGATTAAGATCCTGAAACTATGCAAAAGACAAGTGAGTGACAGAGGTGGGGGAAAAAACACATTTTCCAGCCCCTTACAAGCTAAATAAACAGGAGCACATATGTGCATTGATGCACAATTTAATGTGAAATTAATGGAATGCTGGTCCCAATGAAATGGCATCAAATAAGACTATGACAAAAAATTGGAAGCAACTTATTATGCTACAACAAGTAAACAAGAAGCCCATAAAGAATATTCACTTACTACTTGCAGCAAAGAAAGATACCCAAATCCTACATTATCAAAGTTAACTTTCACGTTTTTCCATCTGGCTGTTTCATTTGCTTGGATGAGTTCTTCACACTGACTCTTATTGTTAACTTCATCGATTTCGAACATGTCACCAGTTGTGGTGTTAATACAGTGGTAGAATTTTCCAGCAAACAGATTTACTCCCATGATGCTGAAAATTAGCCAGAATATAAGACAAACAAGAAGCACGTTCATAATGGATGGAATTGCTCCAAGAAGGGCATTCACAACCACCTAGTACACAAATAGAGGAGGAAAAGAAAACAGTGTAAGAATACTTAACAGCAGTAATTTAATTACTCTGTTGCATCAGTACATGATTGTTCTACTTTGTAAACTAAAGCAAACTGTAAACTAGCCAGTCAAAATTTTGATTGCAACAGAGTTACCACTTCTTTAAAAAAAAATTGCAAACTTTCATATACTCAACAAGACAAACAAAGATGGGAAAAACTAATACATCTAAATAAAAATAAAAATGAGAAATAAACCTTATAATAGAAACATGAAGATTGTTGATCTCTGCAAAAAAAGGAAATATGTGTTAAAATATTTATACATGATATCAAAATATAAAAAGAAAATAAATTACTCTTTATGAACTGAAAAGACTATAATTTTTGTATAACTAAAAACAGAAGTGTCAAAAATGTTTTAAAGAAAATCAAGTCAAGAATTAGTACGTATCTTTAGGAGTACACTTAACCATGCATTATTATTACTATTATGCAGATTAATTTCTTTGCATAAGAAAGCCAGACGATTTTGCAGTATGTGCTTATCTAAATAATCACATAATTTATTTCAAGCTCCAGTCTTTATTAGGCAAATGAATCTCTTCTCAGTTAAATATTTTGTTTAAAAAACAAATGAATGAAGTCTTCATAAATCAGTAGAGGGGTAGTGGTGGTTAAACCAGAATAAATCAAGATACTGTCCAAGTTGCCTCAGTATAATGCCTTTGCGTGTTTACCTAATAATACGTGGCTATAAAGGAATTCTGTGAAGAAATGTAAGATGCTGGATCTTAAGATCCCATGAGCAGAATAGAACTTATGTAAAGTTTGTTATCTGAGGCCACTGATACCACCTTCTTCCTGCAGGCTCCTGAAAATCTCCTTGGCGGGGACTGGGAAGCTGCAACAGGGGGGTACTTTCAGATCACAAGGTTTCTGCACTATTCAAAATGGCTACAGAATTTGCTGGAAGGGAGGGTATGAGTGAGCAAGGAATATACTTTATTCTCTGTTCAACAGCATAGATCATGTCCTATATAGTATGGACAGCCTAGCCTGATCTCTCTTTGTGAGATTATTTCTGAAAAGCTAAATTCCATGGTTTAGCTGTTTTGCAGTGATGGTGAGAAGAAACCAAAGCTTTGCTGCCATACTGTTTTCTCCAACTCATGAGGTTCTAATTTTTGTTTAAGGACTTTACAGTTCTGCTGAAGCAAGGAGCAGAACCAGATATACTAGCTTTATTGATGGTTTCCATGTAGGTGAGGAATACATGAGAAAAACCTAAAGCATCAGCAGCTTTGAGGGGTTTTTTTGGTCAACTATCTTATGGAAGTCAGTGTGTCCTAAGGAAAAGTCCCACCATAATTTTCTGGATTAAATAATATAACATGGCCAATTTATTCTCTAAGTAGCTATAGAAATTGGCTTATTTTCTGAAATACACCTACTGGTCTATGCCAAACTTTTCTCTGATGAGCAAAAAAGCAAACCTTATAGCAGCTGTAGCTATCTTGTCAGCAGATTAAATGTCTGACAAGATTGTTTACTACCACAGCAAAGGACCAGGGGGCTGAAAGGGTGTATAATTCTTCACGGCCTTTAAAAAAAACAGCAACAGTATTTGGTAGTGTTAAAATCAATTCTTGTACTGATCTCTGGGTATGATGCCATTGCTGTTGTTGTCTGAGGGTGCTTGGTAGTAAGGGAAAGGCTTATTTAGGCACTCCATATATTTACAAGCTACAAACTAGACTGGCTAGACAGCGGTAGCTTGGAGTTGGCATCAGCATAGGTGAGTTTGGTCTGAAGGGGATCAGAGCAATGCTGTTCAGAAACACCTCAGTTCATCTCATTATTATAACATTTTTCTTGGGAAGCAAAAGCCAGGGATTTTATAGCCATCTAATTAAGGAGCATTAGAGGGGGGGAAATCCTTTCTCTTCTAATCCTTCCCCTATGCATGGGACTTGTTTGGACTAAATTTTTCCCAGAGGACCAGAGTAAGGGCCTTTTCATATACACAGTTATAGCACTATGTTTCCACTTTGACTGCCATGATTCCATCTTATACAATTCTAGGACTTACAACTTAGAGAAGGGCATTTAGAATTTGCAGCCAGGGAGAAATCCCAGATGAAACAGTAGAAGTTAAAATGGAATGGTAGTGCTGTAATTTGGTATTGTGAAAGGGCCTTAAGACATTTTGATGCTTGAGACAGAGGAGAAGTTGGTGCTCCTCCTACAGTTCATATTCAGAAGCTGACTGCACAGGCAACTGAATATTATTGTTGTCCTTCACTTCATCAGGAAGCAACAGACTAGCTTAGAGGGCACAACACTGTGTAGAATTATAGGCCCTTTCTGCACCGTACCTTTCTCTGCCGTTGTCCAGTGTCATCCTGGCAGCGTCATTGCTGGGATAAGAGCGCAGACGTGAACACTTTTCTCTGCACTGGCTCACTCTCTGCCTAAGGAAGACTGATGGACATGCCTGTTCCTTCCACAACACAACTGGGCACTTCCCCAGACTGCACTGGGGCAGGAAGCGGCTTCATTGCGCTTCCAGCACTTCCGCAGGCCGGGTAAGCGTGGGATGGTGATTGATGGGGAAAATCCATCAATGATTTAATCTGCAATTGTGCCGCCTGGTGACAGGAGGACAGGACTGCAACGTCATACAGAAGCGTTGCCATGGCCCTGCTCCTTTCCTGTCCCCATGCCAGGATGGGAGGCTACTGTGGAAAGGGCCATAGTTCTTTCTTTCAACAGAGGGGAAGAGTCAAAGAGTTCAGGAAGAACAGCTGGGATCACTTGCTGCTTGAAGCAGTTACCTCACTCTGCCTTATGGTAGGGCCAGCCCTGCCTTCTCAGGCTCACTATCTTTTTGCTTTTCCTTTCTCAGGAACAGAAAGAATGGGATAGCCTTTCCAGAATCCATCATCCTCCAAGAAGTGCAGAACACAGTGTTATGCAGTTTGCAAATGTTCCAGACTGTGAAGGAAGCTGCAGTTATTATCATCAGCATTGAAGTGCTCAAGGAACGATCATAGCGGGTCCTTGGAATCTGGCACCATCACAGAGACAGCCTCTAACAGAGCCTGAAAATAACTTGTTACAAATAATGAGTTAATTTCAATGAATTATTTTTCATTAGTTAAGGCATAACTAAGTTACATTACAATTGTAACGAGGGATAACTTCACCCCTTTCTTCAGTGTAACTGTAATTTTAAAAGTAATTATTTTTATACTCATGTAAGTGTTATGATTTCTTTGCTTAGGTGTGTTTTGTACTACAGGCCAATGTCTTGTAACATTCTGGTGTGTTTAGAAAAAAAAAGGAACAGCCTGAAAGTAACTATTCTAATTCATTTTAAATAATGAGAAAACAAAGTGTTGTTTTAAAAAAATGTAGCTATTAGAGTAATGCATTATTATTATTATTTTGTTTCCAGAGTTATAATAAATTACTTTTTAGGATTCCATCAGACTGTGGAAATACTCATTTGAATGCCTTTAAAAGACAAATATGAATGTAGATAGAAGCACTTTCATGAAGAAGTAAGATATATTGGGATTAGGGACTGTCTGTGCACAAAATTCAACTGCAAATCTATATCCACCAGTTTGGACAGCATATATCTTTTCTTTCAACACAGACATGAAGGAAAAATGCATGTGATATATTAACACAGGACAATCTAGAACATGTAGGTATTGGGACAGTGTTAAAATAAACAGATCAACACTGATGAAAAAAAATAACAGTATTATCTGGATTGTATGCTCTAATGGTCATGGCCTTTTGTGCTCTTTTTCTTCTCATATCTGTGAATCCTATTCACATCTACATATTCATACTCTAGCAGCTAGAACTGATTAGGCCTTTGAAGAGTCCATACAGCTTTTTAGCTTTCTCCTCTTAGGATAGGTTCCATTTTGGACTTCTTCAAAACCTTGGCTTTAAGCCAAGTTAATCAAAGTACATCAATTATTCTCTTTTCGCCCAAAACTGTCTAGTCATAAGGGCCTCTCTTCTCCCTCATTTCCCCTGAAACTATATTTCCCTGTTCTTTGGATGTTGTCAAAATCCAAGGTTCTGTCTGTTCTCTTTTTCCACTAGCTAGTTTATTTTAACTGAATAAACAGTAGTCCTAGACTGTCAGGGATCACAAGGTATGATACAGCCACATAGTTCGGAGTGCGGGCAGGGCAGTGGGCGGGACAGAGGGGCAGGGGTGTGGTCATGTCATGCAGGGGGCATGGCCACGCCACGTGAGGGCATGGCCATGTCATGCGGGGCGCCCCAAAAAAATTGCCGCCTGGGATGGACCACCCTCATCACTCCCCCACCCCCGTCTGTACGCCTCTGGTATGGTAATTTCAGGGGCAGGCTGTGCGTTCCAAGATAAAACCTTGCTTTCAGCTTTTCTAAACTTTGATACTGCTGTGGCAGGGTCATGTAAGTAGCATGTGAGAGTATCACTATCTTTTCTTGGCTGGTGGGGTAATTCAATCCTGTATCCTAATAATGAATTTCTTTTGCATTTAGCCAAAATAGCACTGTTGACCTGTAGCAGTGAATGGGAATCAGTGAGATTCAAGAAGCCCAGATATAAAAGTGGAGGGGAAAAAACACTTTAGGGGAAAAACACCCTGTGTGTGTTTTGGGAGGAAGCCCAAACCGTGCAATGAAAAAGAGAGGTTGAAAAATATTTTTTGGGTAACTCTACATGCCCTAATCTCTCAGAGAACATAGCCATGTAACAGAATGCTTACCGGCTGCTGCAGAGGGATGACAAAAATATGTATGTGTGTAACAGAACAGCCTGGAAAGGGTCATTCTGGAACTCAGAATAGCAGCATGCCAAAAAATAACATATTATTACAGATCTTATTTACGTAGCAGCCCTGAAGAATAGACACTTGTCTTACACAGTGCAATCCCAATATAGAAAAGAAAAGAACCAGGTTCATGTATTTGTTGTGGTAGTTTAGAGATCAAATGGGCTGGGGAACATGGTGTGGGAAATGGGTGAACTGCATTATGGTGGCACTAGTCAATGATTATACTAGGACACTGAAAGGACACTGACATTTAGCCTGCTTTGATTTCCAGGGATTTTGGAGTTTGGCTAGATGATTGTGTTGTTTTTTGCACAAACAGGAAAAAAAAAGATAAGTTCATTGATTTTATTAGATCTAAAATCCCCTAACTGAATTTTCCTTTGGCTTTAAAATGAAGTTAAAAGCTCATAATTTCACAGTAAATGCCTGGGTCAAGAAATCCTTTTTTCAAAAGAAAGCATACAGCATTTATGTTCTGGATATGACAAGCCATAGTTTTTTGTTCTGTTTTTAAACTTGTTAAATCAAACGGTGATTTAAAATCTAAAAATAATTTTGCAGTTCGATCCTAATTGAGGCCCTTTCCGCATGTGGAGGGGGAAACAGGGGAAAACACGCTAAAATGGAGCTTACCGGCAGCTGGGTAAGTCCATTGCCATGAGGAGCAGCGTGAGCTCACTGCTCCGCACTCCTCCAGCGTCCAAAATGGCGGCTTTGGCGTCCAAAATGGCGGCTTCCGGCTGGCGGAGGCTCTCCACCAACCGGAGAAGCTCGCCATCTGAAAGCCCACCCCTGGCAGATCCACGCACTAGTGCGCACCTGCAAATCTGCACCAGAGCGCAGCAATGGAGCTGCATGGGGCTGCGTGTTCCGTGCTTTTTAAAAACCTCTGAAAATAGGTTTTTAAAAAACATGCGGCACCACCAGTTCTGGTCCCTTTGGAGCGGATTGAGGTGCGGAACTACGATAAAATAGTCCGCCCCAATCCACTCCACGGTGCAGACGACCTCCGTTGGAGGTCGCTCTGCACCATTTTAATACCCCGGTGTGGAAAGGGCCTGAGTCTACTCAAAAGTAATTCCTGTTAAGTTAAATAGAATTCACTCCAAAGTTAAGTGGGTTAAGGATTGCAGCTTTATTGATGAAAAAGTTCTAAGTACTGAAACTGAAAACAGAATTGGATCCAAACTTGGTCAGACTTGGAGCAGACTCACAAAAATCAATGCAACTTGGTGAATCACAACGAAGTCTGATTCCAACTCTTTCTACAATTTCAGTGTAGGTCATCCATTATTTTTAAAGTGCTGTTGTCATACGATAAGTTACTGAGAAAATGAGTCTCCAAGAATTTGATTTAAAAAGCTTTACTTTCAAAACTTCCCAGAAAAAAAAGTTGCTTTAGTAAGAAGAAGACAGATATGAGGTGGGTTCTGTAGTAACCTTGAGCTGGATCCAAACAACAGTGAACTGTTGTGCAGAAACTTATAGGTAGTACAATAAGGTATATGTTATACAGCAGCTGTCATATATTCATTAAGGAATGTAAGAAAACTGCCTTATACTGTGTCCAAGCTAGCTCAGTATTGTTTACAGCGTTTCAGAAAATGGTCTTTCCAGCCTATGTGGAAATGTCATGGATTGAAACCTTGACTTTCTGCATACAAAGCAGGTGCTCTGTCATATTGCTACAGTCCATCAAGACTGGGGAAGCTCTTATGCAAAGGGAAGAACATGCACTTAGTTGGAACTAAGTCCCATCAGGCACTAGCAAACATATTTTTGAGCAGGCATGCATAATCCTTTGCATACCTAGGGCCCATTCATACTACTCCATTATAGTACTATTATTTCACTTTCATGGCCATGGTTTTATCCTATGGAATCCTGAGGTGTGCAGTTTGGGGAGGCACAGGGGAGCTCTCTGTCTGAGAATTCTAGATGCCCCTCCCTAAAATTCAAATCCCAGGATTATATAGGATGAAACCATGGCAGTTAAAGTGGAATAACAGAGCCATGATTCTGTAATGTCAGTGGATCCCCATTCAGATATAAACCACACTGAGTTGAACAGGACTTACTGTTAGATGTGTATCTAGGGGTGGCGGGGTAGGCAAGTGTATGGGCCTCCAAACACTACTGGAACACAATGGGCATGATTCTTCACCATTGGCTATGGTAGCAAGGACTGATAGGAGCTGCCTACACCTGGGATAGATGATTGCAGTCTTTCACTTTTCTTGCTCAGCACTATACTGAAGGCTATGAGACAAGACAAGATGTCTTCCATATAAAGGAGGATACTTTTAGCTCGAAGTGATGTTTACTTTAAAACACATTTCTCCTCTTCGCAGACCTAGGGCTGAGTTACTGGTGTGGGTAGAGGAAGAAACAAGATAGGAGCCATTGGGTGGAACAAAATGGGGCCAGAACTTGATTATTACAAGTGGAATAGTGTTGACCAGGCATGAGGCATAGATCCAGGCATCGGACAATGGTGGCTTTCTGACACACTATGTTGCCTGCAGTCCCTCAAAGGGGCTATATAGGTAAATCTGTGACTGCCTTTGCCCTCGCCATCGTTCTTGCTGGGGCTTTTCCTGGCGAGGGCAATGGTAGCAGGCCAGGATTAGGGGGTGCTTCTCCTCACCCTAGACACGCCTCTCGGTACCTCCGATTTGCTAGCAAAGCTGAATTACTGTGTTGTGAAATGATGCATGTTGAAAAAGTGTGTCACCAACATGAAAAGCTTGAAAAGCACTGTTCTAAGAGATGAATTATTTAGGTGGTGATGATTTGTTTCCATCCCACATTCCTCCCAGAATTGGGACTCAATGCACCTTACAGTATGTCCCTGCCATAGTGTGAAGCAATTAAGGGCTGAAAGCGGTGTTAAAGCAGGTACAAACTGCAGAAGGACTCAAGGGAAGAATCAGTGGTCTATGCCATTCATATCAAATAGATTAGCTATACACAGATAATTTAATAATTGGACCTGCAAATGCTTAAAATAAATTTCTGATGCTCTCAATTGTAAGATACATTATTACTATTTCAGCATAAGGCACATGAATAATGTTCACTGTACCAAATTCTTTGTTAGATTGCTATCTTAGGAACTGGACTGGAAATTTGAAATATGATGAAACTTTAAAGCAATCAGCCAGAAATGTGCATAAAACATGCAAAACTAAAACTGCAAGGTGGATTACTTATTTTAAAGTCCTTTTCTGCTGTACTGTTCTAAGAGAAATATATCAAGCACGCATAACATGCTCTCTTCCAGTGAATTTATACGTAAACACATGCTTTACTGCTAAGAAATCAATCCTCTAAATTTAGCAAAGCAATGGATATTTATTCTTCTATATTTATAATAGCATACATATTTTGAACTACTGCAAGAACATTTCATTACAGGGAATATTAAAATGATAAATATCAAGCAATGGGTATATTCAAATCTCATTTTACAAGTAGACTATATCTACATGCACTGAGATTAGAATATTGCTCTCAATCTATAGCAGATTCCATTCAAATGAAAGCAGATATTTACTTTGCCTTCCAGCACCTACGTGGAGTTACAATGATTGAAATTTACTTTTAAACATATTGAAATAGTTTTCAAAATAACACAACAGGCTTGAATCTTCAAAATTTTCTATTTTGATGAAAGTTCCCATTGTCCATATAGGGCCATTATGTGAAAGTTAAAAGAATTGAGTTATATTTCATAGACTTACATTATCCTTAGGTCTTGGGTTTGTCTTCTGCGAAGGAACAATTTTACCAGTTTTTCAATAGAAAAATCATATGAAGTTAATTTAAAGCTCCACATTTTAATATCAGTACACAAATATGTGAAAACCAAAACTTGTACTTGGGAACAACAGGTCAAAATCTGAGTCTAAATAAGTATGAGAAGAGACTGAAAAATTTCTTTTACCAAATTGTTTTTTAAAAAATTGTGGCCCACTTCACCAACTTAGTCTTCCCTAAGACTAAGGCCCTTTCCACACAGGGGTTAAAAAACGGTGTAGAGCGACCTCTGATGGAGGTCGTCTACACCGTAAAGTGGATTGGGGCAGACTACTTTTGTGTAGTTCCACACCCCAATCTGTACTAGGGCGACCGGAAGTGGCGCCACTGCGTGCTTTTTAAAAACCACTTTTCATTAGGTTTTTAAAAAGCACAGGGTGTGCAGCCCTGTGCAGCCGCATGCAGCCCCGTCGCAGTGCCCAGTGTAGATTTGCAGGTGCGCGCAAGGGCGCGCCTGCAGACCTGCCAAGGGACGGGCTTCCAGCTGGCGAGCTTCTCCGGTTGGTAGAGAGCCTCCGCCAGCTGCAAGCCGCCACTTTGGGCGCTGCAGGATGCCGCGGGACACCGACGAGTGTGGAGCAGCAAAAACGTGCTGCTCCATGTGGTGACGGACTTACCCAGTTTCAGGTAAGCTCTGTTTTAGTGTGTTTTCGCCCGTTTCTTCCGCCGCGTGTGGAAAGGGCCTAAATCCTTCTTGTAACACAGTGTGTGGATACATGCTCTCTAAACTGTCTTTAGTACTGCCAGCTCTTTATGAGTCTTTATGAGTTCTTCTTCCTAGTATCTTCTTATTTTTTCCCCTTTACTTCTTAATATTGGCCATCACTGTGAATTATTTTCAAATAAATGAACTAAAAAGCAGCAAATGTGTTGTAGTTTCTAAGTCTAAACTCAAGATGGGCAAGCAATGGTTTATAGAATTACTGCCTTCAACCTTGGGTATAAAGTGGCCTCCAGTCCTACTTGGTCTCCCCATGGAATCAGAGCTCACAAAGCCCCAATTCAGTGCCATGCTCCACATACAGCGCATGTCAGAAACAGATTAAGATACGTTCCAAGTGTCAAGTTCCTAAAACACACATAGAGATATTTTGGGGGTTCCTAGCTAATTCCTGAGAGTAAAGACCTCATAGAAGAGCATTTATACTTAATATATAAAGTATCTTTGTTTTTAAGCCACCTTAGTTCCTGTGCCAAGAGAAAGGCAGGATATAATTTAAATAAAAAAACACATCAAATAACAAACTTCCTTAAGCATTCTAGTATTTATAGGCTCTCAGTTGCCTTAGTAATAGTTGAATCCCAGTTTCTTGGTGCAAACTGAATTGCTGCTCCCTTTGCAGGAGTCTCTGTTCCCCAACCCAATCCTGTATTTTTCCACCAACTGAAAACTTGTCTCAAAAACATGCCATTTAGGGCATTAATGACTTCATTGAGAGCTGGTCAGTTATGTGTTCCAGTGTTTTATGTGAGCAATTTTCCTGTTCACGAATCATTCATTAACACTGATTTCTGTGAATGTGTACTCTTTCTAAATTTTGGCCAAATGCTTTGGACATTTTTTTTTCCTATGTAAGTTGTCTGTACACTTTATCCAGTGATTAATTAGTTTATTGTTGGAATTGTGTCTACGGATAACCAGATTCAGAAGTTATTTCTTTTGCTCTTTGGTTCAGCAATAAAAACCCTTTAACACATGGGAAAATGCATAAGAAATGACGAGTAGCTGATTCCATTGTGGACACATGATTCCTGGGTTCCTTTTTAATAGCACTAGTCAGAATTGTTTCAACAGAAAACTGCTTGTAAATGAAAAAAATGAAACTGAGTATAATCATATTTCTTTTCTTATGAACCAGATGTGCACTTCAAATAAATTTTCAGATTGCCATATTCTTGGTACTCATATTACATGAACATTTAGCATCATTGCCAGTCTTGAAAGTTATTTAGGAAGGAGTACAAAGGACAACAGTTCCAGAAACATTTGTGCCAACAAAAACATATTTGCAAGAATGTTCATGAATAGTAAATAAAAAGAAGTATGAACATGGATAAACCAAACAATCAGTTGAAAACTGAATGAATGTTCGTGAACACTACAGGAATTGACCAGCTCTTACCCTATTCCACTGCTGACTTCTCAATTCATGAATTTCTTGTTTAAAAGGATTTGTTGAAATTAAGGGGTGGTTAGATGCACCTGAAATTCATGTATCGAGTCAGTTTCAATTTACAATATCTCTTTTTAGAAATTTTGAAGAAAAGATATGCAACCTGATGGATACAATTTGAGGAACTAAGCTCTAATCATCTGAATTTCATTTCATGGTACTGGAGTGACTTTACATCTAAATACTGTTAAAACAGCAGGTTTATCAGCTGCCCATCTCACTAGAAAGGTTTCTTTTTAACATTATTAAAAAGCTGTTTCCTCTTATGTTTCCATGAAGTGGCAAAAAGGCATTCACCAAAAAATAACAGATTTGACCAACATGCAGTTTGGATCAGATTGTATACAGTGGATAAATTAACGCTTTCAAGTGAAGTTTTTGCAGTTCTGCTGGTGACTTCAGTCCAGTCACAGATTCATCAACTAACTGTAATGAAGAGCAGGAAACAAGGTATAGTGTAACGAACTTTTCTGATTAGAGATTAAATGGTGATCCTGCTTACCCCAGAAAGCAACCATGTAATATTGTATGATTTATATAGATAACACTGGAATTACTTTCATCTACGGAAGTTATTAGCTGTAGTTGGGGAGGGGAGGTCAATTGAAGTGTCTGGTTAATTAGCCATTTAAACAAACTGACTCCAATTAATGAGACAAGACTAGAGTATAATGAATTGTCTACGGAATATGATTACTAACTGTGGTTATATACTAGTATGTTTAAGCACTTGTGTCAAATAGAAAACATGCTTCTGTCTGGAAGTCTGATGATATTAAAGTTGACCTACTAAATAAAATCCTAAACTGAAGCTATGTGTAGCTATCACAATTAATTTTGACCAGAAGTACAGTATTCCCCATTAAATAAGAGGAACATATAAGACCTGATTTTAGGAGAGCCCCTTTTAAAAACAGCTGTGTGGCATAAACCCAATTGTGAACTGCCAATATTTATATATTTATTTTTGTCAGGAGCAAATTAGCATCAAAGGTACTCACCTTTAGAAACTCTTAGCAAATCTGCTTAAATACATTTATGACCAACTCCTCAAATTGGCTAGAAAGTAAAGTAATATAAATGCATACAGCTAGCATGAGGTATTGAATAAAGGCTTAAGGTGAGCTAATGAAGCCTTTTGCTTATCTATTACTAATCAATATGCAATAAAATGAAAGGGCAGCATTTCTGCATGGATTTATCATTCCTTAAATGGCATGCATGGAACATTCCTTATATTTAGGCATGCATTTAAGTTAGTACCAGCTTTTCTCTCATTTCATCTTACCCTCATCCCTTCAAATCTTGACAAGGCTCTTAAAGGTCTCAAAGCTCTCAGTGTCCGAAGGGATTTGATGGCACCAAGTTCTGAATAACCCAATGCATTTGCAGTCAAGCTAACCAATGACACCTGTAAAACAGAAAAGTCAAATTATCCCTTTATGTTCTAGGAAGTCCATATTCAGGAATGTGTAGTCTGGAGGAATCAGAGGGCTAGAAACAATCCCAAAGTCATTATGTCCTATCTCCTATACCAAGTTAGCATCCCTCATACATCAGCTCCACATATGAAAATTGCATGAGTGCTTTAGAGCAACTAGAATACTTTCACAACTCTCTCTCAACATGGCTAAAGTAGCATATTAGAGCTGAGACTTAGTATATTTCAAAACTTTGATACAATAGAAGCTCAATAAAACACAAATACTGTCACTGTATTGAAACAATATGAGCCGGGTCAGCCCTACCATGAGACAGACTGAGACAGGTACCTCAGGTACACTATGCCAGATGAAAGAGAGCATAGGTTAGGTGTGGGAGACCATAACTATATACGCTATAGCCTATATAGGTTGCCCTATACTTGCTTGAATAGCCTGCTGTCCTCAGGTGAAAAAGAAGAAGATGTTGCTCTATGTTGAATCAAATGTGAATCAAATCATATTTGAATCAAATATGAGTCTGGTCAATTTTGAACAGGGAATGGGATGGCACATTACACTACCTTGCATTATACCTTGGCCAGCACATCTATTGTCAGCCCCAAAGATGAGAATATAGCACAGTAACATGGATTTATTTTTAAAACCTGGCAAATCTTCATTTGAAGATTAATACATAAGGCTAATCAACACTAGAGAAAATTGTCTAGATTGCTTTAAGATTTAGGATGCATATGTGGGCAAGCACATTACTGATAGACAGCTATCAGATTTAAAGTCCTTGATTTGACGGTTTTGAGCCATGAATACAAGACTTTAATGATTTTTCACAAAAGCAAAGTGATGTTCCAAATGCTATGAATTGTCTTCATAATCACAGATTGAGCTTTGCTGCATCAAATTTTGCTATTTTATCCAAATCTACAGAATTTTACCTGGGAAGCTTTCTGATACAGTAATAGTAAACTCTAAAGTTTTAGCACAACATTTTACTTACTGAAGACTTATTCCAAGATAACATTTAGCAGACTTCTTTTTTTTCAGTGTAAAAATGTTATGTGGAAACTAGATATCCAGATATATATTTTATGAGAATGTGTCTATGAACTGGGAGCTATCTCTCTGGTGAATGGTTGACCAAGGACTCTCCTATGAATGCAAACAGGCTTTTAAAAGGGTTGATTGCTTATATAGTTGATCAAAATAGGCAATAAAATAAGGCTTGCAAGAGGGAAAATCTTCAAAATGAAAACTGAAGACATTTTAACATGTCTTAATAAAAGAAATCCTTTAGAGTGATAGTAAACCCATTTTCTAAATGAAGATGCTTGTGTAGCCGAAATATCATCACCAACAGATAGTAAGGAGGAATCCATGAAACTAGAGGAACTGCAGGAGGAAACCTGTTGGGTACTACTTAGCAGCCCAGTGAGCATGCTGAATGGTCATGAAATGGTGATTAACAGTTGGAAAGAGAGAGAGAGGGAGGGAGGGAGGGAGGGAGGGAGGGAAATAATCCTAGCACAGAGTATGGGCAGCTGCAGTCTTTTGAAAAGGAGCACTCCACACTACAACATTCTGTAGATAGTACTTAAACAGTTGGGTACATACATCAACAATCAGGAAATCCAGCCAACACCAGGCATTAGTGAAGTACGTTTGATATCCATATGCCACCCATTTCAGAAGCATCTCAAGAATGAAGATGTAGGTGAAGACCTTGTCAGCATATTCCAGCATGGTCTTGATAGTCTTCCTCTGTTCTATGTATATGTCTTCAAACGCCTGCAAATTGTTCCCAGCGGCTTAGTGTTTAAGGTAAACATACTGTGAGAAAGCCCTAGCATTCAGGTTCCTTCAACTGTTGCAAAAACTTGTTCAGAATCAAGCCTGTTAGAGAATCCCTTCCAGTTCTACTATATAAGAAAACGAGGCACGTTGGCCAAGGTCCTACATTGCTTCAGTGTAGCCTAAATGTTTGCCTGTGGAGTTATGTTATGCAGCCTCTGTACTGAATGCAGTGTAAGTGGATTCAATAGCCAATGCTCACAGCTGACAACCCATTCTGACCCTGCAATATGCAACGTATAAAGGCAATACATGGAGACAATGCGCATTTCTATATACTTCAATGCTACTGCACGTTCAACAGTCCCTTTCCCCAGTTCTGCTTAATGCTCTGGTCAGCTGGATACAACTGTTGTGTTTTGTCCAAAAAGTACAATCAGGCTACATGCATTTCACAACTTACACCTGCATATGTCACTGACAGGACACTGGCCACTCTGCCCATCATTTTTATTTCTCTTACATCAATTACTTCTTCACATAAGAAAGAGGTGTGGGACAGTTTTGCAGCCCTTACTGCAATCACCATAACGCTAATATGCCATATGTTAAACATAGCTTTCTCTATGTCTAGCAGTGTTTGCAATTGTGCTATTTTAAATGAAGGTCAAATCTTTTATGATAGCCTATGCAGCAGAGGTGAGCAACAGATGGAAGTTGAGTTCTAAACTCCCATGGCAATCATGCTATCCACACACACACACACACAAACACAAACTTTTTAAAAAACCCTTTAACAACAATACCTTTAAAAGTTTCCTATTCCACCTCAAGATCATGAAGAACAATTGTACCATATTTTAGGCATTCCTGGGCTATTTGTCCCCCAGAAGAGTTTTTAACAAAACAAAAGGAAAGAACTAAACTTTTAATTTATATCCTGGTTGAAAAAAGGGCTCTCATGGGTTTAAAAGACATGTCAGTGAGGTGGTTGAGGGGAGGACACATGTAAAATTTCCTATGCAAGAACATTTTTCATTAAAAAAAACCCCTTTTCCCCCCAAATCTAGTTCTGTGGTTTCATATGTGGGCCTCAAAAACGCGAGGGGAGTGGGCCTTCTTGTTGTCCACAGTCTGCACTTTCCTTACCCTGACTACACATTCTTTAAGTTGTATCCCACTGGTGTCACCCTGCCAATGGAAGGCTGTTTGATCCAGTGAAGGCCCACTTCCACCAGTAATGGAAATCATGCTTCCTGAATTACTGGAAGCCAAGTTTGTTGGCTGGGGGTCGGAGCAGATCCAGTGTCATGGCACTTGTAGCTCCATTGGGGTTTCTTTTTTCCAGAAGCCCGGCTGTCAGAGCAGGCTCTGGGAAAGCGGCAGGAACCACCAGCAAATTAACTCAAAAGCTTGGCTGGTGGGTAGAGCCAGAGTGAGGCTTCTCGTGAGTTTTCACCATGGTTGGGTGCTGGGATATTTAAGCAGATCCCTCAGCCTCCTAGGTGCAATCTGTGTTTGCATGTTCCAGTTGCATTTTGTGGTAGTACACACGAGGCCCAGTTCCAGGAAGCTGGGGGGGGTGTTGGATGGACAAATTGGTTAGGGGGCCCCTGTGAGATTTTGTAGGGTGTGCCACCGGGGATCTCTCTCAGTTCCAGGCAGTGCCAGTGACTCTCACCCCCAAGTGAGAGAGGGATCCATGCAGTGACTAGCACCCATGTGCTATCCAGCACTTGTTATTCCTAGGCTAACAGGCAAGCAGGCCAGGTTTTTGGTTCATTAATCAATAGGTGGGTTGGCCAGTGTCTGGATCCAGACTCATCTTGGTGCCAGCCCCTTTATAGCTGTAACCAATAAAGTTGTGGTCTCATTTTCTCCAGTTACACATCTGTGTCTGGTTTTGTGTAGCAGTGGAGCAGCTGGCCTCTTAGACCAGCAAGAGAAAGATAGTGATGTTTAGCAGTTCTCCCTCTGTTCTGTAGTCCCCTGCTAGAATTTGCTTCAGCAGTGTGTGAAGGATCTTCTGGAACAGTGTGAAAGGTGGTGAAGGTCCAGAAAAGGATTACCTCCAATGACTGCTTGTTTCCAGATCTGTGGATGGAATCCTGTGCTGGATCACAGTTCATTGTGTCAGTAGAATGATGCTAACTGGGTTCAGTGCTAACTTGTTGTCATGACACCTCCCTTTCCACAGACTTTATAAAAAGAACAGAGGTTAACAGGCATGCATGAACTAAAGCAAGTCTAAATACTGTCTAATAAATTATAAATAACTAATAAATGTCTCTTCTAATACTGTCTCTTGAGTAACTCACAGTACTATCTTTCCTCACTTTGCCTGTGGCTGTAACATTAATGAATGGGACTTTCTGATTAAATATGAAATGATCACCATGGGTAAGATATCTCAAAGATTCTAGAGAAGATTGGAACTGGTGCAAAGGCTTTCCTGATTTCTGAATTAGCTTTCAGACCTCTCATTTAGACAAATTTTTGAAACACGCAAATAAGAAGTGTTAGACTTAAAACACAAAGAAGGCATTTTAAAGGCTTATCACATTTTAAAGATCTGTTCTTTATTTGCACTTACCAGAGCACCACTACTAAGAAGAATCATAAAGACAATGAAGGTTTCAAACCAGTTGTGTTCAACTATTCGGAAGCAAGTTTTCCTAAGATTCCACCATTGTTTTCCTCTCCCCTCTTCCACACTAACTTGACAGCACTTGAACCTTCGAACACAGCCTAAAAATAAATTACATTTTGAAAAGGGCAAAAGAGAAGAAATAATCAGGGTTTTTCATATTACACATGACAACAACCGGATTAACAAACCCTCATCTTTCTGCAACAAGTTTACCTACATGTAGAACTTGTTTAGTATTCATTCAAATCTAATTTTATCCAGGAAAAAAAAACTAACCAGAGATCTAGTAAACTTATCAGATGCTTAAAATAGTCATTCCTGACCTTCTGTAAAACAAGCTTCTGGTTCAACTGCTTCCTCAGGTTCTACTTCTGGTTGCTCTTCTGCTGGAAGTCCAATATCCACGGTGCTTCCTTCAGATGAGCTAGAAGTATTTAGCTTCTGATGAAGAAAAAAAATATTATACACAAGAAATTTAAGGTGCAAAGAGAAAACAATACTGATGACACAAAATCACAATAATTAGCTGTACTTTAAATCTCTGTTCTATAACAGTTTAGGATTCAATGGATGCATACCCTCCATCATTTCACAGAGAAAAACATGAACACAGGTGGCCTAGCAATATCAGAGTGTGTTCAAGATGGCAAAACTAATTAATAAGGAAAAACACACAGCGCAGGAGAGGCTACAGCAGTTTGCTCCTGCGTGGGCCTACTGGGAAGAACAAGACTCCATACTTTCCTGCTACTTCTCTTGCTGAGTTAATTGCATGTAAATTGTATTTGTATCTTGAACTCAGTCTGCAGCAATAGAAGGAAGCTGAGGATAAAGGGAAAAATTGGGAGGAGGAGAGAGAAACTGGAAGATTGTAAAAGCAGCTGAATAAGTGGATGACAGAGGATTAATTGGGTCTGTCCCTGCTAAATTGGGACAGTTGGAGGATAGATGGATAAGCATATGTCTTTTTCATATGTTACCTTCTGTATGCAGTGAAAACATTTAGCCACATGCATTCCCCAACTATCAGCAGTCAGAGAGTATGTAAACTAGCCCTTAGAAAACAAGGAACTGAGAAGAAATCATGTAAATATGGGTGTCACCACTGAAATGCATTATAATGTATAAAATGATGGTGTTGATGGAATAAAATTCCCATTGTGAACACATGCTTGCAATATGTTATCATAATTTTGCTACTCCCTTCCTTGGTGCTTTATGAATCAGCTGCTTGTGGTGTCTAATTGTAAATGAAGTCTATACACCAGCATTTCAAACATTTCATTTTCCTGGGTATGAAGATATGGCAATCACAGCCATTTCTGCGAAAACTCATTAAAATAGAACACAGTGTATAAAATGAGACAGGAACTTGCAAAAATGGAGATGACAAGGTATATCAGTAGATGACAAATTGCATTTTCGATGTGCTCTCTCTCTCACTTTAGAAGAACTCTTTGTATTCTAATTCATGTGGAAAAAGCTATTGCATGTTGGTTAATTCCAGAAAAGTTAACAGTGAGATATATCATGATCTAAGCCAAACTGAGTAATAAGTAAAGGCTTACCTCTTTGCTTTCTTCCAAATCTGATTCACTGCTAAATTCCTCTGTGTTTAAATTTTCAAAATCCGATTCTCCAAGAGCAATTGGCACAGTCACAGTTAGGCTTGGGTTATTGATGAATGACATGTAATCACTTTCATCAACAACATATTTTTCCACACTGCTTCCTGTTCCAATACCACTTGTAGTCCCATTCCCATCCCTAAAATAATCTAGATCTTTGCCAATTTCTATAGTATGGTTAGAAATGCAGCTGTTCTTATTGAGCTCCTCAAGGGGTTTGATTTCATCTAAAGCTTTTTGCTTTTTAACAAAGGATTTCTGGATGAATTCACGGATCTTTCTTTTCATGTAGGCGATTCCTTTATCTATTCTTGCTACAGCAATCTGGAGATTGTTCATTTCGTTGTCATCATCTGTGGCAGCAAGGTTGTCTGCACTGAAAGAGCTCAGTAGCAAGGCCAAAAATAGATTCAATACCTATAGGAGGGAGAAAGGAGAAAAAGATACTGACTTTTGTTCCAGAAATGCCTGAAGCTGCCTGAGGCCATTTCCGCCCTATACTGTTCTAGTGCTATTATTCCACTTTGAACATCCTGTGGAATTCTGTGGTTTGTAGTTTACTGAGACCAAAGAGCTCTCCGTCTGAGAATTCTAAATGCCCCTCCCTAAACTACAAACCCCAGGGTTCCATAGGATGTTGAAAGTGGAATAAGAACACTATAACCGTGTAGGGTAGAAGTGGCCTGAGATATATTCTGTGCCTGCAGCTCAGTACCCAAACCTACCACTGGAGATACAGAAGGTATTCAGGATGTCTAAGCAGTAGGCTGCTCTGTAGAAGGAAAAGGGATGGGAATCCATGCCTAGAAAAAGGTGCCATAGAAGTAAGTCCTTCTCCCTCCTACCATAAAACTCTGTTTTATCATAAGGCTACTTGTCACCAATTCCTGTTCCAGACCATTATATAAACCTACAGGATAAGAGTTAGTGCTGGAATAATCTTTCCCATAACTTGTAAGGTCCAGCCAACTCCTCTTGGGCCAGATTTGATCTTAAGCAACTCTTTCCGATCTATACCTCTTGAAGTAGTTTTCATATAATTGCAGGGCTCGGAAAAATTACTTTGGGAGGCTATAACTTCCAGAAACCACAACAGCATGTGGATTCTAGGAGCTGCAGTCAGATAAGGATCTGTTCCAGGCTTGACGGGGACACCTATCTATGCAACACTGTTTTTGCTCCCACTACTGTTAGTATTTATATTTGAAGCTTGACAGCAATTAGATTTCAGCGTTATCTCCAGTCCTTCATCCACTTCTATAGAGTGAATCACCAGATCTGATTAGTAGTTTTCAAATCCACCACTCAAGCACAGATGTATATAAGGAATAACTTTTTTAGGGGCTGGTAAGTATTTTTCTGCTCACCACTTTTCTAGTTTAAGAGTGAATATTAGACACTGAGCATAGTATTTGATAATTATATGAACAATACTCCTTGAAAGTCGTGTTTTTAGAGTTCTGATATAGCAGTACAGACTATGTTTCTTCTTGCTAGACCTGGCATTGTTCTGATTCAGAAAAAAACATTTAATTTTTGGGAAATTACATACCACTAAATTTCCAATCACCATAACCATCATGAAGACGGTAAGGCACATAGCTTGACCTGCAACCTCCATGCAGTCCCACATGGTTTCAATCCATTCTCCACAAAGTACTCGGAACACGATCAAGAAAGAGTGGAAAAAATCATTCATGTGCCAGCGTGGAAGTTCACAGTCTTTTGCAATCTTGCAGACACATTCCTTATAACTTTTCCCAAACAGCTGCATTCCAACAACAGCAAAAATGAAGACAATGATGGCCAGGACCAAGGTCAGATTTCCCAGAGCACCCACGGAGTTGCCAATAATCTTTATCAGCATATTTAATGTTGGCCAAGATTTTGCTAATTTGAACACTCGCAGCTACAAACAAACAAACAAACAAACAGTGACAAAGGGTTTCTGTAAAGGGGAATACAGAGTACTGAAAAGATTTATGATTCAATGCTAGAAAAAGCTAAGTGCAGCTAATTTCCACTGAATTAAAAGGGATTTCAGAAACAGTGGGATCCAAACAGCATTTACAGCACTTAGAAATGAGCCTTATTTAACAAATTTGCTTCTAGATCTTGTTAAAATTGTACTTGAATTCTGCAGTTCTTAGTACATTTTCTTGGAAATATGTTTCATTGAAAACATTGAACCTACTGAGCAAACATATTGTGGCTTAAATCTTGTAGAGTCTACACTAGTGTAAGAGTAAGCCTTGGAATAATCTTTCCCATATAAGGCCCAACCACATCTCCTTGGACTAAATTTGTTTTTAAGTATCTCCGTCCAGTCTGTGCAACTTGAAGGACTTTTCACATAATTGCAAGGTTTGGAAAAGGTACTTCTGGGGACTATGAGTCTGGACTAGAATAGACCTATTCGTTCTACTGGATTCAACAATTAATTGGATAGGTTTACTCTAGTCGGAAATAAACAACAGAATACTAACCATGATTTCTTTGGTTTCAATGGGAATTTAGCCACAACTAACTCAATCAATTTAATCTTTGTTGTTATGGTCAACAACCTGCATGACTCATTACTGCCTTTCACTGAATTGTAGCCTATGTATTTCAAGATCACCTTTCATGGCATTTCTATAGAAATCTTTTAATAAAAATTAGGGGAGGTGTAACTCTCAGGGTTTGACTCCCTGTTCGGCCATGGAAACCCACTTAGGCATGTCACACATTCTCAGCCCCAGAAAGCCCCATGATATGTTCACCTTAGGGTCACCACAAGTTGGAAATGACTTGAAGGCATACAACCACAACAACATAACTAATGGTGTCTTGCTTCTGATGGAAGGTTCTTTATTCTAGCAGTCATTTTTGTTAGTGGAATGGGGGGAGAAATTATTTTTGTCATTTTCTCCACCTTTCTTTGCATCCCTTTGGCAACCCTAAACTATTCCAAAGGGTGGTCCAGGACTCTTGGGCAGATTTAGATGGCGACTGTGAAGTTGTAATGGAAGAGGTAATCTGCTAAAATTGCCTCCCTCCATATTTTAACTGCTGGAACCCTCCACTGGATCAAAAAGCCCTTCTGCTATTGGAGGGACACCACTGGATAAAATTCTTAGAATTTGTCAGAAACTACATAAAGACAGACAATTTGTAAATATTCAAATCAGTATTATACATCTATCATTACAATGAATAATCTTTAAGAATCATTAAAAAAAGTTCTGGATTTATATTTGCATGTGTAAAGTTGTAATGACATTTTCTTTATTTTAAAATTTTTGACATTCATCATATAAACATTTGTGTAGCATAACAGGGAAATTTTGGTGAACACAATTTACCAATCTGAAAGACCGAAGCACTGATAGTCCTTCTACATCGGCTAAACCAAGTTCAACCAAACTCAGGGTGACAATAAAGCCATCAAAAATGTTCCAGCCTTCTTGGAAGTAGTAATAGGGATCCATAGCAACTAGTTTGAAAAACATTTCACCTGTGAAGATTCCAGTGAAAACCTAAATGGGAAAATGAAAATTATAAATCTGGAAAAGTACAGAAGCATGGTTGATACATTTATTGAGATTTTCATATTGAAAATGGTGCCTAATGCTACAAGAAGTCGTGTGTGTGTTTATTTCTAAAAATCTCTTTTCTGGAAGTGTACATCCTAGTATATTCCATATTATTAGACATTTTAATAATTAATTTATTGGAAGTATTTCTGGGCTCTCAAAGTCTGTGCCACTGGAGTGCAAGCTCTGGTAGGTTGTTCAAAACTGGTAATGCTTTGAGAACATGAGAGGTTGCAGACTGCAGCAATACTGTTTGAGGACTAACTCTGCTAGTTATAGGAAGCCTTGGAACTTAAGGTTCATCAGCAGGAGACATATTGACTGCAACATCTATGAACACAATGATAGTATAGATAGTTACAATCTACATCAATGGAGGAGCCCCCTGCACTAGTGGAATCACACACAGCATGTCACATTATTCTAGGTACATTACAACTACATTTATTCATTTATAAAACATCCTGCCTTTTTCCTTTACCCCCCCCACCCCCAATAGTTAAAACAAAGAAACAGAGTAATGAAAAAGAAAGCAAAGCAAAAAATAAAAAGAAGAGGGTGGGAAGAACAAAACAAAAACAAAAAAGCAAAGAAAGAGAAAAACAGAAAAGGATAAGAACCTCGTTTTATAATAATTCATCTAATAAATTATATAGGTAAACTGCATCAGTAATAATGTGCCAGTAATACAAATACACAGTAAAAAAAAACAATAAAATAAATGTTGCAAACTGAAGCTAGATTGTAGTAGACTCTTTCCCCATTTGCTCCTATAGGTGGGAAGTAAATTGGGAGGTTTGATCCCAAAGTATTAAACAAACTTGAGAGATTATTTTATTTGAGCTAGATTGCATTAAAAACATTTCAACATTTGTATATTTGCGTATTGCCATTTTGCAGTAGCTGATTTACTGTGTGCAATTTGGAAGAAGTGAAATGGGGCAAAAGTATATGTTCTTACATAGCCAGTGCTTCCTGATAAGAAAGTATTTTTTAAAAAAATCTAAATACCTGTCTATTGCACCCACAATGAAATGATGATAGTTCTGCCCCGTTCTTTGTTTACAAACTTATTAGAAAAAATAGATGCCAGGATTAAGACTGAAACAATCTTACTCCAGACTTTGAGAACAGAGTTTGTAGAGGATATTATCTTTGAACTCAATACATATATATGTGTGTATGTATGTGGATATGTATATGGTTTGTACTATAGTAGTTTCCCTCATTATGTCCCCTAGATATGTTGTTCTATTATTGATAGTATATTTGGATTATATTATTCTGTAATTTGAGTTATTTTTACTGCTCAATAACAGCAAGTGTATTTCAAACTCGAAATCCACTTTTTGTTGTTTTCTAATAAAGGTTTTTATCAGTTATCTATGGAACAGTCATGGAATGGCTGACAAGATCAAAATATAAAACAATAATAAAAACAAATATTAAGCAACACTGCTTGGACATTCCTGATATTTTATTATAATTTCACCTCTAGCCCTTAAATTAATTCAAAGTCCTCCGCTGTGACACTGAATATTTTGATGTGTGGGGAGAGACTGGAAAATGAATTCAAGGTTGTATGAGTCAACAGTAGCACCTCACGAATGTGGTAACAAATGTACTTACCTTTAAAACTCAATACAGCTAGTTTCATTTCAAATGGAAAAGTGTAACCAAATTAGTGCTGTAATTCAAGTACACCTCTAGAACACGTAACTCTTAAAGGTGCAATATCCAATGGATGACTCACCAGATTCCCAACATTAAGCACATTTTCGAATTCTTCTGACATTGGGTAATGCTCCATTGCCATGAAAAGTGTGTTTAAAACGATGCATATTGTAATTGCAAGGTCAACAAATGGATCCATCACAACTATGTTAACATAATGCTTTACTTTCAACCAACATGGACAGCAGTCCCAGATCAAGAAAATGTTTGCAAATTTATACCAACAGGGTGGGCACTTCTGTCGGGATTCTTCAAGTTCTGTTTAAAAAAAAGAAAAGAAAAGAACCAACTGTGTGATGATGATATCCCCTATAAAGAAAACGCTACCTCAAGCCTGGGTAAGACCATAAAAATGTAGTATTTTTCTTCACCCTATAGTGACAAGCCCAAAATTAAATAAATAATAGGGAAAAGCTGGAAGGTGAGTCACAGAGAATCTCCAAAGGGGCTTGGGAATATGAAAAATATAAAAAGAAGGGTTAGTCGAGCATTAACAGTTCTCAAATAGCTACATCTCCATCACCTCACATTGAAATAATTTCTGTTAATGATGGAGTCACAATGCAGAACTGCTCTGTGTATGGTTCTGGCCACCCTTATCTTGAAAAGAAGAGTGTAGGGTTGGAAAGGGGACAGACAGGACTCACCAAAATGATTAGTGGATTAGAATAACTCTTCTATGAAGAAAAATTACAAATTTGTTTTTCCCCCTGTGAAAATGGTATGATAGAGGTGCATAAAATTGTACATTGTCTAGAAAAAGTGGACAGAGTTTTTTCCCCTTTCTCTTTCATATAAAATGAGACTTCAGGGGTCATCAAATAAATCTGAGTGATGGAAATTCAGGGGGGAAAAAGAAGACAGAGAAGAAGAACAAGAAAGAGAGAAAAAAAGAAAGAAAGAAAGAAAGAAAGAAAGAAAGAAAGAAAGAAAGAAAGGGAGAGAAGTACTTCTCTACACACTATACAGTTGCATTATAGAAATTCACTCCCATAAGATGTTGGTGGCCATCAACAGGGATGGTTGTAAAAGATGATTAAGCAAATTCATAGTGGATTAGTGGTTACCATTTATGACAGCAATATTATTCCAGAACATTATAGCACTGACATACTGGTTAACAACAGTAGACAGACTTTTTAGTTCTCAACTGTTTAGCAATTGTGAGGAAATGGCTGGCTCTACAGGCCTACTAAAATAAAGAAGAATTGTATGGCAACCAGGAAGATCAGTACATTTCCAACTTGGTATTAAAACACACTTCACAGTAGACTTTCCAATAATCATGACATTCTACACTTTTTGTTTATGAACTGTTTTAGTTTTAAATTTGTAAAATACTGGTCACAATGCCAATTGTAAAAATAGAGAGCTACTGTGAAGATCTGTCTGAACCCAGGAGATTATCATGAGTGTCTTTGGTCACATCTTTCCCTCTTGCTGTTTGAGCAAGCCTCCTTTGCTTTTGCTTATTTTGTAACTTCTAGTTCTATTAGAAAATAAGAAGTCTTATTCTTTCTGAGTTTCATAAATCCTTATAGCAACAATTTACAAGATAGCTTTTATAAACTGTGGGGTTTTTGGGGGGGGGGTTACATGTGGAGAACTTGACAATGCCCACTGTTATTTACCAGAATTTTAAGGGGCTTCCCCTTGGATTTAACCAAGTTGTCACTGTTGTAGCACAATCAGCATTTTGAAAGTGACCTGGCTATATATACCTTCCATGGTGTTTGTGATTATGCTAGCTATACTCATGGCTCTTTCTCTTAGAGTAGGGTCTTCCAAAAAATCCATAGAAACGTGGAAAGAACTGGATCTTCTTTTTTTCATTTCTGTCTCTGTGGTTGTGGCCTGCAAAGAGGGAATTGCAATATAAGATTTTTCTGCAAATGGAGCTGACTATTACAGCGTATATGAAGAATGTCTAGATTTGAAGGAGAACATGCATCATGCTTGTATGCTTAAACGTTCATGCCAAATGTTTTAGAACTTATTGTATTATCAACCTGGTATTTCAAAATCCTTTAGAGAAATTGTAAGAAACATGCTGTCCTCATCTTAATAACCTCATTGTGTGTGTGTGTTTGTGTGTGTGTGTGTGTTTGCTTGTGTTTGTGTGTGTGTGTGTGTGTTAGTTTGTATAAAACTGCCTTGTTTCTTCTCATTAGCTTTGTAAAATCCCACTTACCCAAACTTTTTAACCTGTACAACTGATTTCAATGGGGTTTACTTCCAAGTAATGATGCATAGGATTGCAGCCTTTGACAGCATGCCAGACTTTGCCAAATGTTGATTTCCATCCCACCATACTACCTTTGAGATCTATGCTTTGTTTTGTAAACATCCCTATACTCTTCCTTTTAAAAGAGTATAGTTTAAGGCGCAAGACCTTAACTGATAAGTCATCAGCTGTAACCCGAAATAAATTACTTGTCAGCATTTCCCACACATAGAGACACAGCATAAATTCCAGGTTATAAATAAAATATCTGAAGGATGAGGGGGGAAAGTGGCATGTCACTTGCTCATCTTTTGCATTTAAGATGAATAGCAAGCTTCTCATTCAAAATTAATGAACAAAAAGGAAAAGGAAAAAAATCAGCATTGTCATGCTTCTCCAGATCAGCACAGGATGGTTCCATTATTTTTATTTGGATAGCTACGGAAACATAATACGCAGATGTAACAGCACATATGTGACTGTATATGTGCAGCTTGCATTGTGTGTGTATCAGTGGGGCATCTCAATTGGATATCATATTTATTTTGTCAGCCAAAATGGAGATAGTATCAGGTTGAAAGATGCATGAAAATGCTAAATATGCATGTATATATATGTATATGTATGTACAAAGTGAAATTTTGGAGTGATTTTACCAATGTTTGGGGAACCAGAACTTCTAGCCACGTTGTTTGTATGTTGTAATGAGGTTCACGAGACAGAATGTAGTCAAATTTATCTACAACCAAGGCAGTGTCAGAATCCATATGGTATCAAAAATTATACCTTCCTCTAAGTTGTGGAGTAAGATGAAATTTTATTGCATCTGGCCAGAAAGAATTAATTCATAGCCAGATAAAGTAAGATCCAACATGTTTTTCTGAATATAAAACACAAAGCAATATATTTTGTACATTCTCCAGATATATTTTTCACTCTTTGTTTTGCAAATACTATGATTTAAACTTTTTGTTAGTATAGAAAAGATATTACAAGATGCAGGAGCATTCACAGCTTGACCAACCAAGGATCATCATTCCCAAGGGATTCCATTCTGTAGACACACTGGCTGGTGCATTAAGAAAAGGCCACCATGCCTGAACTATTTAAAACTTCCTTACATTGTCATCAGTAGCTGGTTTATCTATTATCACCTCTGGCAGAAGCTGTCCAACAGGCGATGTAGGAACAGATGGTCCACCAACCAAGGAAACCACCCCATTGCAATCCACAGTGCTGTGCATCTTCCCATTCACTGGAAACACTGCCAGCATCCTGGATGACCTACTGGCCTGACTAATGTTACTGTTGCGCCGTTCACCATGTCTGCGCGGCACAAAAAGGGAATCTCTTCTGCTATCATTATCTTCAAATGTGCTGTGTTCATCATCAGCAAAGTCATTCTCTGATCCTATATCCTTTGCTCTACCTCTGAAGCTGAAAAGGCTTGTTCTGCTGTTGCGCCTTGGGGAAAACAGGGAGCCACGCATGCTCAGCAAAGACTGTGGGGAGAGACAGGAGAGGACAGCAGTTAGCCAAAATCTTATAGCCCATCCCTCCAAATGTCAGGCACAAAGAAAGCCATTCTCCCACCCTACAACCTGCCTTATTCATTCCCCCCCCCCCAAGATTTCGAGTTTCCATATGCCACAGTTAACTCAAAATGGTCTGATATGTTAAAAGGGGGATTCATAGGTTAACAATATTGACCTAATATGAGGGATGGTGTTACAACACGCCTTGGAGTCAGAATATAAGGAGCAGAAAGAAATATGTTAAAAAATCTACTATATAAAAGTCAAAGTTTGTCTGAGTCGGGCAGGCGCAGACCTCATATGACTGGCTGTGTGAGGTGAGAAGACCTCATATGATTGGCTGGCTGTGAAGATTCTATGGAATCCTGGGGTTGGCAGTTCAGGGAAGGGCCTGAACTGCCAGAGAGCTCTGAATAGGCTGGTTGCTATGGAGACGAGGCCTAGCAGCAAGTCCCCTCACAAACCCAACCTTGGTATGTTAACAACTCTGCATACAGACTGGATTGGAGAATATGGGGGAAAGTTGCACATACTGAACAATGCGGTTTGGAGAGTTAGAGACACAAGATCTCAAAGTGTATTTCAATTGCATCTAACTCCTAAGGTAAGGTAAAGCAATTCCTAAGATATTTCTAATAAGTGTTACCTATGAGAAAATAAAATCCCAGGCAACGCCGGGTAAATACTCTAGTGTAATATATAGCAGGTCTTTTAACTACTCTGTGGAACTCTGTGATGTACTTCTCCCCCATCACAAAATGGATTGCTTGAACTCCTGTCCAAGTTTTAGAAACCGAACAGCTCTTGAACCACCAAATGGCACTAATTGATGAACCAAATTTGTTCTTTGTTTTGTTAATGGTCAGTTGTCCCCAGTAAGGTCAATAGTAGTGTATCGTAGAACCTGTAACACGAGCACAACTTTGAAACAACACCCTCTACTGTCTTAGTTTCTGACCTCTGTTAACGTTATACCTGATGGGGAGAAGAGTGCTTCCGTTCTAGTGTTAACCTATTCCCTTCAATAGAGAATCGGCAACCTTTTCTCCTGATGCTATCTTCTGATTCAGATCTGTGAAACTCATCTTCATCTTTTTCTTCTCCTCCAGATTGCTCTTTTTGTTTTCTTTTCTTCCTTCTATTTCTCCGCTCTTTGGCGCTCTTGGAACTCAACTTTGATGTTTCAGAAGAACTTTCAGAAAGTCCACCTATTCCTCCACCGGCACTTGGTTCTTTTGACTCAGCTGATGCTGTTGCTGCAGCTGTCGCCGCTGCCTGCCATAAATCATTAAGAGTTTTGCTTTACTGTCTTAATGAAAAGGACCATTTTCTTAATTTAAATGCAAGAAAATCTATAGCAACAACAACAACGACAAATCTTTGAGTGAAGCAATTAAACTGAGATTTCCAACAATCAAAGTGGTTTTTCTCACAGCCATTTCCCTTTGGCCTTTATACTTACCCTTTTACATAGCCATACTGATGTTTCATTTATTTATTTCATGTGAGAAAAGGTATATTTATCTTCCTACCTAAGGCACTCAAGGCAACTAACAAGGACCTAAATCCAATTGTTATCCCAACTAGGCTCATTTAATCGACAGAAAATTGGTAGATCAAGACTTATTCAAATTTCATTGATTCAGTGGGTCAGCTCTTTTTAGAGCTAGTAAATAGATTTGCCAAAATAAATAAAAATTAATATTAAAATTCAGACTATCAAAATTAAAACTTTTAAGAGATATGAACAGAATGACAGATAAAATGTCAAAACAATTCAGCCAGAAAGTTTTAAGAGCTCTTGGCAAGGTAATGGGTCTGTTTAAAAAGCTGCCAAAAAAAAAAAAAAACCTCAGTAAAAAGGGTGCCAACTGGCTTTTTTCAGACAGAGTTCCATATCTGTTTACATACCATGAGACAACCAACTGTTAGTGAAGCCAGATCTTGCAGCTTCTCTCTCTCAATCTCTCTCTCTTTCAATGTCTCTCACTTTCACACATATGCATACTGTTACAAGGTCATTACAAGTTTTTTTTCTAGTAGCAGAAACCTCTGCATTGTGTTTTGTAGTCATATTTACCAAATGTATCTTGCAAGAGTAGACTTCTATTTGGAGTACAATTTTAAATATTTAAAAATTTTAAATGTTAAAATCACATAGCATAGCTGGAAGATTTCAAAACGGAATGTCTGTAAAAATATGAAATGTGGCATTTTTTAGGCTCTCATTGTATGTACACTTCGATGCAAGTAACTCAGGAATGATTGCATCTCAGCAGGCATGTATCTGATTGCACAGGATGTAAAAGTGGTAAAAAGATGCCATCCCGTACTGGCTTACTTGGGACTAAACTTCTTTTAACACAGTGGGACTTAGCTTCTGAAGTAAATTGCCTCTGCACAGTTGCATTGCTGTTGATAGCACACCTATGTAAATATAAAGCTCATAGAACAAAGTGGGACTTACTTCTGGGTAAGCATGTATAGAATTGACCTATAAACATCACAGTCATAGATAAAGGTAGAAAGACTCCCATCTAAAAAAGCCCTTTGCTACTAGAATCTGCTGACCACAGGAAAGTAGTTTTATCTTTTCTTCAAATAAGCCTTAGTGTTCTAAATGGACGCTAGTAAAGATACTTTTTTGAATGCAGCTTTTACAATATACCCAGCTTTTAAATAGCACAAGAAACCTACATGAGTAGGGCATTCTCCATGTTGTAGGTTAGGGTTGGTAAAATGACCAATTTTTTAAAATTACAGTTGGCCCTCCACATTCACTAGAGGTAGAGATGCAGGACCCCTGCAAAAGTGGAAAAATGGCAAATATCAAAACACGTGTGTGTGTGTGTGTGTGTGTAAACGGGGATGAGGCATGGTGGGGACCCAGGGTCCACACCTGGCCAGAAAAGGGAGAGGAAAAGGTGGGTCTGCGTGGTGGCCCTATAATTCTCTCTCACCCACCTCCTTCCATGGGTGGATGGGTGCATTATGAGAGGATTTCTGGTGCTGAACAATTGGGCTGCAAGGTGTTAGCCGGCCAGGCAGTGGCTGGTGGTGGTGGTGGAGGAGGAGGAGGACCGGGGGGGGGTTTCTAAAGGGCTGAATGGCCTAATCGAAGCTGCTAAGAGGGAAGGTTCCCCCAGAAAAGAAGTGCCTGAGGTGGAGAGGCAGGGGCTGGAGAAACTCGCAAACAATCAGATCCATGAAAATTAAACCCACAGATGTTGAGGGACAACTGTATTTATTTATTTAGCACCATTGATGTACAAGGTGCTTTCCAAGTAAAACAACAAAAAACAGAGGGTCCTGCCAAAAGCTCCCAATCTAAAACGTATGTGTAAACACACACAAATGCACAGAGGAAAGGAAGGAATAATAAAAATATAAATCATAGAGTTGGAAGACACTACAAGGGCCATCAAGCCCAACCCCTTGCCATAAAGGAATATATAAACCTATACTACACAACTGTAAAACTAATTATGCAGATAAATATGAAAAAGTACAATATAATATAAAGCAAACTAACAAATACATGTAATCAAAACATGTAAGACTACAAAACAATATGAAACTAAAATTCCAAAAACTTTGTGGCTTTTAAACTTTCCCACAAGTCGCCCAAAGCTCACCAACCTCTTCATTTTTGTTTTGTTTTAAATTTTATCACAATTAAATGTAGACAGTTGCAAGGATGGTGAGAGGAGACGACAGAACTAGCACAGTCTTGCAAGTCCTCTCTCACTTGAAATTAGAACTACATGAGGGAAGTTACCTCCCGGTTGAAGGATAGCCCAATTCTATTGAGCAAGGGTTGCAAATTGCAGCCATGGGGCTACATGTGAGCTCCAAGTCTGTTCTTATATCCCCTTCAACTGTTCAAGACTCCTTGGGTCACTCTCTCTCTCTTTTTTTCCCCTGAACACTGAGATGGGGTGAGTTACCTCTGGAAACCTCAAGGAGTAGCAACTTACATTTTAAAAATTTGGAAGGAGCCCCGCCTCTGTATTTTTAAACATTTTCTTAAAGAGCCTGTTTTTCAAAACCAGATGTGGATTTCCAAACACTTCCATTTCTTTTAAATTTTGGGGTCACTTTGAGCAGTCTGTGCCCCCTTCAGAGGGTCCTATTTCAGAAATTTCCCACCCTGGACATCCGTGGATGCCCACTCCAATCTAGAGAAATAACATACCTTTTAGTTATTCATTGTATTATTTTCCCATTACTAAGCTAAGTGGAAGTATACTTTCATTTATTTATTATCCTTTGTGGAATCTACACAGGAAAAACGGACTTGCTTTTTCTTTTCTCAGACTGGAATGGCAACTTCCCACCTCCTCTCCCAGTCTGTCAAAGTGCCTTGGCACTCCATGCGCAGCTCTAGCTTTCCTCAAAACACCACCCTTGTGTAACTAAGGAAAAGCCTTTCAGTTATTAATTAAAACTCCTTTAAATGATTTATAGTAGTATGGTTCTGGATGGTTGTAACCACTGAGAATCACTCAGTTGAGACCAACTTTATGAAAGCAGCAAACAGAATAACGTATTGTATGTCTAAGTTCAAACATATCTTCAGAGTGAGTTTAAATAGTTCCTTAACTCTTTACAACAGCATAAAGGCACAGCTCTCTCTCTCTCTCTCTCTCTCTCACACACACACACACACACAGGCACGCAGAGCCCTCTGACCTCCCTCTTTGCCAAAGGGTATATTCCCAAATCTAGGCCACCCTCTCTGGCCAGGTTTAACAGTAGGTTGATTTCTCTCTACCTCTTTTTTAGGCTTTCTCTGAGAAAACACCCTTTTCATTCAACTTCTCTCAATTGAATGAGAACTCCTCTGCCTGAGGGATTCACCCTTTGCCTTGATTGCCGAAAGTCTGAGTCTTCTGGAAAACTCTCCCTCTCAAACCACTGTGCTGGCTATAAATACATTTTCATTCAGGCCTTCATCCCTCCTTTCCAGTAAAAGTGTCTGGGCTTTCCTCTGGAGTGGCCATTCCTAGTTTGTCTATCAACTTGTTGCAGGGCGGCTTTTCCACCACTCAGGATACCACTCCCCCTATGCTCCATCTTACCCTTGTATCGTGCCTTTATACCAATGAGCTGAGTGGCTCATATCCTCCCCATTCTTTCTTCACAACAACTTATCAGATAGGTCACTCTAAGAGAAAGTGATTAAGCCAAGGTTCACTGAGGCTCATAGCTCAGGGGAAATTGAAAATAGATATTCCAAGTCTCAGTCCAACAGAATAGTCATTACTCCGAACTGATTCTTAAAACTGGATTAAAATAACAGGCAGCTTGCTCTGTAAAGTACTTTTTGGAAGGGATGGGAAGAATTTTTTTTTTTAAGAAATGATAAAAAATATGTGTTTCTTGAGTGTTGGGAACTCTGATGAAAAGAATACTGGACTGACATGAATCTTTGCAGTTTGGACTTCTTCAGTGAAAAATTCTTACATCATTTTGTGTGTGTGCAGGCCTGCAGAAAAAAGAAAATGTTTAGTTGGGGACTTACTCTATGCAAAATTAACATGTGGTTCATTCTGTGCAAAAAATTATTTCCTCTGCAGAAAAGTACAGTTTTCCATGCACAGAGTGCTGTTTTCTGCACAGAACAGCCATGTGCAATTTTGCCTCAAATAATTCCCAAACTGCAAGTCCTGTACTTTCTTCCAGCAAAAAGAACATTGCTAAAATAGCTCATTGCTGCTTCTGTGAAGAAAATTAGTAACAGATTACATCTCTCATTTCATTCACATTTTGGGGTAACTGGTTAAGATGAAGAGTACCATTCTGGTCCATGGCAACCATTCTATTAGGCTTCTTGTTTTGTTTATACATCCACAGATAACCCTAAAGCTACACTAAAATTAAGTCCTGTTACTTCTCCATCAGAAACATACCTGAGCTGCTTCTTGTTGCTTTTTCAGCTGCTCAAGCATCTGCTGAAACTCTGCTTCTTTCTGCTCTGCTTCTTCCATTGTGGCTTGATTCTGCTCTTCATAGGCCATGGCAACAACAGCCAGGATCAGGTTGATCAAGTAGAAAGAGCCCAAGAAGATTACCAGGACAAAAAAGATCATGTATGTTTTGCCCGCAGCACGTAGTGTCTAGAGAAAAAAAAAATAGTTCATTCATATTTGGCTGGTAAAATATAAATTTGTGACATGTCATGTGTAGGACAATACTATATTTGTGCTGAGGTTATTTTGTTTTCATATCAGTACAATTAAGAATTTGCTATAAAGCCCTTATCTCTCACCAGCTGATAAAGATTCTCCCAGAAGTCCTGAGTCATCAATCGAAAAAGAGACAGGAAGGCCCAGCTAAAGGTGTCAAAACTTGTATAGCCATAGTTCGGATTTCTACCAGCTTTCACACATATATATCCTTCTGGACATTGACTAAAAAAGCAAAAGAGAGAGAGGGGGCTGTTATTGAATAACAATCAGTTAATAAATACTGTTAAAATGCATAGTGGATAAATGTAATACCAGTAAATACAAGTAATAGTATTAAAAAAACAAAGTGGATAAATATATGGCTGCAGCTGGTTGGTTAAGGTAATCTTCATTTAGCTTGATCCTGACTTGCCTTTTTCATTGTTCGTACATTTTCTCTCTTTATCTTTTGATTCCTTGGGACCCGGAAACATCTGCTGCTTCAACCTCAACCTTACCTCAGGGCAATTCAGAGGGAAAATCAGATGCCCCAGAATGAAAAGCTATAACTTGGTTTCTCTCCATGGAGGAGGGTGCTTCTTTTATTACTCTTTTCCATTTTAATATCATTCATCGATTGCAGCAATTAAATCATTACGAAATAAACCTAAATCTGAGAAGATCCAATCCAGTCCAATCTACTATTCAACATATGCTACATGAAATATGTATACATTAACGGGGGGGAGTCAAAACTTGTTCCTGCTTTATAATTGTTTTTGAAAGCTCATTGATGGAAGAAGGTCTTACCCTGCATCGGAACTGTTGCCACAAAGCAAAGCATCATTTTGTCCTTCCAAAAAGTAAAAATTGTCTGTGTGGGGAAAAGAATGTTTTTAAAATGTTAAAAGTAAGTAACTCAGAGGCTTTGAATAATATAATATTTTTGCTGAATGGATTCATATTGAATTCAATGCCACAGTTCTACCAACAGCTCTAATGCAAATACTATTGGGATAGCAGGTTAGTTGTGGTGGGTAGTCCTGATAGCCTTGTAAAAAAGGAGGGCTATACTGCAGGAGGAAGAGTACCAGTTGTGGATCACAGTGGCAGGTGGTGTACGTATATATGTGCACTCCACTCTTCTTAGGAGCCTCTGCATATTCTGCAACCTCTGAAGAGAGCAGAGGAAGACAGTTTATCAGGCCAAGGCTAAGGGAACCATGGGGAGGTCCATTCCCTGGCCATATAGCCAGTTCCTTTCCACTCCAACAACCAGTTGGTTCAGCAGTTTCAACTGTACCCATCTGTTTATGGTTTATATTTTGGAGTTTGATTGTTTTTAATGGCTTTTTCTTGTTGTACCAGTAATTTGATTTTTGTCACAATTTTGGGTGGTTGTAGTGTAAGGACTGGATCCTGTTTGTGGACAGATGGGGCCTGAATTCCTATTGTACCCAGTAAAGGGGGGGGGTCTCTTAAGGAACCTTAGAGGTGTGGGCAGGAAGTTTCATGCCCAACTCGGGGCAAAGCACTCTGCCTCACTTCCCCATGACAGGGGAACTGCACAGTAGCTTCCATCCACATCTGTCCTTCTGGGTCTACTCAAAGATGAGGTGGGCTAGTGTGTTTTCATCAGCAATAGGCATGCTGACCAATGCCTGGATCCAGACCCAGCTTGATCCAAGCTTGTTCAGCTGTAACCAATAAAGTTGTGGCCTTTTCTGGGCCACCAGAATGATGATGTTTATTTTTTGGCAAGTGGAGCCTCATACTCACTGCTGAGTCTCCAAGTATGAGGAAGACCAGGACAACAACTCGATGTTGAACAAGTTGCAATTTTATTCATAGAACATAACACAAAATGGTGAGGTCACTGCAAATATTATTGTCACAAGGCTGCTCCATGATGCCTCATATTCAGCAGAGACATTGGAAGTTTCATCTCACAACAGCAAGAAGTCAAACTAATCTTCACTATAATTAAGTGCTTTCCAGCCCCAGTGAAAGCATATGGAAGTTACCAACTTTAAATATATTCAGCTCACTGTTGCATAATAGTTAAATGCACTGAGTCCTAGCAAATAAAATAAACTCCCAACCTTAGTCTTGGATAATCTTATTCCCTTAAACCTGTTTTAAGCTCATCCACATGTTACTACGGTTCAGGCCTACCCGGTGATAGCACTAGATATCTCTTTTTGATATCAAATCCTTCGGCCTTCCTCTGCCACCCCGCTCCACGTGTTTGAGAGGCCTCCGGACAAGCACGTAAACAGGCGCGGCCGGTAATTGTTGAACATTCCATTCTCCACCCAGGCAGGCAGAACAAAGCCAATCTTTGCTTCAGGGACCTCTCCTGCAAACACCCTTTTGTTTAAGTGCGACACTAACAAGGGCGCCCGGCGCTGAGCCGATAATACAAAGCCAAACTAAGCACCTTGCATTTGCATACTGGCTACACTATTGTTGATTCAGTGCTAAGCCAATCATGTTAAACTTGACCTTTTCCAAAGTTTGTCCCGCTCCAAACTCACCGAGTAAGGTATGGCCTGCAGTCACAATTCACCCTATATAAACCCCCCAATTCCGAGACCACCTCGGATCGCCCTTGAGTTCCATCCAGCCTTGCTGCCGCTGTGTCCGGCGAGCCATCCCCTCAGTCCTACATACTGAGACTCCATTTCCACAAACACAATCTTCAAACTTCTTCAGGACTACGAGACAGGTGTCGTATCACCCATTTCCCCCGAAAACCCCTATTTCCAATTCTCCCGTTAGCTGTGTGATTGAGGTGTCTTTACTGTTTGTTTGTCTTTCAATAAAACATCATTTTTGCTATTTTAAAACTGTCTGACTGCTTGACTGACCTGACCCCGTAGACACTGGGTTACAAGATCCCTGCTAAGTTACCCTGCTTCTCGCTAGCTTTAGTGAGTGCTCCAGCTAATTTCCCCACCTTTGTGTTATTGTGTTTTGGTTATTTGGGTGCCCCTCCCGGGACCCCCAGAGAACAGGGTAACACACAAACCTCACCCAACCAAGAGTTTGCAAATGCTTACACCTGATGACTTACTCCAGGACCAACCCAAGGCATTTGCTTCTTTACACAAAGGCTTCTTGCTCCAATCCATGTACAAAATCTTATCAGATTGGCAGATGAATTTTATTTCAACACTGATACCCAGAAAGCATCCTCAAAAGTACATTGGCAGCAGCAGGTCCTTGTGGGACACACAACACTGTCCTCCAGCATCTCACCACTGCTCCTCAACATCCAGCACTTGCCATGTGACTCATGCATCCTATTCTGCCTAATTTTAAAGCTTCCCTTGACCCATTTATCTCAATCTCACAATTTCACTGTCACTCTGAGTGTACTTTGTCCCAAAGTTCCCTCTTAACATTCAGTAATTAAACTCAAGACCAGTCTTCATCCAACATATATACATAGCTTCCCTCTGCCTTACTCCATTTCAGAGAGGCAAGATTGCATGGGTAAGATAGACCTCAAGAACCAATTTCTGTCTAGTCCAGACCAGCTACACAGGCAATAGCTAAACACACACACACACACACACACAAATTTACTGGTGATAGTTGGAAAAGGTGGACAGCCACATATAACAAGGAAAAACACAACAGAATAGAATGTTGTAATAGCCCACCTCTGAAACACTCTTGAATGAGTCACAAAAAAGACGCCTTACTCAGGGACACTAAAAATGAGAACAATCCAACAAACATCACCAGGATCTGTTTAAATTTGGAACCAAATCTGGATCCTCCACACAACCTATTATTTTCTCACCACCTGACAGAGAGATGGGAAGAGGAACATTACCGAATATACTGAAGGCTGTTCATTTTTATTTTAGGCATCAGACTTTCATATAGAATATCAAGCCATTTTCTTATTTAATTTATTATTTTATTCTCTTAAAAAATAGGTCCATTCAGATAGATTTACAAACAGAATAGGAAGTCAATCCTCCAATCCCTTCAACATCCAGCAAGTGGATGCCGGTGGGTTCAGTTCAATAAGGGTTTAGTGCACAGGTAACCAACTGTGAAGTGAGTGGGTACCAAATTTAATTCCTGCAGACTGTGCTGCCATTATTCATGGGTCCCAGAAGTGATGTTGTATTATTTCTGGCCACCAATTTCCACTATGGGACCATACTTTCCCCATCCCTAATTAAATGGGAAAAGAACGGAGAGGAGGACAATAATTTCTTAATTCTTCCATTTCTCCCAGAAGCAATAGGATGTACTTACATGGTTGCTAAGCAGCTACTTGCTTACCTTTCTATTGATTTTTCCCCCCTTTTTTCTTTCTAACTTCATTTTTATTGAAGTCACTTGGCACTAAGCTGGCTGGGAAGTTACAAGGTCACTGCATCTTAATATGGAGTGATGGGGATAGTAAAAAGAAGTATACCTTCCTCAGTATTAAACAAAAATACCTGTAGCTGGCCAGTAAGTAACAAGGCAAGACTACTGAATACCACTGCATATGTCTACAGTTTACTGATATGTTAATCCCAAAATGGTGATGAGTTTCCTTCTTTGTAAGTAAGAAGATACATAATCAAGGAAGAAGCTACCTAGAAAAATTACCAGGACTTTCCTCAGAACTATATCAGTGTCATGAAAAGTAACAACTGTGATCCCTAAAACACCAGATGCAACAGTACAAAGTTCTTCTTCAAGACAGGATGATTAATCATAACTACACTTAACATGCTATGTGGTGGACCCTCCATATAAACAACCTCGACATCTACAGCTTCCAGCTAATATGGAGCATCGTTTCCCATACCTAAAATGGCACCGATTGAAGTGTCTGCATGCACATCACCACCATTTAATTAATATGGGACATGAGCAGTCTCTCTTTTCTATTTGCAGGGGTTCCTGGAAAGGAACCCCCACAGATATGAAGGGTCCACTATATTTAATTATGAAAAATGGCCTACATGTCATTCTGCCATCTCTACTCTCTTGTTTCCTCTGTAGCCATGAATATACCAAAATAGAAAGAAATACTACCATAACATTGATGAGAAACATTCTGATACAAGAAAGCCAAGAATGCCTATATCCTATTTCTGAACTGAGGCAGGTAGCTGAAGATAGTTTTTTCATGATCTACACAAGCAAAGAGTTTGCTATAATCTATAAAACACAAAGTGTCGTCCCCCGGAAATTCTTTCATGCACTCCATTATCCAACATATGTTTGTAATATGATCCTTAATTCCTCCTTTTTTTCCTGAACTCAGCTTAGGCAGTTGCCATTTCTCACTCCACATATGGTTAAAGTCTTTGTTGTAGAATGTTGAGCAACACTTTGTTTGTATGAGAGATTAATGCAATGGTCACTACAATCCCTGGTGTCCCCTTGCTTGAGTTTTGGAATGCTTAGTGAGTGTTTCCAATCTGGGGACCATTGTTTTGTTTTCTATAGTTTTTCACAATTTTTTTGTTCGAACTAGAGTAGATTCTGTCTCTGTAGCCTGAAGTAACTTTATTGGTATGCCATCTGCTTCTAGTGATTTATTTCTCCCAGGTGCTCTGAGTGTGCTTCCACTTCAGTTTCTAAAATTGTAAGTTCACTTTCATATGGTTCTTCCTTGAATGAATCTGTCATTCTTTCATCTCTTTTATATAGTCTTTCCATTTATTGTTTCCATTGCCTTTTTATTTCTAAAATTTATTTCTACTTGGGGATGTAAAGCATCCTCACCCTTGGTTTAAACTTCCCTTTGACTTCTGGGATCTTGTAGAAAAGGTCTCTTGTTCTTCCCTTTTTGTTGTCATCTTCTATTTCTTTGCATGATTATTATAGCAGTTCTCCTTGTCCCTGGGCACAAGCCATTGAACAGTTGCCTTCAGGGTTCTGATTCTATTTCTGTCACCTTTTACTTTTGCTTCTTGTCTGTCCTTAACTGCTTAAAGAGTTTCATTTTATCATCTATTGAGGCTTCTCTTTCTTTTTGGCTGCAGATAGCTTATTTTTGCATTCCTCTCTGACAGTGTTCCTGGTTTCAGTCCAGAGTTCTTCTGACTTTTGATCAATTAGTCTTAATAGCACAAATCTATTTTTTCACATTATCTTTAAATTCTATGGGGATGTTCTTCATGTTGTGTTTTGGTATGATGGTTGGTTTAGTGTTCTTCTTTAGTTTTACTCTAGTTTTTATATTAGCAGTTCATGATCTGTGCCACAACCTGCTCTTGGTCTTATTTTTGCAGAGAGAATGAAGCTTCGCTATCTTTTACTTCCAATTATTTAGTTTATTTGATTTCTGTATTGGATACAAGGTGATGTCCATTCACCTCTTCGGTTGCTTTGATTTGTATTTGTGATGAACAAACTGTTCTCCTTGCAAAATTCAGTCAGTCACTCTCCTGCTTCATTTCTTGATCCTAAATCAAGTTGTCCTACAGTCTTTGATTCTACTCTGTGTCCTACTTTTTTGCATTTCAATCTTCTATGATTAACAAAAAGTCCTGTTTTGTGTGTAATCAATTTTCTCCTAGGCTCCAGCACAGAAAACTTCCAATTTCATCTTCTCCCTCTGTAGTTGGAGGATAGACTTGGATTATGGTTATATTAATGGGTTTTCCCTACAGTCTTATTGATATGATTCAGTCAGACTTTGCATTATATCCTTTGACTGCTTTTGCTACATCTCTCCGCACTATGAATGCTCTCTCATTTATTCTTAGATTTTCATTTCCTGAATAAACACTGAATAATTATCTGACTCAGAATGTTCTATTCCTGTCCCCTTTAGCTTGCTGATTATGAGTACTGCAATGTTTGTGTGTTCCATTTCTTGTTTTTCTTGTCTAGCTTTCTCCAATTCATGTTTCTCACATGCCATGTTCCTATAATATTTATTGTGCAACTTTGGATTTTCTTTTCATCTCTGAGCATGTCAACTGCTGAACATCTTTGTGGCTTGAGCCCAACTGCATAATTAGCCACAGTGCTACTTAGAGTTGTCCTCTGCTCTACCCCGCTAGATAGTTGAATGCCATCTGACCGGGGAGTCTCATCTTCTGGCAGTATTCCTTGTTTCATTTTGGATGGTCTCATCATAGGGCTTTCATGGTAAAAGACATTTAAATGGGAGGTTACTGGTACCTCCTTCTGCACACTGCTGACAAGTCTTAGCTATGGTGCCTCAGCTGTTGTTTCTGAGAAATTTCCACCAATGTCACCCCAGTCTGCTACAGCTGCTTCCCATTAGCTGGTTGGCACATTTTGTCTGGCTCCTCAGCAAAATCTGTCTGACATAGGAGACCCTACTAGCAACATTGCTATCATCAGCACAGCCTCTTGCCTCACAGAAGCATGCAATCCCACCACCACAAAAAGGTAATTCATGCCAGATGTTAGACAAATAACAATCATAAATAGCAGGCTGTCATATTTCATTTTTTTAAAAAAGGAATCTATTGTAGGGGAACAGAAGTGAGTGAAATTTGCAGAATAGTGGCTACTTTGGGGGAAATTGAGTTGGCTAAATGTTTGAAGACTAAGAGCAGGGCCTTTTGTGCAGTTAGGTTGTGGAGGGTGGTTTGTGGGGGTTTTTGGCCAGGTTTTGTGGGCAGTTATTGAGAAAATAACATATATAATAGTTTCAGTGAAGTGACTTTACATAAGAATCCTGCAAAAATTTAAAAAATAGTGTAGAGTTCCAAGCAGAATTTGAGTTCATATTTGAGCTTGGAACACATAGGGAGTATTTGGTTTCCACAGAGATGTGCTTAGATAAGAAAGTACCAAAAATTCATAAAAAATCAGTTCAGGATATATAGAGTGGAGATGGATAAAATCACTTTAAGATTTCCTTTGTCTCCTGCTCAGTTGGTACTGAAGCTATAGAAACTGCAATAAGAGAAGGGAGTGTGATGGATACAGAGCGTACAGTGGCAAAGGCAGAAGGACTATTTGGACATTTATCATTTTCCAGGTAAGTACCTAGAGTGAGCCTATCAAATGTCACATACACTATGAACACAGTATATTACTGCTCTTGAAAAGAGAAAAAGCAAAAAGCACTGAACACCAGATCAGTTCTAGGATACACTAAATCAAAATTCCCCCTCCTGAGCCATGGAAAAAACAGTAATCATGATTAGAAGCTGAAACTGTCAGTTACAAAACTACAGCCCTCCTGCTTCTTCTTTCCTCTTCTTTATTAACAAAGGTCCCAGTTTTCAAATTGGAAATAATATTTTCTCCTAAATTTTCCAGTAAGTAGGTTACTGTTTCTACTTTCCACAGAGTTGTCATCATAACTACAAAAATAAGGAAAGAATCACAAGCACTTTTCATTGTTGAGGGCACTATTCCACTCCAAATAACCAAGCTGGAAAAGTTAAACAAGATGCTTATCCACAAGACAAGTAAAACCAGGCTGGTAGATGTTTTATTCCCTAGAGCATGAACAGTTGTGTCACTACAAGATATGATTAATGTGTTCCCAGAAATGATGAGATTATTGGTCCCTTTAGGACATGGAAGCTGGAGCTGTTCTTCACAATTCCTCAAGGAAATGCCCTTCAGTTCTCTGCAAATTTTATGGTGTCACAGACCAACATTTTAAAATAAAAGCTCTGTGGCTTAAGCTGTTGTGATAGTAGATGGTTGCCTCCAAGTGAAATAAGAAAGACCAAAAGCAAAAACCATAACTGGATGACTTAACTGTCTATATCACAAAGAAATCCTAACACTGTGCAAAAAGTCTTGTTAATGTAAATGAAGGCCAGACAATTGTTATCTTGAAGATGTTTCAATCTACATTTCCTTTCAGCTCAAGAAATCATAATCAAGGTATAGGGATTATGGGAACTGTGATCCAAAAATATCTGGTGGGCCAAAACTGTCCATGGCTGCTGTAAATGAAGTTGAGAGTCCGTTAGTCCAAGATTGACTAATGTGCACTAATCAGACAATAATATTAGTGCGATCAAATAGCACATTGTCTATGAAAGTGTCAAAGAAAATATTAAAGTTTAGCACAAGAAACTGGGTGTGGAATTTCAGAAATACTTTAAGTTTGCACGTTATTTCAGAAACCAGTGCCTTAAGGGCCACCTTCTCCTGAATCAATTTGTCTGGACATGAACTTCTGCTACTGAAGTCCCACTCAAAGTGTTCACAGCCATCCAAGATCAGGCTGTTGGCACCAAAGGAAAAAGAGACCTTTGTTTTAACAGTGACAATTTGGCTGTAGAATACTCTCCCCAAAGAAGACTGCCTGGTGCCCACTTTGCTACCGTTTGACCATTAGGTTAAGATATTTTAATTCTCTCAGGTATTTTATTAAGTTGGTATTTTAATACTGTTAAACCTGAAAGGCACCAGATTCTGCCTGATCTTGGAAGCTAGAACAGGGTCAGCACTGGTTAGTATTTGGATGAGAGACCACTAATATATTTCAGAGGAAGGAGTTGGCAAAACCACCTCTGAGTATTCCTTGCCTAAGAAAACTCTAAGAAATTCATGGAATTGCCATAAGTCAACAGATGACCTGAAGGCACAAACAGAGACAAAGACAGTTTTTCACTCCTATTTTATATTTGAATTGATTCAACTGTGTATTTTTTAATTTTCAAATTTCTTCATTATTTGCTATTATTGTTTTGATTTAAAATTACATTGCAAATTACCCGGGGATAAATCTTTATGAAAGGCAGTACATAAATGCCTAAAATAAATTTCTAAATAAAAATTAAATATGCAGAATTTCACTGCCACAGAGAAATAATTAAGTCAATGCTGAATATGACTCGGACGGATTTTTGCAACTGGCCGGAATGCTCCCCAAAGGATTTCATTTCTATGTAGGAAAGTATTAGTTTGAGAGGGTCTCACCAGCTTCTTACTGTGACATGAATATATTCAATAAATCTGAGTCACATTTATTAAATATCACTAACTGCACTTCTATTGGCCTAAATGCAGTTGTTGGTCTGAATCAGAATATACCCATTGAATCAATAAGAACTTGGAGAGTCAACATTCATGTAAGTTCTGTTAATTCAATGGGCCAGCTCTCCTTGGGACTATCCATAAGATTTAGGCCAGTTTTTTCCGCCAAAAAGAGTAACAATATAAAATTACATTCTTACTTTCATCCTGTATGTATTCATTCCAGTCAAAGGGTGTACTGTTAAATGTACCATTCTCTCCAAGTGTGGTATTAAAGAGGTAAGTATTATTTGAATCTGTAGAATTGTCTGGATTCCAGTACAAGCATTTGTGCCTCAAGTTGCCCATGAACAGCTGGAGTCCTATTAGAGCAAATACACTCAGACAAAATACAGTCAGAATCATTACATCTGACAGCTTCTTCACAGACTGAATGAGGGCTCCCACAATTGTCTTCAGGCCTGCAAGCAGAAGAGCATTGTTAGAATGATGACAAATACACATTTTACCAACTCATCATAACCCAATAATGTTCTTTTGAAAGATAATGAACCAACCTCATGCAGAAGCCCCAATAAATGGCATTGCTATTTTGTGAACTAATGTTTTACTTGTTTTTTTTTTTAAAAAAAATCACTTGTGAAGATGTATCTTGTGAAGATGAGGTCACTGGCAGCTTATGTTCACTGAAGTAGTGGATGAAAATGTACTGTGCTTAGCTCCAAAAAAATTAAAACAAAACCCCCAACTTGTTTTAATGCTAAAACAAGTGACTTTGTTATCATGCTTTTTCTTAACACCAAAACAGAGCAAATTTTCCCACCAAGACTATATATATATTTTTAACATTGAAGGAAATGCTACTGAAATCCGTGCAGCTGGGTCCAAGATAGACACACTCTGGGCTTGAAATGATAATAGACTTTCTTTTTAAATAAATTGCCAATACTTCTTACCCAGACCTTCACAGGCATCAGTTTTATAACATATTGAAAGTGAAAGAGTAAAGTAAGATACTACAGCTTAATGCTAAGCAGCTGCAGATGGTTTGGAAAGACAATAAGCTTCCCATGCAATGTCCATGCTACTTCAAAACATTATCTTACTGTTTTCTATTCAATAGTGATTCAGATATTTCAGTATGTTCAGTGGCAATTCAGATATTAGTCTCATCAAAAATACCAAGAACAAATAGAGTTTTATATTACACAGGTTAAAAAAGGAAATCATGGGTTAAAAAAAATCACAATTATGGTTGTGGTTGTGTCACAGCTTGACCTCAGAGCTTGACATTGTATGATGCGAAGAACACACACCGTGTACTATAGTGTCTCATGCAACAAGGTGTTAAACGCAAAGGCTGATTTCCAAAGTAAACAAGCAAATGGCAAAAAGCAAAGGATCATAATGTTTGTTTCTATTCAAAACATGATTCCTGCTTTTTCTGCTCTCCCCTACTCCCCTTTTGGAATGAATGAGCAAGCAACAAGGCTTATGGTGAAGAAATGCGGCTGGAATTTCCATGGAATCTGAGAGTCAGCCTCTGTGTTTAACCTAGCTCTCACCTGGGATGACTGATATTGTTTTCAATGCCCGGAGAACTCTGAATGTTCTCAACGCTGAGACATTGCCCAGGTCCACAAACTCTGTCACATATCTGTAATAGGGGAGTTCACACACAAACACAATGACAGGATAAAAAGGAAACAGTTGGGAGGTACAAGGGACCTAACACCTTACACCACTTACTTCTTACCTGGAATTACAGAAATAGTTTTCAAAGCTCTCAATACTCTGAAAGTTCGAAGAGCTGAAACATTGCCTAGGTTTACAAATTCTGTTACATACCTGTAGAATTAAATCACAGTTATTCAGAATTGAGGCAGACGTCATGCTACTTACTCGAGGGTCTTCGTGAAGACCCCTTGGATAACTTTATTGGAAAATCAAAGAGCAACTGTCAGATGTTTACCTTTTTACTGCAGTTTGCTTTTCATTAAGATCTTTCAAGGGTGGTCAATTTACATTTAAATGTTCTCAGACTAATGAATCACAGTGATTTTATTGTGAAAACCTAACTTTCTAATTAAAGTGACTTAGGTAGAGAAACTGTGAAGGCTGTTCCTCTTCTGGAAGGAGGGTGAAAATACAGGATCAGAAATCAGCTTCTCTGTCAGTAACTGTACTACTGGTGTACCATGCACCCCATGCTATCAGATTTATTTTACTGCTTTACACAATGTATACATTCACAAAGAAAGAAGGAAAATAATGCCACAATAATAATAAAGCCACATAAGAATGAGCAGCACATCAAACTATTCCTTTACATGAACTTCCCTGAAGACCATCTTGATTCATTCTATGAACATAATTTCAAGTAATTTCATAATTTCACTGTAATAACAAAGGAACAAATCCCTTGCTCTCATTCTTTAATTCCTGAGCACAGGGGAAGTATGTTGTCAGAAAAAGGGGGGGGAGAAAAAAACTAGTACAGATATGCAGGACAAACATATTATCTAACATGATTTGATAACTGTAGAATCATATCCAGTCCTTTCTCACTGAAGAATCTATCATCTCACATCCTTAAGTGTTAAAAACCAAATTTACTTCATATTCTTATATGCTATGAAATTGTTATACAACTAGAAAGGGAATGGGAGGCAGCTGGGGAGAAAGGAATGTGAAACTTACGCAAATGTAATGACAGTGAAATCTAACCAGTTCCAGGGATCCCGGAGAAAGGTGAAATCATCTATACAAAAGCCCCTTGCAATTATTTTTATAAGTGATTCAAATGTGTATATTCCTGTGAATGTATACCTGAGGAAATCAGACAAAATAGTCATTGTTAATTCAAATATTTGCTTTTTTAAAAAAGAAAACAAACAGAACTTGAAAAGTTATCAACAGTTATGCCAAGAACATAAGAGTTGCCTCATGGTAGTTCTTCATAAGGGCCTTCATGGGTTGTCAAACCCAGCCCTCTGGAGCTCCCAAGATGGCCATGCCCCTTCTTCACAATATCATTGTTTGTTTTTTTCTAGATTTTTGTATGCTGTTATCCACATCAAATGGTCAAAATGTCTTCCCTAAGTCACTGTTCCTGGCAATGAGAGCTTTAAGTTAAAATATGCTGGCATTTTTGGTCCCACCCCTTTGCCTTTGGCTCTGTTCACCACTAGAATCTGGAGCCTGAGGATGACTCTAAAGACAAATTAGGTCCTTGGACTGAAATGCCCTCCAACCTTGCATTACAATGGGGCTGGGTGGGAAGTACGACTTTCCAAGTCCCCTTACATTCACCAGACTCAATTCCCGCCCCCATGTCTCAAGACACCAGGTGGAGTGGTAGCATCCTTTAACATACATCCCAGCCCTAAACCACTAACCCCTTCATTAAAGTAAGAACTAGAAGTAGATTTCTGGTCATTCCTGGGATTGATTTTCACCCAACTTTTGGTAAAAAAAAAAAAAAATCAGGATGTGCTGCTTCCGAGGGCGGGGGGGGCAGAAACGCTTCTACTGCAGTTGCCAACTGTTCCTCTACAGAATCTTACCAAGGTCCTCCTTCATGGCTTGCACTGGAACATCTATTGCTCTTTGGTTCCTTCCTATGGTATTACAGTAATGTGTAAACCCAGGGCAATGTAGGACAAAGACAAGCCCATGGTATATTCTCTACATGCCCCTGTTGCCAGGTGGAATAAGGGGCACACCCCCTGTACCTTTAACAATTGTATAGAAACAGGAAGTTCAGCAGGTGCTACTTCTATTGAAAGCAACACTTTCTGAAATTCCCTCTTTTACCCAGTCATTAAATTATAGGTACAGGAGTCCGGCCCCTTGTTTTACTGGCAATCCTATGCTACCAAGAAACTGAGATGATATTGCCAAGGAGGAAGAGCCATCTGCAATGGTTGCTGCCATATGAAGATGCACTGCAGTGGTTGTTGTGCATACAGTGTAACATAAAGAATGGCCTAAGCTCAGTCTAATCCAGCCTTCTTTTGTTCAAGTAGGACACAAGGGTAATGGCCATCCCTTGTTTGTCCTCAATATTTGATAGTCAGAGAGAATATACACTTTTTTTGAACATAGGGATTCGATTCACTGACCACTGGGTAATGTCTATTGATAGGAACACAAGAAACTGCCTCATAGGCTCTATTCAGCCTAGTATTGCCAGCTCTAGCTGGAAGCAATGGGTCTTCAGAGTTTCAGGTAGGCTCAACTCAGCTCATCTTTAAGATCCCTGGTATTCTTTGGCAGGATGCCATCCGACAACTAACCAGGTTTGACTCTGTTTATTTTCCAAACTTAGATAAGATCAGGTATGTTCAGGGTGGGATGGTGGCATAAATCTGCCTTCTGTGACTCAACTTATTCCCCTTTTCAAAATTATCTAGCTAGTGACATCATTGCATCCTGTGCTGTTCAGCTAGTTGTGCCAAGGAGTGCTTCATTTTGTCTATCTGGAGCTGACTTCATCATATGTTCCCAGAATCTTAGGCCATTTCCACACTAGACTGTTATAGTGCTATTATTCCACTTTCAACATCCTACAGAATCCTGGGGTTTGCAGTCAAGGAAGGGGCATTTGGAATTCTCAGCCAGAGAGTTCTTTGGCCTCAGTAAATTACTAATCCCAGAATTCCACAGGATGTTGAAAGTGGAATAACAGCACTGTAACGAGTGGTTAAATGCTGGTACTGCAGCCACAAGGTTGTGAGTTCAATCCTGCTGGGCTCCAGGTTGACTCAGCCTTCCATCCTTCCACAGGTCGGTAAAATGAGTACCCAGCTTGTTGGGGGCAATTAGCTAAAACACATTGTAAACCACTTAGAGAGCACTTAGCTGATAAGCGGTATAGAAATACATGCTATTTGTAATGTATAATGTATTTCATGTTGTTTGCCGCCTCGATCCGTGTGGAGAGGCAGGATACAAATAAATAATAAATTATTATTATTATTATTATTATTATTATTATTATTATTATTATTATTATTATTATTATTTAAAAAACCAAGTGTTTCCAAAGGCTTTTAATCTGGTATAGAAGGGCTGATCTTTAGCATAAAAGGGAAAAATTGAACCAAATGTACCCTTATCTGTGCTCATATGGGATCATTAGGTCAGAGTAATGGGGCAGTCAACTGTGTATATATTCACTGTATGTTACAAATATATAGTATTAGCTCTGATAGAATACATTCTACAAATACACATTTAAACATGCACTTTAAGAATAATATTCAACTTACTCTACATTCTTTGTCCAGTCAGGAGGGTTACTTAGGGTCATAAATACGCAGTTGGTCAAAATGGTGCACATAATGAGCATGCTGAATAATGTAGGTTATATCATTAAGGAATATAGAGTGAAAAATCATGTTATTACTGTTGAACAGAAAATGAATGGATGTTCTGTTACATAAAAGTATTTGTTAATCTGAATAAATGTATAGGACAATATATTGAATTCTTATTTTTAGAACTTCAGGAGTATAGCAGTTGATCATAAAATGCCCAGACTTAGAATCTAAAATCTACATGAGGAAATAACAACAAATACTGTTACTCTTTTGTTCATGGCTTATGGATTTTTGAAATAACATTCTAAATTTGTTAAATCACATGGTAAGATAAAATATTGTTTTCTCTGAATCTTTGTTGATATGGTTGATTTTTGATGGAAAAAATGGAGAACTGTCATATAAAGATCTGGTCTCAGTTACGATTGGAGCTGCTAGAGCTGAGATAGCAAGATTCTAGAAAAATGCAAAAGAACTATATCTCTGACACTGGTTGAACAGGTTTTGGGGGGCTGCTGTAGGTGAAAAATTGACAACGAACACTCAAGTGGTAAGAAGAGAAACCACATAAGACAACTTTGTGGAAATATGGTATCCATTTCTATCCCAAGTTTCAGACTTAAAATTGGATCAAAACCTACTACCGTCACAAAGGACTTAAATCTCCCCCTCCATATTCAATATAGTGTATTTACCCAGAATTGCCCAGGATTTCTAAAAGGTAATATTTGTTAGAAATACCTTAGGAATTACCTTACCTTAGGGATTAGATGTGGTTGAAATACACAGATTTGATATCCTGTGTCTGTAATTCTCCAAACTACCTTGTCCAGTATGTGTAACTTTTCCCCATAGTCCCCAATCCAATCTGTATTCAGAGTTGTTAACATATAGAGGTTTGGTTTCTGAGGGAACACACTGGCCTTCTCCTTGCTGCTAGGCCTCATCTCCATAGCAACCAGCCAAGCCCAAGAGCTCTCTGGCTGAGAATTTTAAAGCTCTCTCCCTAAACTGCCAACCCAGGATTCCATAAAATTTTCACAGCAGGCCAATCACGAGGTCTTCTTGTCTGACACAGGCAATCATATGAGGTCTTTGCCTGCCTTGCAAACTCACAGACAAACTTTGACTTTTATATATTAGATAGAAGATGAGGATTATCATGAAGTAGGTTATTTGAACAAGCCAGTAGTTATGTAATTCAGTGTTAATGTAAATTATATTTTTTAATTTAAAAAAAAATAAAATTTAATTTTTAAAAATTTAATTTAAAAAGAAAAACAATGACAACAAATACTGTTATTCAGTAGAGCCCCTATTACTATTACTAGAGCCACTGTTATTAGTTGTTGGGCACATATGTCCCAGTCCTGTCCCATCCAGACCTGACCCTCCCATGTTCTTAGCAAAGATTTGAAAAGGGACTTTAATCATGTACAGCCTGACTCCATCAGGTGGAAGTTCCAAGCATTTGGAACCCTGTAACTGCATTCACAGCTCTCTTTTCAGATTTTATTCTGCCAACATGGGGAAGTTAGGAGTGGAGGTGAAGCATGACTCCTAACTCCAACCACTTCAACAGAGAACAAACACTTGAATGGGGTTTTGATATAATTTCACATTCCATATGATACGAACATACTCATTCTGGCCATTTCTGCACCTTACCCTTTTCCATAGTGGTCCCAGTGTCATCTCAGCAGCGTTTTTGCTGGGATGAAAGCATATCCCCAACGATCCCTAATGCACCTGGCCAGCTGCCTACGAATGCATCTTCCTTCCGCACTGCAGCCAGCCTCTTTCCCATGCTGCACCGAGGAGGGAACCCCTACATTGCGCTTCTACCCATTCCACATGGCTGTTGGCGATGTGAGAGTTGCATGATCGTGAGCTAGTAATGGATTTTTTTTCCATTAATGGAATATACTATGATCATTATGAGTGGGGACACATTGTCAGAGGGATCGCAACAATGTCATGTGAAAACACAACTCGAAGACTGCTGCCAACATGTTCCCATCATGGGACAGTGACACCATGCAGAAATGGCCTTTGTCTTATATGGAGCATGTGCCAATCATCATTATAACTACTTACAAATAATGAGTTAGCTTTAATTATTTTCTTTTTCAATAATTAACAACTGCATTCAACAACTGCATTCAAGTTGTAAGCAGGTGCATTAAATTTGCATTCAAATGGTAAGCAGGTGAAGAATAATACCATTCTTTTTGTACCGTGATAGTAAATGTACTTTTATAATGTTAAAGTTACTTTTATGATTATAGGGGGTAATCTTATGCTGTGTCTTCTGCTACTTTTTAATGTTCTATACAGGCTGTTGAGGTGACAATGAGATGGACTGGAGAAAAGTGTGTCTGCATGCCATCGGCATCCTGTAACACTCAAGTGTTTTCCTCAAAAGTATACACAAGTAAGTATTTTAGTTACTTTTGAGAAACAAGAAAGCAAAGAGTTCCTTTGAAATGTTTCTACTGATTACTAACAGTAAGTAAAACTTCTGTGACTCCAGAAATATAATGGTCATAAGGTGCCTTTTAAAAACCAAATTATTGAGCTCTGTACTCTACCACTGAGTTAAAAATATCTCCAAAGGATTCTAATGGGTTATGAAGCCTTAATAACAAAAATGAGATTTTTGTTTTGAAACCCTACAAGTAAAATAACCTATCCATTTTTGTAGATGGAATAAAAACAAAATTAATAGAGGCACTAGATATGAAAAAAACCATGTCTTGACATCATATAAAATGACTCCAGCAGAGCTTTCTAAGAAAAAGTAAATAAAAAGAAAACGAGCATTAAAAACACAGTATTTAATAGCAGTATATTTTGAATGGGAAGACTGTGCTGTCTGCCTGTAGCTGCTGTTTGACACTGGTGCTATCCATTTAATTGCAAACTCCAATATCACTGTGTTAAGCTGCCTCAGTTTCTTAATCAAAGTTCTTTAAATAGCTCCCTTAACTTCTGTGGACCAGCCCTTAACAGTATAGTATTTGTGTGTGGATGTGTAACATTACAAACTCAGCAGTGCATAAGTGAACCAGAAGAGGAAAGTGATTGCCTACAGCTGGATTGTTTTTTGTTCATGATGCTACAAAGTTTTTAGCTTTAATTAATAGTAAATGTTAATTGTTTATTCACAAACAACACAACAGATGACCACATGATGGCACCAGAAACTTTGGAATTTGCAAGGCAAGCACGCTTGTTCTGCACAACTTTTTCTCTTCAGTCCCACTAAAGCCTTCCTGTTGTGTCATGGATAAAAGCATTTCTAGAATCAGTGTGTGTGAGTGTGTTTGTGAGTGCCCTCAGGTTGCCTGTCAACTTATGGTGACCACCCCATGAATTTCATAGTGGATGATTTCTCCTCTTGCCCGTAGACCCATACAGTCCCTCAAAATCTAGTCCAGATAGCTGGGAAACCCCTTGAATCAGGAAGGTTTGTGGGAGAGATGAAAGCAGGAGAATGTCATTGTGCTAGCAGAAGCATATTACAGCTATACTGGATCCTAACCAAAATGAAACAGTACTTTTTCTTGATGGCATTTCTACCATATTAGTGAACCCCAGAGTAAGGCCTGAGTCATCAGAACAGGCATCAGTAATAAATACATCATAATACATATGACAAATTTGCCTCGTAGCACATTATTCGATTTTTGCCTTTGGGGGAATTTTTTCATCAGCAAGATTTTTTTTTTTAGAAAGCACAGCATGCATCTGATTATTTATGATTTTATCTAGCCCAAAGTAAACACTTTTGAAGTTGCACTGCATTCAGCAGAGGAGTTAACCTAAGAGGAAAAAGTCAAAGCATAAACTTAACCTCATGGCAGTCTCTTAGAGTAAAACATATGTACAAGTAATGTTGACTAGTTTCTGCAGAGATTCACATTTCTTTTCTGCAGAGAAATGTGACCAATCTGTTACATATTGATGTATCATTCACAATACTACTTAATTTATATAACCTGAAATGCTTCATAATGTACATCTTTTTTGATAAGTAAGACTGTAATTCTAAGTATAATTACTGGAAGTTAGATGCACTGAATGCCATTGGATTTAATTCCTAGATTGTGCTTCACATATTGCCGTGAACTACAAGTGCTGCAAATGGAAGGCATGCCTATTTGTGAAAGGGAAATTCCATAGTTTGTATTGACTTGTCCTTCCATGTGTCACACACTAGTCCCCAAGGAATGTTTTTTTAGGGGTGAGGTTTTTAAGAGACAGGTATGAGAAAGCCACCTCATAGAGCTGATCATGTAAACCAACCTTTCTCAGGGAAAAAAAAATTATTTCACTTTGAAGAATCCAGTTTTCAGAATATTTAATGGAAAAAAGAATACAATATTGTTGCTGAACCTCAGGAAAGATTGCTTTATCTATCTTTCTTGAGGTTCAGCAACAATACTGTATTCTTTTTTCCAAAGCCAACTAGCAACAGTGTGACTTTAACTCATTCTTTTCAAAATTAACTTTATTCATTTCAGTCATAAAGCTGTTACTGAAACCATTAATCAAGAAAGGGGATCAGGAAAAGAAAACTAGGCAAGGAAAAATCCAGCAACGGTTACATCTCTAGTATCAACAGAAGCTATTATGGTTGTTGCTCATGTCATTCACATCATTCAGATGTAAGTACAGGGAACATAAATCAGAATATACAGAAAGGATAAACACTGGGATGCTATGGACAAAGTTTTATATAATAGGTAGTCATCATTACTGGAGAGTCCTTTGATCTCTCAGGTATTTCTTGAAGAGATCTTAAATAGTAATAGTAATTAATATTTCTTATTCACCTTTCCTTATGGAGCAAAGTGGGGAACAACAGATTAAAATACAACAACAGACAGACACATAACATCAATTAAAAAACATATAGTTGGCTTTCCATATCCGCAGATTCTATATCTATGGATTCAACCAATCATGGTTTGAAATATTTTTTAGAAATCCAAAAAGCAAACTTTGGTTTTGCCATTTTATATAAAGGATGCCATTTTTCTACACCACTGTACATAATAAGACTTGAGCATCCACAACTTTTGGCATCCACAGAGCTTCCTGGAACCAAACTTTAGTAAATACTGAGGGCCCACTGTAATAATAATTGAAAATACATAATCATTTAGAAGAGCATACATATTAAAAACAATAAATTCATAATTTAAAAACTCAAAACTTAGAGATCATCCGGATAGGCCTGCTGGAAGATATTAGTCTTTAGTTCTGTTTTAAACTCAGACAGTGTATCCAGCTGTTAAATCTGTTCCAGTAGGTCATTCCACCATTTGTGGGCAGCTAAAGAAAACATCCTCAGGGTAATAGATGCCAGCCTAGTCCTGCTAACTGAAGTAAATGTCTCCCAGAGGACCTGAGTATATGGAGCATATATACAGGAGAGGGTGACTCTGTAGATAACCTGGACCTAAAATGTGTAAGTCTTTAAGAGTAATAACCAACACTTTGTACCTTGCCTGGAAACAGCCAGCCAGTAGAGTGATCCCAGTATAATACAGTCACTCCTAGATGCGAGTTACCAATCTGCCTGCCATGTTTAGAACTGACTGAAGTTTTCAAACTTGATACAGAAGTAGCCCAATGTACAGTGCATTGCAGAAAGCCAGCCTTGGTGTTACCAATCATCTTTAGGACCTATAGTTCTAGGAAGGTCCATCCCACACAATCCAGGCTTTTCATGGAAGATCATATTAAATTACAGGGATGGGACTAATCCAGAATTTTCCGAATCCGAATCCCTGAAAGATTCTGGGAATCCACGAATCTCACGAATCTCGAATCTTTTGAATCCTTTTTTTAAAAAAGGGTTTAAAAAGCAAGGGAAAGAAGGATAATCTTGGGTAAGACATGCTTTCTCAGCCTTAGCAAAAGCCTAGGCAAAGGCAAATTCCCTCTGAAGAAATCTGGCCAGGACAATTGTCCTAGTTTTGCCTCAGGATCTCCCCAGACTGAAAATGTCATGAAGGCCCTTTGTACACAGGCAGGAAAATGTGGATTAGTCTCACTTTTTCCTGCCTGTGTAAACAGGACCACTACAGGACAGAGATAATCCCGGTCAAAACTGGCTTTTCTTTGCATAGCTCCTTCTGGCATCCTGGGGTTTGTAGTCTGATGATGCATCAGCATACTTTGGGAAAGAAGGCTGTGACACCTTGTAAAACTAGAACCCCAGAATTGTGTCTGAAAGAGCTTTGCAAGTGAGCTATGCAAAGGAATGTTTCAGCTGTCCTTGAAATCTCAAGCCTGTACCTTCCAGTCAAGTGCTGAACTGAAATATTAAATGTTCAATTGAAATATCTTAGAATACAACCCTAGATGTAATTTGTGAAATTGTTAGCAAAGGCCATTATTACTCCAAAGGAAAAATTCACCTACTTGCCATCTCCCCTTGTGTGTCTAGTTGCCCAAGTTTTCAGGTGTCCTGGTCTCCCAGGTTTTTGGGAATCCCGGTCTCCCAGGTTTTTAGGTGTTTTTTTGGGTGGCAGATTCAAAAGATTTGGTTTGCCTATTTTGGCACAAGGATTCGGATTCCCGAATCTCAAATCCCCGCCAAGGATTCGAGGATTTGAGGACTCGAGGATTTGGTTGGCCCATCCCTATTAAATTATTTCATGGAGCAGCTATTTCTGTGAGATGAGCCACTTCCACTACATAGATTCACACAAAAAGGGTAGCTTACTGTGCTAATCAGGTGATTCTTCTTGTGGAAAGAAATGTCTTTGGTATTATGGAAGAAATTATCTAATCTTTACGAAAATCTACTTCAAACTAATGGTTTATTGTATGAGATAACTGACAATTTTAATTGACGGGCAGTCCAGTCCTAAAGCAGAGATTCATTAGCTATAGAGGATTAGGATTACAGACAAGCCTCTTCTGTTGGCAGAACACCGCCTCTGGAAAAAGCAATATGGATTTGTCTAGAGAGCATTTTGCCCACACTGTTGGCTAAGATCAGAGAATTTCATAGTCCAGTAGATGGAGAAAGGAACAAGGGAGGGATGGCCATTTTTAGATTTGATCTTAACCCACAATGATGACCTGGTTAACTGGGTGGAGGTGACAGGATCCTTAGCTGGAAGTGACCATGTTCTCCTGGAGTTTATTATATAGAGGAAAGGGGAAGCCAAGTGCAGACTTTAAGAAAGCTGATTTCAGTAAACTTACAGAAATAGTGGGAGTGATCCCGTGGTCAGGAATACTAAAAGAGAAGGAAGTTCATGATGGGTGAGAATTTCTTAAAAGTGAGATATTGAAGGCATAATTTCTGATATCTCCAAAGAGGAGGAAAAATCAGAAATGTCTAAAGAATCTGGGATGGATGTCAAAAGAACTTTCAGCTGAGCTAAGATTTAAAAGGGACATGTGCAAGAAATGGAAAAACGTGGAAATCACCAAAGCAGAATTCAAACAAAAAGCCAGCAAATATAGGGAGAAAGTCAGAGAAGGTAAAGCATTGAATGAGCTCAGGCTTGCTAGAGAGGTTAAAAACAATAAGAAGGCGGGGTTTTGTTTTGTTTATGTCCATAGCAAAAGGAAGAACAAGGAAAAGGTGGGGTCTCTGTGTGGAGAAGAGGATGAAATGCTAACAGGAGACAGAGAAAAGGCAGAATTACTGAACACCTTCTTCACCTCAGTCTTCTCCTGAAAGGAGAATAATGCTCTACCTGGGGAAAATGGAGCAGATGATGTGGTAGCAGAAATACAGCACAGCATAGGTAAAGAAGTAGTACAAGGATACATGGCTACTTTAAAAGAATTCAAGTCTCCAGGACTAGATGAACTACATCCAAGGGTATTAAAAGAACTGGCAGAAGAAATCTCAGAACCCCTGGCAATAATCTTTGAGAATTCCTGGAAAACAGCAGAAGTCCCTGGAGAATAGAGGAAAGCAAATATTGCCTGCATCTTCAAAAGGGGGGGGAAGAGGACCCAAACAATTACTACCCGGTCAATCTGACATTAATATTGGGAAAGATTCTAGAGGAGATCATTATAAATGACATCTATAAGCACTTAGACAGGAATGTCATGATTGCTAAAAGTCAACATGGGTTTCTCAAAAACAAGTCATGCCAGACTAATCTTATCTATTTTTTTGATAGAGTTACCAGCTTGGTAGATGAAAAGAATGCTGTGGACATAGTGTAGCTTGACTTCAATAAAGCCTTTGGCAAAGCCCCCATAATATTCTTGCAAACAACCTGGTAAAATGTGGGCTAGACAATGCTACTGTTAGGTGGGCTTGTAACTGGTTGACTGACCAAACCCAAAGGGTGCTCACCAGTGGTCCCTCTTCATCCTGGAGAGAAATGTAAGCTGGACCAAAATTAACAAAAAGAATTTCAATAAGGAGAGGTGCAGGTACTACACTTGGGCAGAAAAAATGAAATGCACAGATATAAGATGGGTAACACCTGGCTTGACCACAACACATGTAAAAAGAATCTAGGAGTCTTAGCAGACCACAAGCTGAACATGAATCAGCAGTGTGATGCAGCAGCTAAAAAATCCAATGAGATCCTTGGTGGCATCAACAGGTGTCTGGGTCAAGGGAAGTGATAGTACCACTCTATTCTGCTTTGGTCAGACCCTACCTGGAATACTGTGTCCAGTTCTGGGGACCACAATTCAGGAAAGATATTGACAAGCTAGAATGTGTCCAGAGGTGGGTGACCAAAATGGTGGAAGGCTTGGAAACCATGACCTATGAGAAATGGCTTAGGGAGTTGGATATGTTTAGTCTGGAGAAGAGAACGTGACACGATAGCTATATTTAAATATTTGAAGGGATGTCATATGGCAGATGGCTTCAAACTACAGGAAAATAGATTCTGTCTAGACATTAGGAAGAACTTCCTCATGGTAAGTAAGTGATGTTTGCAGTTCAACAGTGGAATATGTTGCCCTGGAGTCTGGTAGGCTCTTTTTCTTTGGAGGTTATTAAGCAGAGGCTGAATGGTCACCTGTTGGGAATGCTGTGACGGTGTATTCCTGAATGGCAGAGGGTTGGACTCAGTGGCTTTTGTGGTATCTGCCAACTCTGTGATGCTAATGTTCTATGATTCTATCTGCTGGCAAAAGAGCCAGAAAGAGGACAGAGATGGGGCACCATGAGGAAAAAGAAAATCGGGAAAATTAAGGTTTTCAACTGTTAGAGAAGCTGCCTATATAGAAGCTGCATATTCAAGCTCCACAAAGCCAGGAAATTATAAGCTAAGCTTGATACATTAAAAGCTTTACTGTGCAATCAGGATGGTGTTGTGTAATGTCATGAAATGTGTTTGTTACAACCTACCCTCCATCCACTAACATTTTTCCTTTGTCTTGTAGACCCAAATCCAAATAGGGAAGGTGGAGTTCCAGATACTGGCAAAGATTCTCTGTGTCAATCTGGTCCTGTATTGTCTTATAGAACATCTGGATTGCTAGAGGAATTCTGTAAATTGATCCCTGCAGGCTGAGTTAAATGGCAGAATATGATCTAATAGAGATGGGACTGGTATTACTGCTAATGATACAGGTATGGTTCTTGCTCTTGCTTCTAAACACTATCATTATTAATAGCTTCGTGTGTGAAACATGGCTGAATTGATGTCTACATGTGTCCAGTTTTCTGCCCTCATGAAACTTTAGCCAACATAAGATAGCCTAAACTTTAATCTTAAACTAGCAGGTTTTTAAATAAATGAATATCCAAAGGCCATTTAAGATGCAGTCCTCAACCCACTTTATGGGAGTAAATCTCACTAAAGTCTGGGTAGATGTGCACAGGATTCCCTCTGCATTAATCAGTTAAATGTTGCTGTCAATAGCCTTCTGCATTTTATTTATATTCCTTGTTTTTATACACAAAATTAAACATTAAAGAACACTCCTCACTGATTGTGCTTGAAGTCAGACAAACAGCTGGATACCTAAATGGATCATGACAGTCAGTCCAGGATCTGGGAATATTATGCTCTAAGGCTAGGTAGGCAGGCATTGGATTTCAGGTGGCCAACTGCTGGACCCCATGAACCACTGTGGATTGCACCAGCTCCAGAAAACTTTGAAAAGTTTTGAAAAAATTAAAAACATACACTCTATTTCTTTTAAAAAGTTAAGCAATACAATTTAAAAACATTACAGAAACTCCTTGTGTTTTGTTTATAGAAGGATATTATATGCTTATTAGAGCATTTTCTTCCAGGTGTGGAAACAACAGCAAAAAATCAGTGTGTCTACCTTATAAATGTATTCTACAGTTTCCCCAATAAGTTAGGGAAAAAATTACTCCATAAACTTATTTCTTTATTCTGCTCCATAAATTTCTAGACAAGGTTATTATGTACATATTTATGACCTTTTAAAGAAGGGTGGTTCCAGAAAGTGAGGAAAATGGTGTTGTTGGGGATGATGGACATGATGATATTTGGGTCATCTGTCCCTCATCCCTAAAATGGACTAGGGATTTAGGGTCATATGATGTTTGTAAACTTTTGTCTGAAGCTATTTCACAAAAAAGCTATTTCAAACCAACCACATGAAAAGGATATGAATGTACCAAAATCTTAATAGCTATTCTTCTAAGAGGGTTGAAAGGACTTATTATGTATAGGGCAGGGGTGGCACTGAATCGGAAAATTGCTTTCCCTTTATTCAATACTATAAAAGTCTGGAAGACAAAAAACAAGAAAGCATGAAAGCAATTTAAGCACTTAGCCAGTTCTACATTTATTTTTTAATGAACTTTTTTCCCTTGATAAAAATACCATCATTTTACTACATACCTTTTGTAAAAAGAAAACCTTACTGTCATTACTTACCTGAGACACAGTGCAGTATTTTCCATTATAAGGAAGCATGATTGCTTCAAAGGTGTTCTTGCATTCACCACGAGAATACATACGTACCTTTACAGTAATGACAGTATGAACATATTTTGCCATTTGAAAGAGAAGAAAGAGATTAGTAAGGCAGAACAGCATGCAGTCCACCCGTCTCAAGTATTTTGCTTCTTCCTAACCAGCATATGTTTTATTTTTAATGAGTGCAAATTTATTTGTGGGATTCAACAGCAGTAATTAATCAAGGAAATACCTTGTTGTGGTTGCAGCTCATAACCCTGGGTACATTAAGTGGAGGTGCTGAAATTCATAATTACCTAACTTGTTATATAAATTTGTCAAGACTGTGCTGCATAACAAAACAAGTGCTATTTTCTCCCCTTAGGTGCCCTTCTCTAGCTTAAGCAAGAACTGAGATTTGATGCACATGTAGTCAGGATTCAGTAGACCTGTTACCTGAAGCCATCAGCTTTGAAGATGCACGACTGATCCCATTAATTTGAGGAAATTATTTGATTATGACGAACTCCTCGACCAGACTATCTGGCCCATGCAGGTTTTCATTTTGGCAAACATCTCAGTTTGGGTTCATTCCCTTGCTTCTTGAAAAAGTTCTATGTACTTGTTGTTGCTCTCTTTCACTTTGAACCTGTTCTGAATTCTGGCCGCGAAAGCTCAGAGTGACATGATTCCAAATCAAACCCAATTGTCTTATTAAAGCTCATAGAGAAGAGGTTATCTAAAAAGCTATCTTTTCCTTGGACCATCTGCAGGACACCAGAACGGGGAAGGCTGTCCTATATGAACTTGTTTTGTTACTGAGATTCCTAGGATTGCCCTCTGAGTCCTTCCAGTATCAGAGTGAGAGTCTGCAACAAAGTGAAAGAGATCCTTCTCAGTGGATGTGCCTGGGCCTTGAAATTCTCTTCTTAGGGAGGCCCACTGAGCCCCTTTTCCCACTGGTCTTCCTTCAGCTCACAAAAATCACATTGTTCCAGGCAAAGTTCTGGCTTCCTGAGTGGATCATGATGGTTACTTCAATGTTAGGCAGCAGATTTTTTTAAAATCCTGTTGCTTTTAACTTTAAAAAAATACAGTCAACCCTCCACATTTGTGCGTTTCATTTTTGTGGATTTGATTATTCACAGATTATTTGCTGTCACCTCTGCTGACCCCCTATGCCATTTTTTACTAGGGACTGCAAGCCTTGTGAGACTGAGAAACTGCAAATGAATCCCCGTTAAAAATGGTGTAGGGCAACAGTGGAGGTGGCAGTAAGCCCCACCAGCCACCCACTTCTGCCTTGCGAAGGAACCCTGATGCCTCAAAGGAATCCATGGTGGGTTGAATATGGGGATCATACTTTTTTGTGTGTTAAATATAGTTTGGGAGGGCCTAGAGTTATTCATGTTTTTTTTTCACTTTCACGGGGGTCCTGTACCCCTAACCCTAGCAAATGTGGAGGGAGGACTGTATTTATTTTCTTGGAATGAAATGTTAAACTGTTTGGCAGAGTACACATTTAAATAAGAAATAAATAGTAAAATATAAATAGGCTAGCCCAAACTCAGCTGCTTTCTGTGGGAGACAACACAGTCTTGAAGACTTTGTTGTCTTAGGTTTCCCCAGTTTTTTCCTTGACATGTCTTTCAAAGAGTTAGAGAGTTGAATCCCTTCTGAAGAATAGAAATAGTTGTACATGCACATTCCAGTGAATGGTTTTGAAATAGTGGGGAGCAAAAGCTACATGACACTAGAGCTTCAGATAGTCTGTGGTTAACTATTATGAGACTCTAGATGTTTGGTGAAACTGGCCCATGTTATCAAGAACGGGCAATGAAGGGAAATATATTTGTAGGAGCAGGTAAAAAATTAAACTAATGTCAGCCAGAAGGGTAAAAAACTGGCATTATATCAGTAAGGAGAGTTGTTTATTGGCTACTATGCCAAGACCAAGTAACTGCATCGGTAAATGTATGATTCTCTATATATGAATAGTGAATGGAAAATGAAACTCCTGAATCAATACTCAAGGCACTGAAACATCTGTTCTGTGTATAAACAAAATCTCTGCCAGTAAATACAGTCAGCCCTCCACATTCACTAAGGTTAGGGGCACAGGACCCTCACAAAAGTGGGGAAATCACCAATATCAACATGTGTGCATGTGTCTGTGGGAAGGGAGCCAAAGCATGGTGAGAACAGGCACCCAGGGTGCAAACCAATTCAGGGAAAGCAGAGGGAAATAGGGCATTGTGGCCCTATACTTCCTTTCTCTCATCCATCTCCTTTTTGGGGGGGAGGCTTTGTGGTACTGAGAAATTAGGTGGCAAGCTATCCCTAGCTGGCCAGGCAGCAGCTGGTGGAGGAGGAGGAGGAGGACCAGAGGTGGTCTTTTTAAGGGCTGTATGGCCTGATTGGAGCTGCCTAGGGGGAGGGTTCTCCTGGGAAAGAAGCGACTGAGGTGGGTGGGGCAGGGTTTGAAGAAACTTGCAAATAAATAAATCTGTGAAACTCAAATCTGAAACTGTGGAGACCTGACTGTAATTCAATTGTCCAAGTCATTATTAGCATTATCAGGAAACACTGAAAACAGAAGCTAACATCATGGAAAAAAGTAAATGACATTATTTGGCCACTGAAAGTGAGTGTACTTCACTTTTGCCAGGTGCATAATGAATTACATGTACAGCATGTAGGTATACTGCCAATCAGAGCAATCTTTAATACAGTCAAATATTCAAATTCATGGTAGAACTTTTCTAAGTTACATTCTGACTTCAACCCCCAGAACTCCCCCAGCGGTATTTGAGGTATTTTGAAAACTCTAGTCCAAAAAAGTATCTTTTCCAAGCTGTGCTCCAAGGACATCCATTCATATCTATCCAGTTGTTTCAAGGGCTTGCTACAAGTGCAATATGACACAGATCTGGACCAATCCATTCATACCACCAGATAAGATAGACAAGATTTGTCACGATAGCCTTATGTGACAGCCTCTCACCAAACACAATGTGTCACCTAAACACACATGAACAGCACAGAAGAAAGCAAGTGTTGGAGCAGCAAATGTGAGCTCATTGCAGGTTGTGTTTAAGGTGAAGCAATCAGCACTACCCACAATTATCAAGCTACTAAAATAACTGGCCCGTAAGGAAGGTACAATGTTGACTATATTATTGCTGCTTCAAGGGGTGGTCCATGGGCTGGTGTTGATCTGTAAGCCATTGGCTGCTGCTCCACAGCAAGTTTCTAGGAAGGAAAGAGGCAGTTCTAGCAAATGGGAACAAATATGACACCTGGCACACTGGGGAAAAAACATGAGGGTCCCCCACATCAGAAAGCTCAAGACTGGACTATGTGACATTTCCCTCTAAGATAGTGAGTAGCAGCTTCAAGTCAAATTCTAATCAAAGTATGTCATTTACTAGTTGAATAATGTGAAATACATTATAGTTTTAAAGTCAGGCACACTGATTTCTACTTTCAGCTACTGTTCCCTGTTTTCTTCTCTATCTTCTTCCCCACTATGGATGAAAATGTAAATGGAATATAAGATTTTCAGTGATTTTTCATCAGCTATTCCCAAACCATAAACAATAATGTCTACATAATACAATAAATTATTTTTACCAAGATATACTGATTTTCAAACCTGATAGATCACAGGAAACAAAAAATATCAAAAGGAAGCTTTTGCAGATTTGTATGTTGTATACCTGACTGCAGGAAAATAAGGGAGAGGGCACCCCAGAGTAGATGCTGCAGTTGGGCAGTGACAAGGTAAGGTGCTTGGTAGGAAACACTCACTTTTTTATTAAGATAAAATGGGTCCAGGTCTTCCAAGGGAGTAGCCACCATTCCAGAAGGTATGTCTCCATAAATAAATGGCAGTGATTTGCCAGCCTCCAAGTCACTACTTGGCTTTGGACCATTTTCGTCGTCGTCTTTACGATCTTGTTTGGACTGCTTTGCCTTTTCTGCAGCAATGCGTTGTTCAATAGCTGCAAGAGACTCTCTAGTGAAGTAGTGAAAGCTGTCAGGTCCTGGTGGTACAAGCACTGGCTGCTCCATCTTTTCATCCTGCACATTTTAATTACCAGCTATTCTCCTGCATAAAGAAGGACTGAAAGAAAGAAAAAAGAAAAGAAAGATTCAGAACAGATTCAAATAGGGAATGAACTCCCCTCGCCCCTTTGCTTCTTCATGATGTTAACAGAAAATCATGCAAACATACAAAACTAGCAGAAGGGGAAAAAACAAACAAACTAAAGACTTTGGGCCTTTCTGCACTACATTGTATAGTGCTATTACTCCAACTTCAATATCCTGTGGAAATTCTGGGGTTGTTATTTACTGAGGCCAAGAAGCAATCTGGCTGAGAATTCTAAATACCCCTCCCTAAATTGAACCCCAGGATTCCATAGGATGTTGAAAGTGCAATAATAGCCCTCTAACAGTGTAATGACAGAAAGGCCCTTTGAAGAGCTAGGCTCCCTGTTTTAAGATACAAACTATCAGCAGATACAAAGACACTGTGCAGGCAAGATGGTGCCCCTTGTGCTCCCAGACCAGGAACAAACTGGATGGGCACCTGAATTGTGCTTCAGTACTGGTGATGGGATAGTAGCTTTACTGCATCTGAGGAAAGCACGCTAATTTAGGAGATATTGGACAGGCCATGTGGTACACCCAGCACCACGGTCCTTATGTCTCAGGGTCTTTTCTAGTTCTCATGGCTAGGAATGGAAACCTCAGGGTAAGAGCTCTGTTTCAAATAGACCACACTCTCCCCTATGCTGCTGGTCCCTGCATTGCCAGCTGCTTTGGAACAGTTGCTGTAGACCCTTCATGAGGGTCTCCCTGGCTTCCTGTCCCCTCCCTACTCCTTCTGTCAAAGTTTTTCAGACTGCAGCTGGCACCAGAAGTCAACAGGAGAAAGTGGCCAGAGCAGGGAAATACTTAGCTGGCACAGCATCTGCAACTTTAAAATTTGCTGAATAGGGCATTAGAGGGTTGCTGCTTTGTGGCTTTTTTCTTCTTGTCAACTTTCCCAGTTCTTTCTCCGCCTTCCTCACCCAAACTTAAATGACTAAAGCTGCAGTACAGCTTTCTTTCTTGGTCCGAGGTGCATATGGGTTGCATCATTGTTACCAAAAAGCCTGGAATGTCCATCTTCCTTCAGCTCTGCTTAGGTGTTTTATTCCTTTCTCTTGATTTCACTTATCTTCCTTATCCTCTTTCCCCTTGCCTGTCAATTCCTGGCTAATAACATCTCCTCTCCTCTCCCGACTCCACTTTCTCATATCCTTTTTTCTCCTCCCCTCATAAACGAATGCCAACACCAGAGGTGGACAACTGTGGAAGGCTGTGGAAGACTGCATTTAGTCTCCTGGGACAACTTGGAGGGCCCCACTCTACCCTCTAGGGGGCATGGGACAATTCTCACCATGATTTGGGGCCTTTCTGTCCCCCAAGGGCATTTAGGGGTTAAACATTGAAAATTTTTTGCAAAAAGTTATTTTGACGGCCAGGGAGCCTGGAAGGGATTCTATACACCCCCAAGAGGTCATTGGTGGGCATTTTAGAGCACATGGCTCACCTCTGGCCTACACCACTCTATTTACTCCTAGTCCCCCCCTCCTGTTTCTTTTTTCCCCCATCCTTTTACTCTTATTCGCCTCCCTACCCACAACTCCTGTCCTTTTTTGCCCTTTTTCTTCTTTATTTTCTTCTCCCCTTTCCTATATCACCTTTTTGCCATTTTGTATAAGGGATGCCATTGTACTATACAATTGTACTTAATAGGACTTGAGCATTCACGAAGGTCCTGGAACCAAACTTCAGTGGATACTAATGACCACTGTATTTCTTCTCTGTCTTCCTCATTCTATTGTTTCTCTCTCATCCTCTTTTCCCTCCTCCTTTTGTTGGTTATGCTCATAATCATCCTGCTTATTCCCTCCTGTGTTTCTCCAGTGATTCCCTCCCCCCTACACAATCCAAGAAAACATGTCTAGAATGTGTTAGATTCTCAGCATATTAGAATTGTAAGTCCAATTACATCCAAAAGGGCTTCCTACCGAACAGGCAGGCATAGATAGGATTGCACTATTGGGTTGTTGTACTCATCACCATCTTCTCCTCTTCCCAATAATTAGTAGCATTATTATGATTATTATTGTAGAGGTGAGGGAGGACTCCACAACCTGGCCATTAAGACAGAATAAACACACACAGATAAAAATGCATCCAACGAGGACACAGACTACAGGGGGAATTGCCTCAAAGGTTTTCTTTGATGGGACCACAGCCCGCATTTATTAAACTCTATGCCAATGACAGTGGTAAAAACAGTAGATATTTCAAAGCAGAGCATGAAAAATCTGGTTGGTTGGACTACAACTCTCAGATTGTCTTAATAGCATTAGTTGCACAAGTGTTAGTAACACAGCTTGGGAATTTCTTCCCCATTCAGAGTTTAGAAAACTTAGTTTCCAACCAGAGAAATATTTTCCCATTTGCTTAATTGTGTCTTTAAAAAATGCTCTAAGCAACTGTGGTTGATGTTTAATGTACTGTCCTCAATGAATCAATAAGAGGCAGCTGTTAGGCCTCAGGTTTTGACTCTGAAATCTCCGGGCTTGGGATGTTCCTGGCCTGACTGCTCTACCCAACATAAAGGCCCAAAGGGCTCAGGAGAAATAGCCTGGGAGTTTCTGCTGCTGTCCCCTGCCTGAGGCGGTTGCTTCACCCTGCCTAATGACAGGACAAGGCTGGTGTCCCTCTCTTTCATTTAGAATTGTCTGAGGTTAGGACTGTTTGTTGACAGGGCTTCTGTACCTTTTTGCTAGGATGGCTGGCCAAAATTCATCAGGTGAACGTTTTCCCAGCAAACAGTTTCAGTGATGAGAAAAATATACCCTTCTAATTTTTTGCTTGTTATGTAGCTGCCAAAAGACATAGGACCCCTGCTATCCATTTCTCCCTGAACCTCACGTAAATGAGTGTAGGAGACTCCCTAACAACAATGAGCAATCGATCAAGTCCTAAAATACATTTGCTTCTTGATAAGCCAACTGCTTGCATTAAGCCATTGGTCTATTTTATATGCTGTTTAATCAGTTCTGAAGAGGTAAGCAAGTGGAAATGTTATCAGAGGCATCCAGGCACAGCCTTTTATTGCAAGTGGTATTTTATTAACTTTTTTTTTAAAAAAGGGAAAGTTCTTGCACTATAGAGTCCTCAGGGAGCACACTGGTTAATTACAAGAAGGTCTAATTCAGTGGATTCTTCTTGTACTTGATTTCAGTTGGATTAATCTTATGATGATAGTGCTGGAATCAGGTCAATGCAAAACCAAAATATGGTTGCATTATCCTCTATAAACTGCAGGCAGAGAAAGGGTAAGGAAATAGCTGAAAACAGGGGAAGGAGGAAGATAACATTTTTTGCTCATCTGAGTATAAACCTAGTGTGGATCTCTTAACAGTCTAGTACTGCTGAGTACACAAGCTCATTAGAGTTGTAAAAAGCAGCATATGCTCTTAATTTCTCTTAACAGATTTGATATACTATTATTGAAATGCACTCAGGAACGGAAGAGTACAAAATATTGTCATAAATATAGTATGTGGCCAAAAATCAGCATGGCAACAGACAAGAGGGAGGGGAAACCACCAAGTGCTCAGGAAAATTGCTTATGCGGCAGCTTTTACGCTGCTGAATGGTTTTTGATTTTTGCAGGCATAGTTTTCCAATGTGTGTTTCAGAGTAGACCATTTCCCTCCCCCTCAAGAGACACTAAAGCGATGCGTCTGCAGTCTCCACCCATTGGCAGGCTGCCTTAAAGGAGGGCTGCAACTGTTCCTGCCAGACTTCATTCCCTGGACAAAGGAAGAAATGAAGGATGGTGGAGAAGTGCAACAGCAGGAGCCGATAAGAAGGGAGACAGATAACCAGAGCAAGGAAGTGATACTGGAAGAGATGGAGCGGCCACAAGAACAGAGCACAAATTCATTGTTAAGGCAAAAAGGAAAGCAGGAAAGAATGCTGCAGAGAACATGTAAAAATCTCTCTTAGTTGTATTTGGCAAGACAGTAAAAAGACTTTACTTAAGAGCAGCAGGAAAAAAAAAGCCTCACATTGCAAAACAAACAAGCAAGCAAGCAAGCAAGCAAGCAAAGCAAAACACCCCAAAACAGCTAATAGATTCATAATTAGACGTGCAGAGTAACAACACCCTGAATTTCAATGGTGTCCTTTGACTACATCTGTAAAACGGATGCATTTCAATATACTTCATGTTTGACCTGTGAATTTACACTGAAAGGAATATGTATGGGTATTCTGCTTACTATGGCAATTTCAGCTTTTGCAGATGTTGTGACTGAAAGCCAGATGGGATCAATAAAACCTACATATCGCCACATATCATAAACTGCAAGATTTCAATAATTTTGACTTGGAGATAGTAATAGGTGATAGCAGCCTATATTTGGTTTAGGAGTGTTGCACTGTCCCAGTTACATTTATTAAACATTGGAGAAATTCATACATAATGCATGCATACTTTAAAAAAAAACTGTAAATACATGATCGGATACAGCATTCTTCTTAACCAAGTTTCAAAAAGTAGATTTTGATCTACTATATTGTTTTAAAAATTAAGCAGATCTTACGATCTCATTACAAGAATGCCATTTAAATCTTATACCTGCAATCACTCACAGATAACAGGACTGAATTGTTGGCCCCAGAATTCAGACTAAACCTGTTAAACAGCCATACCATACTTTGACTATTTGCTTCTTCGTGTAAGGCCAATATATTTGGAAGAAGTGTCACGCCTATCCAACAGAATTGCTGGTCCCATGCAACAAATGGCAGTAACACTCTTACGTACTCCTAGCATCAAGTGTTCCAATCATGAACTTGGTCTACCAACACCATTATGACTATTTTTTTCCTTGCAGATAGCATCAGTGTTAAAATGTGGAGATCTGGGCCAGCCAGGCTATGACAGATCAGATCTGCTTTTAGTCTCCCCCACTGGAGAGACAACACCCTTTTACATATTATCATCCCCCTGGCTCCCTCTTCACATTTATATCCCCCTTTTACTTTCCCTAAACCCACAACCCTTGTGCATATAGGGCAAAGTGTTTTCAGGTTTATCCTGTCGAATGTGTCACTGGTGGTAGCATGTGTAACTGAGCTCAGATTAAAGAGACACTGTATGGAGGTTGCTTTTTATATATATATATATATATAAAAATAAAATCTTTATTAAACAAACTGACTCGGGAAAGGTATTTGGCAATTAAATGTTATCAAACAGCAAAGCACTTTCAGCTCTTGACAAGCATACACTTCCCCAACTCTCCCACTCTCTCTCTCCCTGAAGGAACTCCTCTCCTTTCCAACTCACAGAAGCAACTCTTTTTCAAACCCTGTTTCTGTTATTCGTCTGTTATGCTGACTTCTCTACCTAGGTCCTCCCTCTGGCTAAACTGGGTTCTATAGTCAGTGAACCAATCAAAGTAAATCCCTCTCTGTTGCTTGGGTGGCTCTGCTGGCTATGCCCCCCCCATCATAATCAGTGGCAGGGGAACAATCAAGGTCAGGATAATAGCAAATGGAGAGTTCTTTTAAAAAAAAAATCTTTTCTAATCATTCTGACTTCCTGATCCAAATCCCCTCACCCCTTGTCTTACGCTCCTATTGGCCACAGAATGGAAGTTTGCATTGGTCACAAAGGAATTTTGGTGGTGAGAATTTTGAGAAAGAGCTAAATGTAGTTTTGGACTTCCGCCACCATTATTTAGTGAGTGAGCAACCTTAGACACATTAGATGTAATCACAGATTTAAGTCCACATTTAGTTTGACCCTCTGTTTTACATCAGAAACTACTTGGAGGAAGAGATCAATCTGTTAAGCCAGTGTAACTGTTTCAGTCGCCATACCCACTGAGGGTGAGGTGTAAGCAGCAAAAGGGACTTCCTTCTTTGTAACATCAGCCTGTATCATTGGGAAGTCCCTGTGACGAACCCTAGGAGGTTGTGGCCAGAAGAGCCACCCTAGCAATAGAGGGGATTTAATCTGATTGACTCTCTCACTAAGGAGAATCAGCCTAACCAGAGGGAGTGGCTGTGTGGGGGATGATAGCAGATAATATATATACAGGGAGTGTGTTAGATAGGAGAGTTCCTTCAGTGAGACGAGAGAGAGAGAGGAAAGTCAAAGGCTGTTAACATAGGGAAGCGTTTGCCTGTGAATATCTGGAAATTATTTTCTGTTTGAAAATATTGATCTGCCCAATACCTTTCCCTTGTTAGTTCTTTTAATAAAAAAAAAAATTCTATTTTTTATAAGAGCAGCCTCAATATAGTGTTTTCCTAAAAATACACTTAACAACATGCTACCACAAGTTATACCTTCCTTTAGGTATACCTTTATGATGCCTTGCCCTTTTTCTACAAAGGTTGTGGTTTTAAGAAAACAAGAGGTGTGATAAAACTGTGGAGAGGGAGCCAAGGGGTGATAATTATACAAAAGGGTGATGTTTCTCCAGGGAGGGAGAAAAGACAGCAGGTCTGGTCTGTTCTAGCCCTGGCTGGCCCAGATCTCCACAGTCCCTCCTTCTTGTTGGTCAGCAATTGTTATGAGTATGGCATGCAGAACAGAAGTGGCCCTAGGAACATGCAAAATTTCAGGATGATAGATGACTTTTGGGATACAAAGAAGTGCTCAATGGCTATGCATGATTTGATTCTTCTTACCCTCCTCCATGCTGGAGAGTTGCATGAATTGGCACATGTCACAATCAAAAACAGAAGAAAAAGAGTCTATAGCTTCAAGATAAATTAAAAGCAATTTAAGACTTCTTTGTTTTGTTCTGAATTGACACAAAAGCCAGACAGAGTGCAACAGTACAAGTGTAGGTGATGGACGTGGAGCATGCAGTCCTAGCAAAGGCGGAAGGACTGTTTAAACATCCAGCAGTTTCCAAGCAAGTTTCCAATGCTACATTCTCCTATGTCCCACGAACTCCATCAAAACTCTTAATACTCCTGTTCTAAGGAAAGAGAACTAGAGCTGAACATTGGATTTGTTCAAAGATACATTATTTCAACACATAGTGGGACTGACAAGCGCTAGCGTGAGCTTCACTGTGAATAGAGGATAGAGCTCTCAACAAAAATGACACCGTCTTCCCCTTCTCCTTCATCCTGGCATTTCCTTAATATGGAAGATCTAGGAAGAAACACACCAATTTTGAGAGACACACTATCTCCCTGTGTCTCTCCCATTCCAAATTCCTAACAAATATGAAGGAGTGCTTGGATTTAAGATTCACTCCACTCTGGTGGAGTCCTGCTTCAATTTGGACATCTCATGGGGCTTTTTTTCACACTACACTATTATAGAGCTATGATTCTACTTTATCTGCCATGAAAGCATGCTCTGATATCCTGGGTTTACAATTCTCAACATTCCACTGGATGTTGCATGGCAGAGAAGGTAGAATCAAAGTGCTGCCATTGTGTAGTGTGAAATCTCTGAATCTCTCAAAAAAGGCTGATTGAGTTTGGGATATATCCTGATCTGAAAGACTGCTCTCAATAAACACACATATATCCATGAGACTCACTAATTCAAGTTCTTTAAAGACACGTACTGTAAAAGCACAAGGCACGATACACTTCTGTGAAGTACCATGGCTAGATTTCCTCTTTGCATAGAGTAGTAAGAGAGGGTAAATTAATCATATATTATCCCAGAGATACTGAATTGATAACATTTTATTATTTGTTAGTCCAATTTATGCTAGAGTTCATGAAACCTCCACTGAAGTGAAATGAAGCACATATTCTTCATTATACTTTTCTCACTGTATTTTGAGTGACCAACTCATGCCCTTGCTAGTGTCAAGAAGAAGGATCATTGTAACCAAGTGCCCAATTTTTCCAAAATCTAAGGTACATTTGGCATCTAAAGACTTGCTACCTGCCAAATACACTCTTCTTCCTTACATTCAGGACATATGGCATGTACGCATGACCCCTGAGTCTGAGAATTATTGACAGAAATCATCCTTTTGTGAAAAAGCCACCTGTACATTTTTATGGCCAACCAGCACAGTGTGTCACATTTACTATGGGGGATGTGAATGATACCTTTTGACTGCCATTTAGGCTTTTCTCCATTATAGACATTATAAATACTTATTTAGATCATTTTTTAACCCCAGTCTTCAGCTGAAATACCTCTCAAAACATCTTAAGTATGATCAATAATCCCTGCACATAAGCCTTATAGTCTACAAAACATGACACAAAACAAAGAAAGAAAAAAGAAAAGTAAGGAAAGGACAGGAAAAGAAAAGAAAGAGGAGGGAAGGAGTTATTGTTTCTCAAAGTTACACAGTTCTTATTATAACCAGCTTGAATGGAGACACAGATCAACGAAAAGAGGACCAAAACACAGCTGGTGTCTCAGCAAACTGGATGAAGTGGGTCCTCATCCTCTCCTTTCCCTCTGCTGCAGATGAATGGAATAGCTGCTGCAAAAGCTGCAGTCTGCAAACCATAACTGGTGAGTGTGGGCATTTGTAAAAGAAAAAACACCTCTGGATAATAATTATCAGAAGGATTAAGAGGCGCGCCTAAAATTCTGCATGCCTTGGATAGCTGTTCCTGAACTGTTTGAATAAAATCTACATTTTGTCCGAGGTCAACTGCTGGGCTGTAACCACATTAAAGCCCAGGCCCAGATGGAATATTCAGTACATATGCAATATGTGTACAAGGATAGCAGGACTAGAAGAAGCCTGACTCTGAAAGCTTGTAACAATCTTGCTAGGCAAGGTAAGTAGCACTGACTACAAGACAGGTGAGCAATCAGATAGTAGAACGCACATATTCAAAGCTGTATGGGCAGCTGCCTTATATTAGGTCGAATTGCTTATCAAGACAGCAAAGTATTTCCCACTGCTTCTGACTGTCAGTGGCTCTCCAGCATCTGAACCAGAGGTCTTCCACACTGCCAGCTGTAACCTGCTTCCTTTTAAAATGAACCCCATCATTACTCCAGTTTTCACTTTGCACAAAGTCTTCAAGATGGTCAGGGGCAGCATGAGTGAATTCTCAGTTTGCACACCCTTGTTCTTCCAAAGTAAAAAGATTTACTGAAGTCCTTGTCTGGGAACCCCACTTCTAAGACCTGGCATTTTACCACCAGAAGCAGTCAGTTTTCACACTGGAACATACATGCAAGGTTTTGCTACTGTCGCTATTTGTCGTTGTTGTGTGCCTTCATATTGTTTGACTTATGGTGACCCTAAGGCGACCCTATCACAGGGCCTGATTTGTTCAGAATGTGGTTTGCCTCAGCTTTACTCTGAGGCTGAGAGAGTGTGACTTACCTAAGGTTACTCAGTGGGTTTCAATGGCCAAGCAGAGATTCCAACTGTGGTCTCCAGAGTCATGGTCCAATGCTCCAACCACTACACCATTTTTGTTGCTGTACAAATAACTACTGGAAAGCATGTGTAATATACGAACAGGAAAAAAAGAGACTAGGCTTTATGTGCTTATGGATGGTCCAAGCTTGTTTTTTAAAAAGCCCAACACGTTCCTGTCTGTTTATAAGCTAATTGGCCTTCTTCAGAGGTGTAAATCCAATCTACAACAGAAATCTGTGGAGTTTCTGATATTGCATATCAGTCCAGTTCATAAAGAGAGTGCAGCAACAACTCCAGAAATTTATGTGTTGGATTGGATTTATGCCTACAGGTGTTGAAGCCCATAACCAGGGCAGGGGTACCGTAGCACACTCCTGCTCACCCTGCCTAGCAACTGATGCTGAGAGACACTCCATAAAATTAGAGGAAACACAGGACAACCAACTGGCTAATAGCAAGGCCAGCTCCAGGTCTGAGGTGCCCCACAAAAGTAGCATTTCCAAATAACATGTGAACGTTCCTTATTGCTAACCTTAACATTCTTGCTGTTAAAACATTTAAAAATAATGAGATTGTACCCCACTATTTAAAAGAAAACACACAAGTGAGATGGTGAAAGTGTTACTTGGATGCTGTGGACTAAAACTGACCTTCAGGGGAACAAGAATGGTGGGAAGATCTATTACCTTAAAGTCCTTTCTGTGGGTTTCCCAGAGATGTCAGGGTAGGAAATCAGACCGTGGTGTACACTGGCCCTTGTCCAAATCTCTCTGGACTTTTTCTATATTCCCAAAATCCAACGTCAGACGTAGGAAACACTTAACTGAGGAACTGCCCTACTACCTTTTCTATATACCTATCATATATTTTTTCTCTTCTCTTCTCTTTCTTTTCTCTTCTCTTCTCTTCCATTTCACTTACATGCTGCCTTTTCCCAGAGTAGGACCCCAGGTGGCTGCCAAAGAAACTCAATTTTAAAACCTTCGGAAGAAAATTAAAAAAAAATAAATTAAAAACTCTCACATTAAACAGTATAAAATAATCAAAAAGACATACGTAAGTTAAAACATACACACAGAGTCCAGTAAAAAGCTTCCCCACTTACACATTAAAAGTCTGCTTGAACAAATAGGTCTTTGCCGGTGGATGAAAGGAAAGTGGGTGGGCAGCCTAGTCTCTTGTGGAAGGGGGTTCCAGAGGATAGGAGCAGTCACTGAAAAGGCTCTCTCTGGTGACCTCATCAAATGGGCCAGCGATGATGAAGGGACTGAAATAGCACCAGATGCCCTGAGATTTCAAGGTGGAGAAGGCACAGCTTTTCAGGGTAAGGAGCAAAAGTCTGCCTGTTTAGGAAAATACCTTATTTCTTTTATTTGACTGGAATTTCCTGAAAGCTTATAATGGTTTAAACAATATCTAAGAGACTTAATTTAACACACAGATTTGATCTCACTTGGCCATGAATGAAGAAAGCAGGTGGTAACCTGACAAAGGAAGTAATTTTGTGTCTGCACAAGATATCTGCAGTCCTGGCAAATATGACATGAAAGCTGTTAAGTGATTTGGGATCTACACCTCAAGCTGCATACACAAGTTTTAAAGTCAGCAGTAATCTATGCATTGGGAGGAGGGTTAGTGGATATCATATAGGCCATTTCCGCACGACACTTTCTAGCGCGATGATTCCACTTTCAACCTCCTATGGAATCCTGGGGTTTGCAGTTCCAGGAGGAGGAGAGTCAAGTGAACTCGTAGCTAGTGGTGGGTCAAACATGCCTCCCCAGTTGCTACCTCCATGTCTATTTTCTTGGGCTGCAAAATGAGGAAGCACTTTTTATACTTTTTGGTGGCGGGCCAGCAAAATTCTAATAATATTTTTGGGGGAGGAAGGCGAGAGATTTAAGGGATCTTTCCCCTATAAAAAAAATCCCCCAGTGTTATCACCCTTGGAATGTGGCAGAAGAATTCTTCCTCTTGTCTGGGCCTGTTTCACTTCCAAATACCTATGCAGAAACTCACTTCGTTGAAAAGCCTACACTGGTGCCCACAGAGGCCCTTTAAAGTCTAACTGCAGCATGGAATTGGCATATTTCAAAAAGGCCACCATTGTGAAGAGAAGGGCTAACATCCTCTCTCCCACATTGCAGCTTCCCAAAATTACATTTCTCCCACTGCACTGGGGCTTTCCAAAAGCCTGACTGCAGTGGAGATAAGGGAGAATTTGTGTGTGTGTGTGTGTGTGTGTGTGTGTGTGGAGAGAGAGAGAGAGAGAGAGAGAGAGAGAGAGAGAGAGAGAGAGAAAATGTATGAATATAAATCTGAGTGTGAGAATATATGTGTACTAAACCAGTACAAAAGTTTGTTGCTGTTGTGTGCCTTCAGGTTGTTTCTGACTTATAGTGACCCTACAGTGAAACCCTGGTCTACGGGTCTGTAGAACACTCAAACCACTACTCCACACTGGCAACCACTGCCGTGGTTCTGTCCTATGGAATCCTGGGCTATAAGTCTGAGGTGGTGAGAACATCTTTGCTTGAGAGCCTCAATACATAGTCTCTTGAATTACAGTATCAGAGCTCTTTCCTAGAGAATTCTAAGAATCTCACAAAACTACAAATCTCAGAATTAGACAGGATTGAGCCACGGCAGTAAAAATATTTTGAAACTTAAATATCTGCCTGGTATAAATAGACGGTCTGAATGAATGGCAATGCACAACTCTCCCAGTCTGGTAGGGTTCCCAGTATACTACATCACTGGCTATGCCGATTTTAACAAATAACATTCTTGCTGTACTTCACTGACTGTTGATACATTTCTGGGCAGAATTCACAGTGCTGGCTGTGACCTTTAAAGCACTACATGGCTTGGGGCCAGATTGTTTGAAAAACTGTATCTCCCTATATGAGCCTGCCCATGCTCCAAAGGAGACTCCACATACTCCAAGGCAGCATATTCCATTGTTGAACTGCTCTTACCATCAGAAGTTCTTCCTAATGTTTAGATGGGATCTTGTTTGCTCTGCTCTGCGTCCTAGACTCTAGCGCAGCAGAAAACAGGCTTGCTCCATCCTCCATATGACATCCCATAAAATATTTAAACATAGCTATCATATCACCTCTCAACCTTCTCTTCTCCAGGCTAAACATACCCAGCTCACTAAGTTGCTCCTCATAGAACATGGCTTCCAAGTCTTTTACTATTTTGGTCGCCCTCCTCTGGACACAGCTTGTCAATATCATTCTTGAGTTGTGGTGCCCAGAACCAGACATAGTATTCCAAGTGGGGTCTAACCAATGCAGAATAGAGTGGTACCATCACTTTCCTTGACCCAGACACTATACTCCTATTGATGCAGCCCAGAATCGCATTGGCTTTTTAAGCTGCTGTATCGCACTGCTGACTCATGTTCAGCTTGTGGTCTACTAAGACTCTTAGATCCCTTTCACATGTGCTGTGGTCAAGCCAGGTGTCACCAATCTTATATCTGTGCATTTCCTGTTTTCTGCCCAAGTGTAGTACCTACACTTCTCCTTGTTGAAATTCTTTTTGTTAATTTTGGTCCAGCTCGCACTTCTCTCCAGGATGAAGAGGGATCACTGGTGAGAGCACCCTTTGGATTTGGTCAGTCACCCAGTTACAAGTACACCTGACAGTAGCATGGTCTGGCCCACATTTTACTAGCTTGTTCGCAAGCTTTTGTTTGCAAAAGCCTTACTGAAGTCAAGATATGTTATATCCACAGCATTCTCTTCATCTACCAACCTAGTAACTTGATTAAAAAAGCGGGGGGGAGAGAGAAAGAAGAGAGAGAGAAGATCACTCTGGCATGACTTGTTTTTGAGAAACCTATGTTGATTTTTAGCAATCACAGCATTCCTTTCTAAGTGCTTACAGACTGTCTGTTTAATGATCTGCTCTAGGATCTTTCCCAGTATTGATGTCAGGTTTTTAACATTTGTTATAACAATTTCTTAACTGTATTTTTCTTTTAAAGTATATGCTGCCTTGGATCCTGTGCTGTGAAAAAGACAGGATATAAATTAAATAAATACACAAAAATACACAAATATACTCCTGTACTAAGAGACTGCAAGGCAGACAAGGCATTCTTCCAATTCTCCCACAGCATCTGGAGGGGTGTATTTGGCTCACTCCTGTTCTAGGATAAAGGCCTGAAAGTGAAACAGATGCTAGAAATGAGCCCTGACTCAAATTAATTTCTACCCGGGAATAAGAATTCCTCAATGCAATCTTGCTGCCTATCAAAATATGTGATCTTCCACTGATTACTTCCCATTGTCAACAGCCACTTGATGTTGCCTGTGATTCATTCCCTGCCAGAAGTGATTCTAATTGCTGATTTGCCTGATTCAGCTCACGCCTTCATTCTGCCAGTGCCAAAACCAAGTTCAAAAACTTGCATCAAAGGATAAAACTACTTACACAGAAAAAAGTACACAATCTACTATATAAAATCATAGAATCATAGAAATGTAGAGTTGGAAGAGACCACAGGGGCCATCCAGTCCAACCCCCTGCCATGCAGGAACACCCTCAAAGCACTCTCGACAGATGGCCATCCAGCCTCTGCTTAAAAACCTCCAAAGAAGGAGACTCCACTACACTCCAAGGCAGCAGATTCCACTGCCGGACAGCCCTGACTGTCAGGAAGTTCTTCCTGAGGTTCAGGTAGAATCTCCTTTCCTGCAGCTTGAATCCATTGCTCCTTGTCCTGGTCTCTGGAGCAGCAGAAAACAAGCCCTTTCCCTCCTCTACGTGGCATCCCTTCAAATATTTAAACATGGCTATCATATCCCCTCTTAACCTTCTCTTCTGTAGACTAAACATCCCCAGCTCTCTAAGTCTATCCTCATAGGGCATGGCTTCCAGGCCTCTCACCATTTTGGTCGCCCTCCTCTGGACTTGCTCCAGCTTGTCAATATCCTTCTTGAATTGGGGTGCCCAGAACTGGACACAGTATTCAAGATGGGGTCTAACCAAAGCAGAGTAGAGTGGTAGCAGTACCTCCCTCGATCTAGACACCATACTCCTATTGATGCAGCCAAGAATTGCATTGGCTTTCTTGGCTGCCGCATCACACTGCTGACTCATGTTCAGCTTGTGATCTATGAAGACTCCTAGATCCCTTTCACACGTACTGCTATCCAGCCATGTGTCCCCCATCCTATATTTCTGTATTCCATTTTTTCTACCTAAGTGTAGGACCTTACACTTCTCTCTGTTGAATTTCATTTTGTTCGCCTTGGCCCAGCTCTCCAATCTATCCAGTTCATTTTGAATTTTGATCCTGTCCTCTGGCGTATTAGCAACCCCTCCCAATTTGGTATCATCTGCAAATTTGATGAGCATGCCCTCTATTCCTTCACCCAAGTCGTTGATAAAAATATTGAACAGCACTGGGCCCAGGACAGAACCCTGTGGCACCCTGCTAGTCACTTCTCTCCAGGATGAAAAGCAGCCATTCGTGATCACCCTTTGGGTTCGGTCGGTCAACCAATTACAAATCCAACTAACAGTAGCCCTGTCCAGCCCACATTTTACCAGCTTCATTGCAAGAATGTCATGGGGAACTTTGTCGAAGGCCTTACTGAAATCGAGATATGCTACATCCACAGCATTCCCTTCATCTATCAAGCTAGTAACTCTATCATAAAAAGAGATAAGATTAGTGTGGCATGACTTATTTTTGAGAAATCCATGTTGACTTCTCATGATTACTGCATTGCTTTCTAAATGATTAGAAACTGACTGCTTAATGATCTGCTCCAGGATCTTTCCGGGTAATGATGTCAGGCTGATTGGGCGATAATTATTTGGGTCCTCTTTTTTTCCCTTCTTGAAGATGGGGATAACATTTGCTCTTTTCCAGTCTGCTGGAACTTCTCCTGTCCTCCAAGATTTCTCAAAGATTATAGCAAGTGGTTCCGAAATGACCTCTGCCAGCTCTTTTAATATCCTAGGATGCAATTCATCTGGCCCTGGAGACTTGAATTCATCCAGTGTGGCCAGGTATTCCTGTACCACCTCTCTACTTATTATGTGCCTCATTTCCCCTGCTTCCTCCCCTGCTCCCCAACCACCAGGTTGAGTGCTTGTATCCTTCTGGGAAAAAACTGAGGCAAAGAAGGTGTTAAGTAGTTCTGCCTTTTCTCTCCCCCTGTGAGTAATTTGCCATCTTCTCTGTGCAGCGACCCTATCGTCTCCTTCTTTTTTCTTTTGCTGTGGACATATTTAAAAAAACCCTTTTTATTGTTTTTAATGTCTCTGGCCAGCCTAAGTTTGTTCTGTGCTTTAGCCTTTCTGACCTCCTCCCTACATCTCCTGGCAACTTGCTTAAATTCTTCTTTGGTGGTTTCCCCCTTCTTCCATTTCCTATACATGTTTCTCTTAACACTTAGCTCAGCTGAGAGTTCTTTAGTCAACCATTCTGGTTTCTTCAGATGCCTTCCATTTTTCCTCCTTATTGGCACAGTTTTAGACTGTGCCTTCAGTATCTCCTTTTTAAGGAACTCCCATGCCTCCTGAACTCCTTTCCCTTTCACTATTCCTGACCACGGAATTCCAGCCAGCAGCTCCCTAAGTTTACAGAAGTCCGATTTTTTAAAATCTAAGATGAGTGTCTGGCTACCCTTATCTTTTCCTTCCCACTGAATGCCAAATTCCAGTAGGGCGTGGTTACTCGCCCCTAAAGATCCAACCACTTCTACCCCATTAACAAGGTCATCCCTGTTGGTCAGGATCAGATCTAGAATATTTGATCCCCTTGTGGCCTCTTCCACCTTCTGGACCATGAAGTTGTCTTCAAGACAAGCAAGAAACTTGCTGGACCTTGCTGTCTTGGCAGAGTTTGTTTGCCAGCATATATCTGGGTAATTGAAATCTCCTGTTATTACTGTATCTCTCCTCTTTGAATGTGCAGTCATTTGGTTGAGGAAGGCGTCATCCAAGTCCTCAGCCTGGGTTGGAGGTCTGTAGTAAACCCCCACCAGAATATCCCTATTGTTTCTCGCTGCCTTAATTCTTACCCAAATGCTCTCGACCTGGCTTTCTGGGTTTAAGTCCCGGATCTCTTCACAGGTGAAAACATACTTGACATAGTCAAAGTCAAAGTTTGTGAGTAATCTTGTCTGTTTGTCTGTGTCAGGCAGGCAAAGACCTCATATGATTGCCTGGCTGTGAAGATCCTATGGAATCCTGGGTTTGGCAGTTCAGGGAGGGGCCTTTAGAATTCTCAGCCAGAAAGCTCAGGCCAGTTGCTATGGAGACAAGGCCCAGCAGCAAGAACCAAATCTCCCTTATGTTAACAACTCTGAATACAGGTTGAATTGGGGAATATGGGGAAAAGTTACAGGTACTGGGCAAGACAGTTTGCGGAATTAGAGACACAGGATCTCAAATCTTTCTAACAAGTATTACCTCTAAGAAAATAAGGTCCCAGGCAATGCTGGATATGTACACTAGTACATATATAAAAGGAGTATATAGGACATATATTACACTTCAGGAGGATGCAAATACAGTCCACTATTAAGTTTTGTCTCTCTTTGAGACACAGCTTCCCCACCCTCATTCACCCTCACACCCTCATTCCCTCTTGAAGTCTGAGGCTGATCATGGAGGATGTCATTTGGACACCAGAAATTTGTCCCCGTAAGCAAGTCTTTGATCTCTACCCTTCTCTGCCCTTGCCCTGACTGTGACACACATTATACTTTTGTTTTGTGTTTTTGCTTTTGGCTAAAAGTTAATAAATCAGAGGTAAAGAAAAAGGCAAATACAGGCTGCTGACTCGACATGCTCTCAAAACCAAAAAACAGCGGAAAGTGCTAATATCATGAAGTTATACAGACATTGTCTCCCCCATCCCCAGTAACAGAAGCTTTGCATTTCATTTTAGTGCTCTGCTTTTTTTTAAATAATTATTTACAATATATTTTAAGCTACTCTCTGGATTCTTCAGATAAGAAGAGTAGGAAAGTGTTCTTCCAAAGAGAAAGGCAGAATCTAGTTAGCTCAGATGGTCTCATGGTTTAGTTATAGTGCTATAGTACACCAATGTCATTTCCTTAATACAGAAAGATGTATAAGGTGCTACTCTTGGGCAAAAAAAAAAAAAAAAAAAAGGAAATGCACAAATATAAGATGAGTGACACCTGGCTTGACCACAGTACCTGTGAAAGGAATCTAGGAGTCTTAGTAGGCCACAAACTGAACATGAGTCAGCAGTGTGATACAGCAGCTAAAAAAGCGAATGTAATTCTGCACTGCATCAATAGGAGTATAGTCTAGGGCCCTTTTCGCACGGGCTTTCTGTTGCGCAACAACCCCGTGAGCCTTGCAGGAGTGGGAGCGTCGCTCTGCACGACGCACTCCCACTTCCGCCGCACTCACGGGGCTGTAGCGGCACGATCACGGGTTTTTTGATTTTCGCCTCAAAGCGAAAATCACCTGCACTCGCGCAATGCTCCCGGCGCCCAGGCGCACTTACCTCCTGTGCAGAGTGTCGGGGAGGCGGCCGGGTCGCGCTTCCTTCCCTCCGCCCCTGCGGAAGGAAGGGATGGGGCGGGGTGCTAGCGCGATGGACGCGACACCTCCTGCTTCGCGCACGCGCAGGGGGGTACGGACGCGACACCTCCTGCTTCACGCACGCGGGGGGACGGACGCGACACCTCCTGCTTCGCGCGTGCGGGGGGGACGGACACGACACCTCCTGCTTCGCGTGCGCGGGGGGGACAGACGCGACACCTCCTGCTTCATGCGCGCGGGGGGGACGGATGTGACACCTCCTGCTTTGCGCGCGGGGGGGACGGACGCGAGAGCCTCCTGCTTCACCCGGGGAGGAGGGCAGCTCGCGCGAGAAGCCTCCTCCGGTGCCGCTTCCCCCTTGTTCCTTCGCCTGCGGAAGGAAGGAGGGGGAAAGGGCAGCCTCTCGGAGGAGCCTTCTCGCGTGAGCCGCCCTCCCCCGCTCGCGTGAGAAGCCTCAATGCAAAAAGAGTCTAGGTCAAGGGAAGTGACAGTACCACTGTATTTTACTTTGGTCAAACCTCACCTGGAATACTGTGTCCAGCTCTGGGCATCACACTTAATGAGGGATATTAATAAACTAGAATATGTCCAAAAGAGGACAAGCAAAATGGCAGCAGGCCCAGAAACACTGCCCTATGAGGAGCAGCTTAGGGAGCTTGGTATGTTTAGACTGGAGAAGAGAAGACTGAGAAGTGACATGATAGCTATGTTTAAATATTTGAAGGGAATTCATATGGAGGATGGAGCAAGCCTGTTTTTTTCCTGCTGTAGATACTAGGACATAGAGCAATGGTTTCATTCTTCAGGAAAAAAAGATTCCATCTAATCATTAGGAAGAACTTCCTGAAAGTAACAGCAGTTCAACAGTGGAATACACTTCCGTGGAGTGTGGTGGAGTCTTATTCCTTGGAGGCTTTTAAATAAAGGTTAGATGGCCATCTGTTGGGAATGTTTTAATGGTGTATTCCTGCATGGCAGGGGGTTGGACTTGATGGCCCTTGTGGTCTCTTCCAACTCTACAATTTTATGATTCTATAATACACTATAGTACTCTCTTTTTAACAAAGAGAAAAAGGACAAAAAGAGAAGAAGACATGTTTGTTCTAATAGGTCTAAGAATTAAAAGAATACCCATATGAGAGTGGGAATAAAATGCTTCAGTCGGTGCCAGAAAATCATCTGGGACAAGAGAAATATTATTGAAATGGAAGACATAAGTTTCATAGAATTATAGAGATAGAAGAGATCTCAAGTCCCTGCTCAGTGCAGAAACTTAGAGCATCCCCAGCAGGTCGTTACACAGCCTCTTTTTGCAGATGCTCAGAAAAAGGGGAAAGGAGACACTCAGAAAAGGACACCTCACTAGCTCGCTAGGCAATTGTTTCCATAACCATACTTCCCTCACTGTCAGGAACTCCCTTCTAATTGAAATCTACCCTCTTGTAACTTAAAACCATTACACCTAGTCCTATCCTTGGGGGCAGCAAAGAACAAACCTGCACCTTCCTCTCTGTGACTGCCCTTTAGATATTTAAAGAATGCAATCATGTCATCCCGAGTCTTCTCTTTATCAGGCTGAAATTATCCAGCTGCCTTAACCTTTCCTCATATGTTTTGTTCTCCAGACTCTTATCATCCTTGTTTCCCTTCTCTGAACCTGTTTTATCTTGTCTATATCCAGATGAAGCCTGACCAGTGCAGAATACAGCAGGACTATCGCTTCCCTTAGAGCCAGCATGGTGTAGTGCTCTAAGGTTGGACTATGACTCTGGAGACCAGGGTCTAATTCCATGCTTTACCATGGAAACCCTTGGAAACAATCTTGGGTGAGTCACATACTCTCAGCCCTAGAAAACCTTGTGATACGTTTGTCCAAGTTGAAATGACTTGAAGGCACACAACAACAACAATTACTTCTCTTGACTTGGAAACTTCCAAAGATTCATAATTATACTCACCAGTATGCAGGTTTAAACAACAGCAATGAAAAGCATTCATGCATAGATTTTAATGTGTGTTGCACATTGTCCTGATAGCAAACAATAAAATACTTCAAAATAGAGAAAATATAGTTCCATATATGTCCTAAGCAGCAAATGCCATCTGTTTTTCTCCGTTGGGATGGCATCTGATTATGTTCTCCCGCTGCGGGACTTACAGTACTTCTGGCAACAGAAAGGGATGTGTGTGATTGGCTCCCCTGCAGTTCTCTATTCACTCTTTAAATTTGAACTGAAGATTAAGGGGAGAAGATGGAAGAGAGAAGGAGAAACTCCCACCATGCAAGTGGAACCTTCCTCAAGAGACACCAGATTTCATCCTATAAAACTATCTTAGTAATTTGCATCCTCAACACAAGGTATCACAGTGATCCTTGAGAAGACTTCAGTTCCCATGCACCATTGCTTGCTGAGTCCTTATATGCTACAGAATACATCAGAATGACAGAAAGTGGGAGGGAAGATGGAAAACCTGCCTTTCAAATTGTGCTGGTAGAACTCATCATCCCATTACCTCTGGGGTACTGCCAATGCCCCTGTGCCTACCTCCATTATCTCTGCCTTGCCTGGCGCCAGGCCACCCTGGGTACTAGAGACAGAAGCCTCATAATATCCATGGTGCCAAGTGCCATTTCTCCCTCCTCTACTTGCCTGCTGCTTCTCTACCTGTAAGCTGCTACCCATTTCACTATCGTACTGTATCGCTACCAACTTTAATAAGAAAGAGATTCCACCTCCATACTTCAGCTTTCTGCCTGTATCATCATGAGAGGCAAAGCGATGAAAAGTAGCTGGTGTATACCTGTAAAATGGAGAACCTGGGTCTCTGTCCCACATGTGAGTAGCCACATTAATGAGAAAGGTGGCCTTTTCTGCTCTGGATCAGATGAGGTTCTTTTCCCCCCTTTGTACACTCCTTTCTTCTCAAATGGCTTTAACTCCTGCTGGCTACCACTGATATACTCTGTGCTATATCTCCCTGCCAACCATTTCTCTAATGAACTACTAGAAGGATTAATAGCCTTCCTATTGGGAGGAGAAAGCATCTGACGGCCAACTGGGGAAAGGTTTTAATTATTCCCAACAGAAAACAAAGGAAAATGAAAACAAAACTTAAAAGTGACAAGCAAGCAAGCAAACAAAAACAAGCCCTAAACTAAAGACGAAACTTCAAGTACAAACTAAAGTACTCTATTTGTTGGCGTATAAGACTCACTCCCCCCCCCGAAAAATCTTGTTTGAAAATGGCATTTATATTTCTATCCTGTAGTTTGCCCTTGCTTGCCGTTTTGAGAAGTTCATAATAAAATAATAAAAATGGTGATCAAATTCCATCATAAACAACTAGCCACATATAACACCCACTCACTCTGGATGAAGATAAGCATCCCCAGGGAACATTGAAAAATGCAGCCAACCAAGACAATTGGGTTCAGGTGTACCTTATAACATACATGTCAACATGCATCTGTGCCAGCTGTGCCCATGTCAAGATGCTGCTGCATGTTGTTTCCTTTATTAGATCAATGGCATAACGAACCATTTAAGAATTGTCATTCAATTAAAAATAGTACTACACAGCATCATACCAATTAATAGAGGTGGTGGTAATGATGCTGATAGTTCTGTTTGCCATGGCCATCTGCCATGACATCAGCAGTACTCTCATCCAAAACCAAAATGCCCTCTAGCACAATTGCCAAGGCTTTTGAGCTACCCACTTAAGATCCCAGCTTAAAGGAGGCTAGGCCATCTTTCTGACATGCCTTCGTGCATCAAAAATGAAACAGTCCATTAGCTGGAAGTCTCACGTTCCATACTTTCTGCAGGAAGGCAAAACCAGCTGAGCTACAATACAATTTTTTAAAAGTGTCTCCAAATTAACAATGGATCTGAATATTACAATCTCAAAGTAGAAGCCCCACTAGAAGTGCCCTGCATCTGATTTTGCATACAGCATTCCACTATGAAATTGTTATACTGCTTCTAAGGACTTTTCAGAACAATAAGTTTCAGACAAGGAAAGCAGTATTTCACTGGAGAGAGTACTTTCTCAAGGGCATGTTTCACTGAAACTTTTCTTTGGTGCACAATCTAGATCACAAGAAGGACTCCATGGGAATAATGATTCTTTTAGGGATATTACCATGGTTAAGAGCCACTGTGGTATCATGGTTTGAGCACTGGACAATGATTCTAGAGACCAGGGTTTGAATCTCTGCTCAGCCATGGAAACCACTGGGTGGCCTTGGGCAAGTCACACACTCTCTCAGCCTCAGAGGAAGGCAAAGACAAACTCCCTCTAAACAAATCTTGCCATGATAGGTGTGCCTTAGGGTCACCATAAGACAAAAATGACTTGAAGTCACATAACAGCAACAATTGCCATGGCCCCTTGCACAAAGCAGATGGCATAGAGAAAAAGAGTCTTTCTGCAGTGGCAGCTGATAGAGCAGTGAATCCTCTCCAGGACTTTAAAAAGCTATCTGTGGTACCGAGTCCTATCCCACAAATAGGTTCAGAAGCTTGGGCAGCTCCTTTAAAGTCTGAACTGAAACCCAGAACAAATTGGCCATCTCACTGACAAGAGAGACACAAGGTGCCACTGACTCTCCAGGAAGGCTTGCAGCTCAAAGGTCAAAGCAAGAAGGGATAGCGAAAAACTCCTATTTCAAACCCTGGGCAATGTAGATAATACTAATCTAGATGGAACAATAGTCTGATTTTATACAAGGCAACTTTTTCATATTCCTTGCAATGCTCTCTGTATATCATACTTGGTTTAGCATCTCTGCCATGTGGTCTGAGGAAGGAAGAGTTCAAGATGAACAAGCTCACCTTTCTGTCTGCCTGCAGTTTGTCTTCTGACAAATCCTAGGAACATGGCAATGGTAGAAATTCTTAAGGGGGCAAACTGGGTGGCAGAGGGAGTAGGCTTGGAGTGTAAACAGAGTCTCTCATGCTCTACACGCACGTACATTTTCTCTGTCCTCCCATATATGAAAGGCAAAAACCCAAACCTCAGTCTTGCAAACTTCATGAAAGGTGAGGGGACTAGAAACCATCCTGCAATTAATCATTATTAAAGGGAATCATCCCTTTGGGACTAAGGTTGTTTAGTACAGTTGACACCTGTGTTCTGGGCTGCTGCTAGGCACAGAATGCTTAGCTCATCACAGTTATCTGACTGCAGTACATAGTCTACAGTAGTAACAGGGCCCCATAGAAATGTTGTAATATATGACCCGCTCTTGAAAGTGTGTAAATTTGGTTTGTCACTTTTGTGATCTTGATATGCTTCCCCCTACACACTTAACTGACACATTTAAAAGCCAGAAGAGAAGGTGTGGACACAATTCTATCCTGATCATAAATCTCAAATTCCTAAATTGCTAGCCCCAATTGCAGTACATGTATTGAGTCTGTGCATATTACAGAAGTATTGATTCAGCAGTTGATTTAATGGGTCTACTCTAGTGGGAATCATGCCTTAGAGTGCAAGTCTGTGCATGCTCAGAAGTAAATGCAACCGTGTTCAGTGGAAGCGACTCCCCCAAATTATCACAGGGTGCAATTTTATAGAGCAATCCTACATATGTTTAATCAAGAGTAACTCCAGTTTTGTTCAGTGATTCTCTTGAAAGTGTGTTTAGCACTGTTTCCCTAGTAATTACAGGTAGACAGGAAGGTCTAAAAGATCATTTTGTTCAGCCTCATCATTACTGGCAAGGGAGGATACCTGTAACTAGTAAACTTATGGCTATACTTTGAAGAGGGGCTTTGATTTTATAAAACAACAAAAGTATGGTGATAACAGAAAGACAGAATGGAAAACTTTTGTTATACATCACAGATATACAGTCATGATTCATTAGTGACCACAATAAGGTCTTATCTGGGAACTAGAAAGACTATTGGAGAATTGAAAAAACAACAATAATCTAGGAGGTGTGGACAATAATCTGTAGATGTGTTATTCTAAATTCTGAAATATATCTAAGAATAGCAGATTGCCAGCTAATTAAGAGGAAGAGAGGGCCAGATAAGAGCACGCTACTAGAGGATACTATTTAGCTGTACCTTCATTGCACCACTCCAGCAGCTCTGATAGGTAGATTGGTTCTCATGGATGAGAGATCCAGTTTGTGAGAACACAGGTTTTTTGTGTCAACCAGGGATGCAAAGGCACCAAACCTAGTGACCTAGTCCAACTGTCCCTCACACAGAGAAGCCTTCATGTTTTTAGAACTGCATACTATCCATCAGTCCTGATTTGGCAGACAGTCCTGATTACTTCTCTCTCATGATCCCACTCTTCCTGCTGCTTTAAAAATATTTAATTCTCTCTCTCCTGCTCCCACATTCTCTCTTTGTCCTTGGTTTACTTCAGTTCCTCTAAATTGAGTTCAAAGTGGAAAAATACTTTGCACACAACTCAGCAAGGAGGAGAGTGTAAAATCTTGCCCTTCCCTGTAGACTTAGGCAAAAGGAAACTGCAGCAGCCTCTCCTGGCTTGTCTGTTCTTCCTTATTAATAACTGTTTCCATCTTGACCACACTCTGATGTTGCTTGGTCACACATGTTCTGGGTTTCATCTGTAAAATGTTGGTGGGGATGGAACTGACTTTAGCTCAGGCATTGACTCTCCGCAGAAACAGACACAAAGGCAGCACACACTTTTCTCAAGAGTACACATGTCAACTTCTTTAAAAATGAGCAAAAGTAGCATCTTTGTAGGGCTGAGGTACTATGACAACACAGAGACTGTGTTTAAGACAACTAGATCTTCATTTTCTCACTCTGGAGCCAGGAGGGTATGTTTAAAGAGAAGGTTCAGGACTGATCAATCTACACCAGCAAACAAGCGGGCACTGTGACATGTTTAGACCTTTTCTGTATAAGGGCTTAAAAGGAAAGGCCAGCCTAAGGCAATTTGCTGCCTGAGGTACAGCAGCCACTCCTGCAACCCTGCTCAAATAAATGTGCATAGTACTCCAAGCCAAGCAAGTTATTTTAACACAGAATATCCTACAAGAACGTGTCTGTGACAGTGAATGATTCAATAGCTTACAACAATTTGCTGCCTTTTCATGATACCCTGAATCTTCTGCCTGAGGTAGCTGTCTCACTCTGCCTAATGGTAGCATTGTCCATAATTTACACATAGGGAAGGGTGCAGGCCTAACCCATGGAGGCTCCAGAACCTTGCAGAATTGAACTCCAGCTCCTCGAAGGTGTGGGTACCTCTTTATATATATATATTTTAAAATAATTTGGGGTGTGTGGCCTCCAGACATGGGCAGTTGCTCACTCTTTTTATACATGTATACACAAGCATATTTTTAAAAATGGACATACAGACATAAGCAAGAGATTTGTTTATAGACATAGTGTGTGCACCCTACTAATTTAAGCTGGAATCCTTTAAGGCAGTTATGAATGCATAACTTATAGTTACACACACAGTCTCTACATAACTGCTTGTTTAGGGGCTATGAAGGGACTGTGGCCCTTTCCACAGCTTACCTTCTTGTGGTGATGTCCAGCAGCTCTGCCAGGAAGGGAGCCCGATGGCAGTGCTCCCCTCTGCACAGGACTAGCTCCCTGCAGATAGGAGCACAACGGACGTGCCACTTCCTTCTGAAGTGCAGCCGGGTACTTTCTGCCATCACACTTCCTGCCCTTCCGCAGGACAGGTAAGTGTGGGATGGTGGTGCAATCACGGGTCATTGAATGGGAAAACTCATCAATGATTTAATCTGTGATTGCACCTCCTGGGGACAGGAGAGGAGTGGGACCACGATGATGTCATACAGAAGCATTGTTGTAGTCCTTCCTTCTCCCGTCCCCATGGTGGAATGGGAGGGTGCTGTGGAAAGGGCCTGTGAAAGTCCCCCAATCCCGACTTACTGGGAAACAACCACTGTGATTGACAGGGGTCTATTCTTCTGTCTTTCGAGAAGCAGCTAGCTGACAGTCCCACCCCCGTTGCATGTGCAATCCCTGGTGCAAGGGGGAGTTGCAACAGGGGTTCTGTTTCTGCCTATATCATTGGGAGAATACTCACAGGAGGGCATGGAAACAGTGACCAGCTGCTTTTTGACTGACAGGGGAACAGATCCTCATTGGTCACAATGGCTGCTTCTTGGTAAATCAGGACTTCAGAAGATTAGGCTGGGTTTCACTGTGAAGCACCATAACTGCAGTGTTTGCACATACACAAATCCCATACAGTATTCTGGCCTTAACTTATATATCTATGCTGTTCCTAAATTTATGATGACACAATAAGATATTGAATTTAATTCAATTTCTCATTCATGAAGTAACCTATCCACTTTGACTTGTTTGGCAAATTAAAAAAAATGAAATGTTGTAAGAAGGCAAGACAAGTGGATATTGGTACATGGGAAACACTTTTTGGTTTTGGTTTTATTTAAAAAGCAAAAGGATCTGTTAGATTTTTAAAAAAATATAAGATAGGTGGAGGGTCTTCTGCAACTTCCCACAACTGCAAAGACATGGATTGTTGAAGGAAGTGCATAAAGTGCTCTCTAGGTAGAATACCCTTCCCCAGAAGCCATTATGAAGTAAGAATTAGGGTTTTCATAATGATGGCCAGTAGCAAGTTGGATTGCTCTATTTCAGTATCAATGATCCTCTCCTGAGCTCCCCTGTGCATCTTAAAACCTGACTCTAGAGGTTTGATGAAATTTGGTAAACTTTTTTTTGTTTTGTTTTACTACACAAGGTTGTAGCAAGAGGGAAAAATAGAAGAAAATCTCAATTCCATTGGTGTCAGATAACAGAGTACGCTGTTGGATCTTGGCAGACATTTTTTTTTTACTCTCTTGAACCAAACTCTGTATCCAAACACTGTGACAAACAGTGGTGACTGCATTAATAAAAATAATCAGAGTCCTAAAATTTGGATTGGACTGAATTTTAGTGAGATTTTTAGTGGTAGGGCAGGATATAAATGAAATGAATCCAATAGCGCAACTTCCGTTTTCAGTCTCCAAGTAAAGCACAGCTATGAGCAGGAGCCTATATGAAATGAAAATACTTACTTAGCCCTTCTACACTAGAAGAGTGCTAAAATCTCTAACTGTATCTAATTTCCCCAGGAGAAAACCCCTTTAAACATATTGTTAGGTGGGATTTGCACCGTGGGATAATTTGCAGCCCAAGATATTTTGCTGCTTGAGGCAGCAAACAATATGGCACTCTCCCATTCCTATATAAAAGCCAATTAACCTGCAGTTGAATGTTTCTTCAACATTGTGAGGGGAAAACATCCTCCATCACATTCAAAGGCAGGATGCTAGCTTGAGGGATGCAGAGCAAGCTGTGGGACACCCACTGCTCTCTTCCAGCATCTGTGGCTGCCACCCAAGGTGACTGCTTCCATCTGCCTTACAGTAGCACTGGCCATGGGCTTGCTGTTGCATACCAGCCAGCACATGACAGATGAAAATAAGCACATGCTTTTTATACCTCAATTCTCATTCCAAAGATGAATCCCCCTCTCCATTACATATTGCTGAAAGCTCTACTCTACCAGATGTATGCCCAGCTGACACAATTAAGCCAGAAGTTTTTTGTTTGTTTGTTTTTTTAAAGTTCACGACACCATAATTCTCTGACCATACACTGTTACCATTCAAAATGTAGCCCAGCTCCTGAAAGGGCATGACATTCACAGCATGGCACAGCTGAGTGCTCATACATATGCATTAGAAACAAGAAGACACGCTGGCTCTTCCCTCAGAGATGTCACTTCTTAAAGACCCCAGGGTGGAAGTGGAACCTTGATGGACAACAAGACTAGCCAAAAGGCAAAAACAGAACTACTGAGTTACCAGGGTCAAGGACCAGAAGAATGCATGGCCTGTGTCTGGTATGCGAATACAGGCTGTGAGGGTGCATGATGCCATGCTGAGACAGACAAAGCAGCTGCACCAAAGGAGGCGGTTGCTGTCTCCCTGAAAGAGGGCTTGGGAGCTGCTTTTTTACTGTTGTCAAGCCTGCAGTACTCGCTTTGATGCCTTGCATGGCCAGCACGGCTGCCCTTTCTATCAGGGGAGCTGGAGGAAGCAAGATGTTCTACAATAAGCAATTAGATTATAGTTAAGATTTAATGTGCTCCCCTTTGAAAACCTACAGTTAGGTCCTGTTTCTCTTAATATTTGTTCCAGCCATGCATTTCCCAATGCACAGTGGTGTCAGAAAGAGACACAGGTCAGTATTCTATCTGATAAAATGTGTTGTTATTATTAGCATTGTTTAAAAATGCATTGTAGTGGGTGAGACTGCATCGCACCAGCAGCAGTATTGTTGCGTCTGAGCAGCTACATTTCCCAGAGCTGAGCTGCTGCTGCTGCTGCTGCTGCCGTCAGACTGAGGTGCGTTTTTTCTGCAGTCCTCTTCCTGCAGCAAAGGACTGCAGTGGAAAGCTGTGCTTGAGATCTTTTCAAGGTAGCGTCGCTTGCGTTCTTCTGATTAAAAACCAGCAAGCGTGGAACTTTCTTGCCACTGGGAAACAGTGGGGCTCTTCACAAAAGCTGCTGAATAATTTGCCATGCCGACCCCAGCAAACTGTGCAGAATGCATGACAGCACTTTTCTCTCCCACCCCTCTCATTTAAGAACAAGTAAGAGAGAACATGTCTATTCAGGGAAAACAGGAAAATCGTATAATGCTATTGATTGTGTAGAACACGATTATTAACTTGTAATATAATGGAAATGCAATCCAGGATAAAAATGTCTGGGTGTTTTCTTTTTTTCCTTAAAGGTAGGGGTAGTTTAAGAGAAAGAGAGAGTGAATTAGGACACTGGAATGGAGCTGTACTCCTACTGTCAAAAATGACAGTGCAGTTTTCTCAATATGATTCACCACAACTGCAGAACAGCAGTCGGGGGAAAGGCACTCATTCTCACTGGCTTTGCTTTCATTCCTGCTGTTCCAAGTAGCCAAAGGTCAGAATCCTGTTTGGAATTTGCAGTTTATTTAAGCAGCTTTAAAGGTCCCCAACTAATATGACTTCAAAGTCCCTGCTGTGTTGATGTGTTGGACGACTCTGGAGACCCGAGTTTGAATCCCCACTCACCCACAGAAACCCACTGGATATCCTTGGGCAAGTCATACTCATTCAGCCTCAGAGGAAGGCAAAGGCAAAATCCCCTCAGCATAAATCACGCCAAGAAAACCCTGTGATAGGTTTGCCTTAGGGTTGTCATACGCTGGATGAAGGCATCGTATGAAGGCATACAACCACCACCATTGCGGTGAGGGCCTGTTATTTCTTATGGGAAAGAGTTGCCAACAAATATGGTGGTTGCTTCCAGGGTTCAAGATGAGTTGGAACTCTCACCTTACTTTAGTTACAGTTCCTAGGCCATTTCCGCACTACAGTGTTAAACTGCTGCTATTCCACTTTCAATGCCCTGTGGAATAGTGGGATTTGTAGTTTACTGAGACCAAAGAGCTCTTTGGCTGAGAATTCGAAGTGCCCTTCCCTAAACTACAAACCCCAGAATTCCATAGGAGGTTGATTGTGGAATAGCAGCACTTTAACACTGTAGTGCGGAAATGGCCCTAGTCTCCTTCTTCAAGATTTTGCCTTAATGCTGAATCACTCATTAAAGGGAAGAACCCAAAGCTTTGTGGGAGATCACATATTTTGCATACAGGTTCTGACCCTGGATTCTCCAATTTCAAAAGATGGCTCTTCTTCCTGAGACTCTTGAGAACTCCTGGCAGTCAGAGTACATGATATTGGCTATACAAAATTCTTTACTTCCTGACTATGTGCTATATTAAATGAAGACCCCTCCACCTCACCATCTTTACCTTCAGCAGCTAAGGTGTGTGGTGCTTGTTGATAAGTGACCTGTTTTAAACTGGGATTGACAGTAACACCAGATTTCTGGTGGCCCAGGAAATGACATTGTATTGCATTACCACCACAACTACTTCACTAGTGGTAGTATAATCTTTCATATGCCAAGGATCCAAGGTGTTCAATAGCCAAAAACTGTGCGTGATATTGGCTATACAGAACATTAGTCTGTCCTCCTCATACAGGGCTGTTTCCTGTTTTTCAGAATACCAATAAAGAAGGGAAGTACTTTCTCCACCACTGAGCAGCTTATGCACATCTGAGCTTAGAGAGATGTATGTGTGCATGTGCCTTCAAGTTACCTGTCAACTTATGGCTACCCAACGAACTTGATAATGTTTTCTTAGGCAAGGAATGCTCAGAGGAGGTTTTCCCATCCCTTCGTCTGAAATACAACCTACAGCACCTGGTATTTGTTGGCAAACTCTCATCCAAGTACTAACCAAGGCTGGCTCTGCTTAGCTTCCAAGATCAGAAAGGATCTGATGCTTTTAAGTTATTTAGGGCAATATGAGGACTGCTAATTCTGCCTGAATACAAATGAGATGGCACGGACTGCTAACTCAGGGTGCAGCTACCAGGGCAGGGATAAAATGAGAGCATTGCCCCCCAATTCAGAATTCTACTCCTGTGATTTTTTTTTTTTGGCAAATCCCAAAATTTCAGAGTTTGCAAAACTTACTCAGTTGAACATTTAAAAGTACAATTTAGACACACACACACACACACACACACAAAAGAGGCAGGCACAGTTAACAAGGAAATGTGAACACAGCAAATGTAAGAGTTCCAAGTGTGAACAATTTCCAGTATCTCACTATTGCAGTATCTCACTGCAATGCTTGCAATTTGGGAACTGAAGAAAAATTATAGTGAAGGAAGCAAAATTCTTATTTGGAGGTGCAGTGCCCTCATTTTTGACCACCCTGTAGTTACATTAACTTGTCTGAGTACTGACATAATCAAAAAGAAATAAGCCATCTCCATAGAGAGGAGAGTATGATCACAATTCCACTATACCTCAGAAGGTAACATTATCACCATTGTGACTAAAGATCTCTAGCTGACTGAATTGTTCAAAACTGTTTTGTTAAAAGCTCCTCCCTTTTTCACCCACAGAGAGCATGAATACTGAGCAAAGTTTTCATTTGATCTCTAGTTTGATTATGGTTTCTTGCACTGCAACGCCACTTCTGTGGTCTAAAGCCAATTGACAGTCCCAGCTACAGTAAACTTTTTGAATCAACAGAACTTACAAAAGTGTGGATGTACCAAATACCTATTGAATTAGTGGATATATTCTAGTTGAGGACTAGCAATTGCATTTAGGCCCATGTCTTAAGAACTGCCAGCTGCATCTTCTTGTTCATAATGCAAAACATGTGTCTTCAGCACACCTGCTTAGACCTGCCCAGACCATCTTCTGTTTAGTCATTTGACAAATTTCAGAGCCATCAAGGTTGCTTTATACAAATAAGAATTTTAGGTATCATCCTCTTTATACCACTAGGCATTCTTTGAGGGGTTTTTTAAGTGTTAATTTGTTCATTATTTTAAATTCATCTTATTAAGGGGTCATTAAACACATATCCTACAACATTTCATGTGTGAAAACTAGGGCACATGCAGCCAAGCAGCACCAGAATGCGGTCAAGATGGCAAAAAGTTAATAAGGAAGAACACACAAGCTAGAAGGTTGCAGCACTTTGCTTTTACTTGAGCTTACTGGGAAGGGAAAGATCCCACCCCCTCTTCTCCTCTCCCTGTGCTGAGTTAATGGAGTATCAACTATTTTTGCACTTTGAACTCAGTTTGCAACAACTGAAGTAAGCTCAGGATGAAGGGGGAAAGTGGTAGGAGGAGAGAGGAAGTGGGACCCTGGTGGCGCAGTGGTTAAATGCCAGTACTGCAACCACAAGGTTGTGAGTTCGATCCTGCCGGGCTCCAAGGTTGACTCAGCCTTCCATCCTTCCGCAGGTCGGTAAAATGAGTACCCAGCTTGTTGGGGGCAATTAGCTAAAATACATTGTAAACCGCTTAGATAACACTCAGTTGATAAGCGGTATAGAAATAAATGCTATATATTGCTATTAAAAGTAGTTGAGAAAGGGGAATGGCAGAGGATTAAGTAAGACTGTCCCTGACAAGCTGGGACTGTTGGAGGGTATGTAAACAGAGATGTTCTCAATCTATGGAACAAGAAATGGAGATTCTAGAGAGTTGGCCATATTCCAGTACTATTCAGATATTAACTGTCTCACTGCATACATTCATGAAACATGAACTAGGCCTCCAGGTGTAATTATGCACATGTGCTTCAGTATAATGGGATATATTTTTTAATCATAACATTTCCCTGGTTCCTACATTGTCAGCTGATGAACAAGAAGTTTGCTGCAACATCCCTGATGACTCAATATCTTTGCCATTCTTTTGGAATGCTCTCTACAATCCTTCTCTAGATGCTTTCACTCTCTTATACATACAACTCTTGTATACTATAGCCAGAAAAAAAAATCATGTCTCCCTCCTCTAAGAAAATAATTTCTTAATATTTGCTAGGAAGAAGATGTTTTGCTGTGTGGTGGGTCTGGCTTTAAAGTCTATGCCAATCTTCCCCAGGCCTCTGAAGAGGTCCTCAGCTCTTATCTTGTCATCTTACCCCTGGAGGAGGTCTTATACTTCCTTCACTACTTAGAAAATGTAGCATTATTATGAACTATGTGTAACATAGCACATTTTGAAACAACCAGACTATTTTTACAGGTAGAATGTACAATGTACAAGTGTCAAAATTTTGTTTTACATATAATTTATCCTTCTATTCTGTTCAAAGCACAAGAGACTTTTTCCATAACATTTTTTATTGTAGTGATACTTCCTGGTCCCTACGTTTCCCCTGAGAGCCAATCTAGTGTAGTGATTTGAGCGCTGGACTATAACCCCAGTTGTAGTTCTGCCATAAGTCGAAAACAACTTGAAGGCACTCAACTACCACCACCATCACAACAAATATCTCTTTGATTAGTCCCCTACTCAAATTGGATGCAACAGTTTCACTTAAAACTAACAATATTATTGCATGTTGTGAAATGTGCTCCCATGGTGCACAACTATAAGCCTCAAAATTCTGCTGTTTATAAAGACGACCCCCCTTTGAAATAATACCTTGCAACAACGTCAGTGATCTATCTTATCAAGTCTACAACTGTACCAACTTTCAGACCAACCTGATAAAAATTGCCATGGGTATAGCACAGGAAAAAAACTGTCAAAATCTGACACATTTTATTCATAATATTTGAAATATTCTGTGATTTTTTTTTGGAAAATAGTAATATGCTTTATTCAGACTCGCCAAAGGAGAATGTATTTCATTCATGTGGTAAAATTAGCAGCAGCAGCAGCCCCAGAGATTTGGAAGGATTCTCTGTCCATTAAAGCCCACTGCAGCAACTGTAGGCAAAGTTATGCTACACATACTTAATGTCACTTGGATGCTGTTAGTGGTTCAGAGTTTTCAGAGGGACTGTGTGTTATAAAAGAAGTTATGCACACACCTCCCCCAGATATTATTGAACTGTGGGAAACTGCAGGTTAGCAACATCTGGACAGCCACAGAATTCCCATCTAAGGCCCTTTTCACACCTTACCTTTTCCTGGTATGGGTGTGCAGGAATCACACAAGAAGCCTCTTCCAAGAGGCACTCATGTCCCCTCTGCTTCTCATCCACACCAGCTCCGTGCTGGGCAGAAGGAAGCATGAGGGCTCCGCCTCTTCCTTCCACAGCACAGCCGGGTACTTTCCCAGCCTGTCCTGGGGGAGGAAGTGTGATGGCTGCGTCTCCGGAGGCTCTGCACGCAAGGTAAGTGCATGTGGGGCCTGGGAGGGACACACAATCATGCATCATTTTCAGCAAGAAGCTGAAAATGATATATTGTGCAATCGCCACCTACTGACCTCGGCAACGTTGTGCGATTGCGAGGACGTCATATGAAACGATCCTCACAATTGCGCGACACTCTGGAGGCCATTTCGCATGGGAAATGGCGTGCGAAAAGGGCCTAAGTTGTAAAGAGAATCAAATGAATTCCATATTCAAACCTCTTTTCTTTAATTATCAAGTGTGACTTCACAAGATGAGACAACACTTTCACATAGGGACTGGGACCATAGCATAAGACGGAGAGTGGATTTCTCTTCTGCTGTCTTTTCCAGTTGATATTTTTTTACCTCTTCACACATGATCTCTCCATACTCTTTCTTCTGTCAGATCTTCTTATCTACTAAAAATTGCTCTGCCAAAACCTCCCCCTGAGAATTACCTGTCAAAAGCTTTTGAGGGTCCAAAAAGGTTTGGTTGCAGACATTCTGGGAAGAATACTAAGACACAGAACTAATTTGCTAGAGTAATGCATGTCTCCGCAATGAGTTATGAGGATGGGGGACAAGACACAATGACACTGAGCTTTTGAAGGGTTGTATATGTAACACCGCAACAGCTAATACTCATTATTCAGGGCTGGAACAGAGTCTGCCTCTTAGCTTAAAGATATATGAGGCAGACAAAGGGATTTTATTTTAAAAAGTGTAAACCACACAGAGGAGCTGGAGAAGATGTGTGGCTATCATCTACTTCTCCCATCATGACACTTAACTGCTGATTATTTTGGACTGGAAGGAAACGTGCTCCTCCATACTGCAGGATCTGTTTGAAAATTCTAAAATAGAAAGAAAACCCTCCATGTCACTGAAGTAAAAGTCAACACTCACCCCAGCCCGCACACCCAGCAATGGCTAATGTATCATGTTACTAACAAGCAATGTGACATACCGTATTCCCTCCTCTTACATCAGTAACTTAATGACCTGAAGAGGAAAAGGAAGGAGGTGGGGCAACAATTAAGGGAGAAAAGTGCTTTTCTAAGGTTATGTTCCACACTCTGACAAGGCATGTCCAAGGCTATATAGGCAGGGACTGGCTTCAGAGTATTGTGTCCCAGACACAAAAGCCATCATGAGTAGTCAAACTGCCATTTTTTTTTTCTTTTAACTAGCCTTGCTCCAATGACTTTAAACATCAGCCTGATATAGGTCAAGATTTTCTTATTATAAACATAAGTGATGAGAAGATTTACCTGTGAAATGCTTGTGTTGGCAGTATGTCTTAATTTTGAATTTTGAGTTCCTAATAAAAATATTTGGCATGAATGTTTGACACAATATAATCTAAGGCCATTCCCGCACTGGACTGTTATAGCGCTATTATTCCACTTTCAACCTCTTATGGAAGCCTTTGAGGCCCCTCCCTAACTGCAAACCCCAGGATTCCATAAGAGGTTGAAAGTGGAATAACAGCGCTATAACAGTCTAGTGCGGAAATGGCCTAAGATATATTCCTAGGCTGATTCAGAACTCGTAACATACACGGCTCTTCAGTTGCTGGCTGCCACTCTACAGGATGCATTTCTTCCAGCCCATGTCAACTGTGTGGAAACCTTTCTGCATTTTACAGCTGTTTTGCATGTTGATGCATTATTCAAGTGGACTGAACACAACAAAAATTGGCCTTACAATACTTCTGCAGAAAAACAACCACAACCAATCAGCACTTAATTTGGTTTTCACAACAAACAGTTAACCCAAAGCCATCACAGTAAAAGCCGCTTTCTCTGCCACACCCTGTAGATGATGCTTTGTTGGAAAAAGCATTGAGTTTGCAGAGAAGGCAGGAAAGGCTTTGACTCAGGATTGGCTTGAACGAAAGTTGACAGCTGTTGAATGGCAATGGAACTTGACAACAAAGGCATTTATGAACAAGGCAAATAACTTTATTTTCTTTTGATATACTAGTAAGTTTATTGACAATGAAATGTTTTGCGTTCTGCATCTGTTTTATTCAACTGACTTTTTAGATCACATTACTTAAACATATAATAATGTGTGTCAGGTTCATGCTTGGATTGTATATCATGACAATATTGTATATTTTGTAATGCATGTACAGTTTTCCTAGAAGAACATTATTAGAAGAACATTATGCTCCAAAAAAAGGGGGGAGAATTGTACTTCATTTTAAAAGAATTCAGCAGAATGTGTTTTTTAAAAACTGAACTTAATATATATGGAATAGATTTTTTTTTAATGAAGGAATGAAAATTAAAATATATACTTCCCCCAACAGTATGACTGTATATAGTAATGTTTATTTTTATGCAGTTTCTATGACCAGGTCCTTGGAAAATCAGGCCTCTGTGATTTTCCCCAGTATTGAAAAGTGTGATTTTTTTTAGTGTTAACAAAAGATAGCACTGAAACCAGGATTATTGATGAAAAAGACACAAACAATCCAATATTCCTCCTCTAAAAAGGTCCATGCAGCAAGGCAGCAGCTACTATAGTTTATAACAAACATTGTTATAGATTGTGCAAAAATCATTTGCACAATTTTTCAAAAAATTCTCACAAATACAGAAGAAAAACCTCTTTAAAAATGCCCAGTAATGGTTTTTATTCTACCCTCTTGGGGACAAAATTTTTAAAGATTTTTCATTCTCTCTTGTGAGGAGATAAACAAAGATTTATATCCTTACACAATAAAATGAACGATGGAAAAGTTCTTGGATCTAGTGAAAGTAATCATTTTCACATTTGAATTTAAAGAGATTTTTTTCCCCCTGAACAGCAATTTTAAATAATGTCTGTATCAAATGAGAGCACTGCCACCAAATCTTCGGTAGAATGACATTTGTCTTCTTCATTGTCAAGAGCTATAATAAACAGAACTTGCAGAACAGATGTGTTAATGTAAATGCTATAGAAATTCTTGGATCTTAGGCTTGCTAAACTAAAAACTGGAGACTTTTAACTGGAGACATGAACCTTTAATAATCGTGCAGAAGAGGGAGTTTCAGAATGTGTTACACAACCTTGTAATTAGCAACACAGGCTGAAACTCTCTCTTCCACACACCCATTAAAGGTACAGAAGCTGACTCCAGTGTTCACTGTGGCAACCCTATGTTTGAATCTGTGGGAGATTCAATTGGTCAACAAAATAGAGGGGTTGTGGCTTTCCCTGTCTCTCCACTCCAGTAAAAGAAAGCAGATATCTGTTAAGCAGAGTCAAAACACGGGGCCTTTCCGCATTACACTGTTATAGTGCTATTATTCCACTTTCAACATGCTATGGAATCCTAGGGTTTGCAGTTTAAGGAAGGGCATTTAGAATTCTCAGCCAGAGGGCTCTTTGGCCTCAGGAAACTACGAACCCCAAAATTCCACAGGCTGTTGAAAGCGGAATAATAGCACTGCAATATTGTAGCATGGAAAGGTCTGTAGCAGGCAAACCGCTGTTGTTAGTGCTGCCGCAGGATTTACTTATACTCTTTTTAAGGGTACAGCCCCATGCATCCTAACCTGGGAGTAATACCCACTGAACACAGGCAGAGCTGCTTCTGACAATGAATACATAGGCTTTTGATGTAAAAGCACCCATCCTAAATGTCCAAACTGTTACTTGAGGGGAAGTGGCAACTCTCATTAGCTAGGGCAGATCTATAGGGACATTAAGAAAGCCTGAAATAAGACAAAGACCAAACCTTCTCACCAGATTTTGTGAACAGTCTGTAAACAAGCCTATATCCTCCTAGGGGCTATATAAATATGGAAATGGCCTTTTGCATTCATACTGCTAACTTGATACAAAACTGTATATGCTAAAAACTGAACATTTTGCTGATTGGTTGTTCTGATTGGAAGAGCAGGAGACTAGATTCAGTCTGCTCTCATCAGCTCTCTCTCTCTCACTTGCTGGTTGGAGGGATTTTATATACTGATTTAAAGGGCAAGATGCATTAAGTCACAGCTGCCTCACATGCATTCGCCTGGATTAGAGCCAAAATAGTTTATCCAAAACATGTCACAGGCTATGTACATTTTTTCTGCAACAAGCAATACAATGGTTGTGATCGAGCATTGAGAGACATAGGCCATTTCCGCACTAGCCTGTTATAGTGCTATTATTCTACTTTCAACCTCCTATGGAATCCTGAAGTTTGCAGTTTAGGGAAGGGCCGGCCCCAGAGCAAATATGAGGTGTGCATGTGTGTCTTAGGAAGGCAGGCAGGATGCAGACAATGTATTCCACTTGTAAAGGCACACACTTGCAAATTCTCATGGGCCAAGTCCAGTTGTTTGCTAAGATGAAAATTGGTACTCAGGAAATTTAAGATGAAGGTGTTTAAGACTGCAGCATTCATTATACTTTGGATATGGCAGAAACGGAGATCTTTATCACACTACACTGTTCTTTCACTATATCCCACTTTAACTGCCATGGCGACATCCTGTGGGACTCTGGGGCTTGTAGTTTAGCGATGGCCAAGAGCTCTCTGACTGAGAATTCTAAATGCCCCTCCCTTAACCAAAAATCCCAGATACCATAGGATGTTGCCATGGCAATTAAAGTGGAATATAGCACTAGAGCAATGGAGTATGATAAGGCTGAACTGTCCAAGAGGTGTTGCTCACTGATACAGGTTGAACTGATGCTTCTCAACTTGTTGTGTTTCTAAAAGTTTTTTCCCATTTATGGCAGCCCTAAGGCAAAGTTATCATGGAGTTTTCTGTGGCTGAGAGTAAGTAATGCACCCAAGGTCACCCAGTGAGATTCCATGGCTGAGCAAGAAATCAAACTATGGTCTCCAGGGTTGTGGGCCAATGCTTATAGCATAACACCATGCTGGCTCTCTCTTACATATAGTACCTCAGAATAATTCATTGCTAGTATTTGATACATGGCAATGACTTAGTAGACTGTAGAATAAATTGGATAAATTGAATACTTATTATAATTCAAAAGTTAATATCTAATAAATGCAGCACCTTTTAAAATATCTGATGTTTGGTTGTGGTTTTCTGCCTAGATGTAACGAAACTCTAAACTCTGGATTATAGGATTAAATCTGAATGTCCCTGATGACAATATTGGAACTACACTGGATTTCCCTGTTAATGGTGAAACATTGCTGTCATTTGGAACCAAGATGGGACACAAGGGGATGTGAAAACGACAGGAGTTCTTTGGCCTATTCTAGACATGTGACAGAACGTAAAGGTAGCAAAAGAACTGGACTACACCACTTCAGACTGCTGACAAGGGGAACTTCCTCATGTAATAAACAGAAAACTAGCACAGCAGGAAGAAGGGTTCTCCACTATGTCTGTTTTTGTTGTGCTTTTTTTTTTTTTTTAAATAAATAGGAACTTTATTGCATGGAGAAACATTCAAAAATGATACTGCCCTCTTGTAGTCTGAAGTCATACATCATCTGTGATGGACAGAACTCAGAGTTTCAAACTGCGTTAAACTGAAGTGGTACAGTATGTAGACCAACCTCACTCACCACAGGCACCAAGATGCAATCTGTGTTAGAACATAAGCACAAGCAGCTGACTACCCATTTGTGAGCATAAAGATTTCTCACACTTTATCCCCTGTAGCCACATTTGCTATTATCTATCATTTCTATTTTCTCTCCAAGTCCACATTCACACTGTTTCTTAGATGTCTGCTAGTCACCAATGTAATACCGTTCAAATACTCCAGGTAAGAAACAATTTTGTCCTTATTCATAAAAGCACCAAGTGTGCTGTCATGCCTTATTATCCTCATCACGGAAGCTCACTGTCATAGTTCTTCTGTCCAAGAATCTGTCATGACTGCAGCAATTGCAGGAGGAGATGAACTGCTACAGGAGACCTGTCCATTTTGGGATTCTTGTGAAAATCCTACTTATCAGGAAAATTTACAAAATGAAAACAAGGATAGCAAGCAATCTAGTTCATCACGCCAAGTCATGGCAAAAGGAACTAAACAATAGTTGAGTTTCATATTGTCTCTCTTAAGGAGCAAACTATGAACCAGCCAGGTAGCTATTTGCTTCTGTGCTATCAGGGCAGCAAACTAGTATTTCTTTTGGTATCATTCTATTTTTACTGTCAGTGCTTGTGGGATTTCCTGCTTCATGGGCCAAAATACCTGGGGCCCCTTTAAACACCATGCACTTTGATTTACTCCAATGGATCCTCTATCTCTGGCAGATAGCCGTAGACGGCTAATCCTGAAACTAGCAAACCAATATCAGAAACTCTGTTTAGAAACAGATTTACAAACCACACAAATGCTGATTTGGCAAGATGTTTGACTTGTTATACCAATGTTACAGCTGATACTAAGTCTCCAGAGGCTTCTTAGAGAAAGCAGAAACTGAAATAAGTCACATGGCCCCATTTTGAAATCTCAGGCCAAGCTTTGGTCTCTAAGCTTCAGCTAATGGGAGCCTTGGTTTGAGTCTGTAACATTCAAGTGATCTATGATCTTGTAGAAAGTAGACTAAACAATTCTCTATGAAGTACATTAAAGACAACAAGGAAGCTACAAAATAGGACATAGTTGTCCATATATAAAAAAATATCTAGTTGAATTTTTCAATCTCCGTCTAAAAGCTGTCCATCAGTGCCATGATGTTTATGCTGAGTTTTCATGGCTGTCACATACTGTTCAGCACAGTTTTGCTTCTGTTTAGCAGTGGCATCGAATTCAAAGTGACAGCGGTGAAGACTCCCAAAATACAAAGCAACCTGGCCTATAGTTCCTACAGTCCTCAGGATATAACAGGGTAGAAATGGGTCAACAGCACTCAGTCTATAGAAAGCCATGTGTTTGTTCCTCTTGCCAATACTGTGGTAACACAGAGTGGTGATCTATGGAATAAGTGACCTTGCAAAGGAGTTCTGAAGAAGGCACTGGGCTGGCATTCCATAAGATGCATATTATTTATATTTCTGATTTAGTTCTGCAGTGTTATTAAGTAGCTTTATGACCAATGTTTTCACTTGCACGAGCTGACACTGCTATCGTTATCCCACTGGAATATAAAGAGCTTGGAAATCGAGTTTCCTTTTCTGTGATGATCCAATCTTCTGTGATCAAGCAGGGAATACCCAAAGTAAAGTCCAATTCAAGTCCATTGCAAAAAAACAAAAACAAAACGCAGACAAAAGGAAAGAAGTGAATATATTCTCTAGAGTGGGACTGTGTGGTTTGTGGCCCTCTAGATGATGTTGCACTGCAACACCCATCAACTTGTATCATTGACTCTGCTGAAAGCTATGGCTGTATCTTACGGATTCTTGAGATTGTAGTTTAGTGGGGCACTTGAGTTCTCTAACATCAGAGGATTCTGATGCTTCATGAAACTAAAAATGCTAGGATTCCATAAGATGGAGCCATGATAGCTAAAGAGCTATAATTGTGTGCTGTGAAAAAGACTCTAGATAGAACTGCAACCTAGTCCAGCTGGTTAGCCCCACTCCATTGGGAAAATCCCCAGTAGTTTGTGAGGTCTTTCTTGTTTTATAAACTGTTGCCTCTAATTGTATTTGGGGAGACATATTTGTAAATAAGAGATGTCGAGGATGGCAGTGGAACTTCAAGGTGGGAAGAAAGGAACAAGGTGAGCTCTTTCTGTGTTAGAGTTTCTGAAAATGCAGGGCTGGTTGGAATAGTCCTGAGGACAACTTCCACCCCAGAATCTCGTGGTGTCATCTTCTCTGAGCCCAGACTCATTATAAGTTTTACTTTTCCCTTGACCTCTATAGGAAAGACCAAGATCTCCCCTCCTAGCTTTTTGATGCTTTCTTCATCTGTCATCCATTTTTTAATGAAAAGAAATATTTTTTTTAAAAAAAGAAAATAATGTGGGGAGAGCAGAACATTTCATCTCATGATGTTTCAGATTTTCAGCTAAAACGGGCACAAAGTTTTTCCTCATTATGACCTCAGCAGATGCTACTAGTAGATACGATGTAAATGTCATCTATGGCCATTTCCAGAATACATTGTTATAGTGCTTTTATTCCACTTGCAACATCCTGTGGAATCCTGGGGTTTGCAGTTGAGGGAGTGGCATTTAGAATTCCCACCCAGAGAGCCTCTTTGGCCTTAGCAAACTACAAACCCCAGAATTCCACAGGATGTTGATAGTGGAATATTAGCACTATAACAGTGTAGTGCGGAAAGGGCCTATGCCTTTATAGCTAAGGTTAGACGACTGTTAGGATGTGCAGGGAACAAAGTATTCGTTTAAGCATTAGCATTTATTTTTGTTTTTATTGTCTTTTAATTTTTGTTTACATTCTTAAAAGCACTGAGCTTTAACATTTTCTACTGTTATTCATTATTATAATTTTCATTTTCTGTTGTTTACTACAAGAATAAAAACAACACTGTACAAGTTGGTTCTGTGGATGTTTTCTTCCTCTCTGAATTAAAGCTACTAAATCCTCTTTGGTTCTATGCCATAGAAAAATGACTGGAAAGCAACAAGCAGTTTAGGAGCATGTGTGTATACATATGCAAACACATAATCACTGTTAGCCAGCAGGAGTTAAAGGCAGGAATCATCCTATGTCCTTAAAATCATCCATGGGGTTTTGACAGGAAATAATTCTTAATTCATGGTAATATGATAGCAAGAAGGAGAAAATCAGAGAAATATCATGGAACTTGTAAAGTTGGGTTGAAATGCAGGAACTATCCTGGTATTGTGATAAATTTGTTGTGATGCATAATGATAGTATGTCAATGATATAACAGTTTATGTAATCCAGAGAGGAGTGGAGGATAACTGTAACAATTCGGTAAATGTACAGTGAGAAATGTATGTTTTATATGGTGAACTATAATAAAATTATATTTTAAAAAAATCATCCATGAACATGGTATCTATCTACCAGCCTTTGGTGAGACAAAACTTGCATTTGAGAAAGGACATGAAAGAAAATCTCTGGCTCAGGGACAAAAAGGCATCTTTACTTGTGGAAATGATTGGCAATGTGGGCAAAAGGGACCCAATATTTGCCTGTCCTCCAGACAGACACAAGCTGTAGGGAATGCAGTAGCCAGGTTCTGTCTCCTTCATGTGGCCAGCATAATGTCAAAATGAGCATTCTCTTTCTTTCTTTTTTTCAGAACATGAAGTCACTATGGCTGGTATCTCTTTTTTCAGTTGGGCAGCATGAACAGGAGGTCAAAATGACCTCTCTCTGTATCTCTTTGATTTGGACAGCATTAGTATGAATTTAGGTGGTCTTTCCCCCCCATTTTGGCCAGCATTACTATGAGCTCACAATGGTGACTCACTCTTTTTCAGAGGTATGCAGCAAACATATGGTCAGCTGGTTTCTCTAATGGAAGAAGAAGCATGTCAGCACAATGTCTCTGCCCTCTCCCTTGCATCAAGTCAAGGAATAACAAGAGTGGCTAGGGCACACACTATCTCTTTCACATTAAGGTAGCTAGACCAGGGCATAGTGGCCACCAGTATCTTTCACACCCAAATAAACAGCAACAGATAGACAGAGAACTAGCAGGCAAGGAGTGTGGTGGAGTCTCCTTTTTTGGAGGTTTTTAAGCAGAGGCTGGATGGCCATCTGTCGGGAATGCTTTGATGCGGGTTTCTGCATGGCAGGGGGTTGGACTGGACGGCCCTGTGGTCTCTTCCAATTCTGTGATTCTATTATTCTATTATTTTAGATGATGGGTGGGTATCCTAGCTATTGCTGGTGTGTAACCCAGGGTGCCCTGGCATCACAAGGTAAAGATGATGGAGATGGGCCCAGAAAAGCTGGCAGTACTTCAGATATAAGATAGTGACAATTTTCAGAGTCTGCCAGAACTGGGAAGAATTTGAGTGACAAAGTGATTGCATGCAGGAAGGAAAGGACCTGGCACTCTCCCATTTGGAAGAAAAGTATTAGCATATATGTGTGGTTGTCTCTCCAGGTGCTCTTCAATAATAGTGATTGTCTGGATCTATTTCAGTCCTGATTCAGGGCTGTTTGTGTTGGAAATAGTTGCGGTCACAATAATGGTTGACTTACACTGGGGAATGGATGCAGAAAGTATGATTGTATTAGATTCTCTAGATGTCTCAACAGGAAGTAGTACCAAAAGAGAAAGGCTATATGAGCAGGCACAGCAGAGAGTTCACAGTGTGCCCCTGACTCAAAGTCACAGGGTAGCACAGAGAGCCCCAGCAATAACAGTTCACTTTCAGAAATGTCATCAACGAGGGAGGGACGGAGGGAGGGAGGGAGGGATGGCTCGCTGGCTGGCTGGATAGAGAGAGGTGAATCTAAATCTATTTTACAAACAAAGGACATTGGGAGAGGGAAACTAGGGATGAATTAAAGACACACTAGAGGTAAAATTGTGAGGACTTAAAATAACTCAGTGAGTTGGGAAGCAAACACTGGAGAGAAAATCTGCAAGACATTCTTCACACAGAATTAGTGGCAAACAGGCATCCAAAGGAATGGTCCCCTGCAGCCCCCCATCTTTCACAGAATTACCAGTCCCAGCACCATTAAAGTCCTATAGCAGGATTTCTCTGTATATGTCACAGTCTGATGTGTTTGTGGTGCCAAGCTGGATAGCTGGGATGCCACTCATCATCATTCTTGTTCTCCTCATCCACTCTGTCCCCTCTCCCTTCCTCCTCTGGTTTAAATTGCCACATAGCATTTTATCCCAGCTTCAGGGCAGGCAGCTGTGAAGAAGTCCTAATGCCAAGGGCAGAGGAAATAGAAATCCATTCTATTAGCTTTCGTTAATAATGAAAGGATCAAAATTAACCAATTTAGTTTTAAGTTACTATACCAACTAGAACTAAATGGTCATCCCTTGGGTGGTATAATCAAAAAGGAATTGCACCTGGTAATTTGCAAAATGTATTTTGACTGAAGAAGTGACCAAATGAGGAAGTTACTTTCAATACATTAGTGCGTAAGTTCAAGGGGTGCTTTTATACACACTTACGCACACACATTGTACCTTTGCTCTGTATGCCTGCACACACATACAAACACAATACACCTTTGCTCTGAATGCCTCTGGTCCCCACACAAAATTTATTTGCTCTCCTAGCCTTCACAATTTGGTTATGATCCAGATTAGACAGGCACTTTGCTTCCTGTTCTGAGGAATTATGAAACCAACCCAGGTTTTTCATGCTTCACAGATGATTCTTCCTAATTCTACTATCACTTGCTTCATGGTTTGATTATTTGTGCCTCAATACAACTGAAAAACTGCCTATGGAAAGACTGGCACACAAGAGTTACTAAAGGTAATCAAGAAGAAGAAGGAGAAGGAGAAGGAGAAGGCGACAGAACTAGAATAGGTAACAGCTATTTTTTCATCCCCCCCTCTACAGTTTCCTGTCCCCTAAAGCTTCAAAATTTAACATATGTACTACTCTCACCATTCAGGATACATCGCTCAGAAAGATGAACATTCTGATCAGGCCTTTCCTCTGTTCTCTGTTTTGCATGAAGTACATCAAGAAGAGCACTCCCCATAATATTTGCATGAACAAGATAGCTCCCTCTCCTGTTGTATGTTGAGAAGCTGATTGCACTTGAAATCCAGTCTTTCTTCACTGACAATTGGAGAAGACTGGATACCACAGAGAAACAGAAAGGGTAGCTTAGGCAGAGCAGAACCACAGTTCTTTCCCCCAATACCTTGTGGCTACTTACAACCACCTGCTGCTTAACATGCCTGCCTCACCTTGTCTAGTGGCAAGACCACCTTGGGCCAAGAACACTGCATGGAAATAGGTTGAGAAATAAACAGTCAAGGTAATGGGAACATTTTTTTTTCATTGACTATCCAGGATGAAAATTACATGGGTGTCCCAATTCTGTAGGAAGGAGATGGGCTGGATCCAGACTTGACCTTCTGAGAATGGAAGACTCATTCCGTTGGTGGAAAGGTCAAGATCCTGTGGAAGCTACTACTGAAGAAGGGCAGGGAAGAGTATTTTTGCGAATTTCTGCTCCCTCTGCAGTCTCCAGGCTCACACTCCACCTTGTTCAGGAGGGTTTATAACTCCTTCCAAAGCAGCTCTGTGGTGGGCATGGGAATTGCAAAGAGTTGGAGAAAATGGTGAAAATTGCCTCAATCTCTTCTTCCAACAGGAGAGGATAGTGAGCAGAGTTCTGTTCATGGGTAGTCTGGATGCAGCCTGATTATCTCCTGCATCTTCACTGGGTGACAGAACTGCATCAATTCTATGAAGTAAACGAACAATAAGAACAAGTGTCTCTGCAGTGCTGAAGAACTACTTAGGATAAGTCATAAGCATTGACAAAACGCAAGAATGAACTAGAATTATGTTACACAAATGTTCATATGAAGTTAGTAGAAATAAATAAATATATCATATGAGAGCTAGCATAGTGTAGTGCTTTGAGAATTGGACTATGACCAATGGAACCACTGGAACCATTTTAGCCATGGAAACCCACTGAGTGACCTTGGGTGTGTCATATACTCTCAGCCCCAGAATATACTGTGATAGGTTCACCTTAGGGTCATTGTAAGTCAGAAATAACTTGAAGACATACAACAAGAAATATGGATGTGAGGGATGTTATCTTTCACACCACTGATTGTATTCTGGATCTCAGATAAACATCATTTTCTTTCCTTTTTCTTTGAGTCTCTCACGGAATTATTTTCTCCTGCTTGATGTATGGCTATAGATTAAGACTGACAGAAAGGAGCTGTAAAATCTGCATGAACGTAGATGATCTTGATAATGTTGTATTACTGGGGATCTGGGATCTTACGCATAAGATCCCAGCTTCATTCTCCAGCATCTGTTGTTAAGAGTCTCTCAGGGAACAGGTGGTGAAGAACACCTCTGCCTGTGACCTTGGTAAGCATTTGGCAGAATAGAAAACAGTAAGCCAGATGGAGAATTAGACTGGCAAAAGGTAGCTTCTTATGTACAGTTTATCTTAAACACTGAGACATGTGGCAGCCCTGAAATGATCACCTCTAGCAGTATCTGGGTCCATGGTAGTGATGTAATTCTTCAGTATTTTTCCTCTCATAGAACATAATGAATATTTTTAACCATTTTCTTCCTCCTGCAAGAAAGTCTTTGCAAACCACATAGTTTTCAAGGCCTATTCACAATCTGGGACTTACTCTGTAGAAAATTTGCATGTGGTCATTTTGTATAGACAACAGTATTTTCTGCAAAGGAAGTTTTCTGTGCAGAAAATATTTCTATGTATAAATATTTTCCATCCAAAAATGCCTTTTCCTATGAAGAAAATCCTGTTTTCTGCATCAACCAACCATATGTAATTTTTGCATAAAATAAGCTGCCAGTTATACTACTTTTTGTGCAGAAAGAACATGCTATTTTCTGTGCAAAACAACCACATACAAAAGTCCCAACCTGCAAAGATTCTTGTCAGTCCAGAATTCTTCCCATCAGAATTTCTCAACACCCACCCCATTATCACCAGATATCTGAGCATTTTGTGACTATTTTCAAACATTCTTTCTATCCCTAGTCCATGGAAGTGCCATTTGCATGTGGGGTCACTTCTCATCGTCAACAGAGTATCTGCAGCTACCCCAATTCCTGTGACAATAGCTTTAAAAAAACAGGCCCACAGTCATGAGACAGCTGCAGACACACTTGCCAGGAATAGGCCCAGTTCACTTAAAAGACATCTCTATGCATTCACAGCCAGGCTGGCATTACATATTAATGAAGCAATCACTATTTCTGTAGACAGCTGCCTCTGCATTGATGTTGAGAACCAACCCAAATTATTTTGCTGCCTGCAACAGAACAGAAAATGGATGCCCACCTGCAAGTGAAGGTGCAGGGTACTAAAAGCTGATCAAGCTATTTTGGCATCTGAGGCAAGAAATACAACATAGTGCAGCCCTTCACATCACACAGTAGAAAATATGGTACAAAATAAGAAACTAACAATGAACTTCCCTTTCAGATACCCCAAATCAACTGTCTGAGGCCATTGTCTCATCCTGTCTAATGATAACACTGTGGAAAAGTACATGAAACTGTGTAATATCAAACAGGAACTGCACTTGTGTCTGCACTGGTCCCTTAGTATTTAGAAAATGTATATTTTGTGGGAGTTGTGTTTGCTAAAACAGACATAAGGCACAGTTGCAACCAATATAGCACAGATATAACAGGATCATTAGATGCACTTGTGTAGCAGACGCAGAAAAGAGAAAAACACTGAACTACAGCCAGCAAGGTTTATTTATATTTTACAAGAGAGAACAGTGTGCAGTCCTCCCTCCACATTTGTAGGTTTGATCTTTGCAAATTTGATTATTTACGAGTGCATGTGCCTCCCTCTCATTCTCCTCCTCCATACATTTTGCTCTGGTGCAAAGAACTTGCACTGAGGCAAAATGAAAGGGAATGTGGGGTGGAGGAAGCCTTGTGCAAGCCTTCCTTTCCCTCTCCAGAGCTCGTCCTCCCATTCCTATGCATTTTGCCCTGAATAGAGAACTTGTGCAAGGCTTCCCCCACCTCCCCTTCCCTTGTATTATTGCATAAGAAGGGGAAGAGGGATCTCCAAAGGGAGAAAGGAAGGCTTATGTGGGACATCCCCCATCCCCATTCCCTTCTGTTTTGCATAGGAATAGAAAGAGGGGAGCACTAGAAGAGAACGGGAGCAGGAACTTGGGGGGGGGAAGTTCTTTGTGTTTTTTTCCATTTCCATGAGAGTTCTGTTCTGCAAACCCTCATGAAAGTGGAGGGCCCACCTTATTTGTAAAAAGGTTGCTCTTAGTTTAAGCCATTTCTACACTAGACTGTTATAGCGCTATTATTTTACTTTCAACATCCTATGGAATCCTGGGGTTAGCAGTTTAGGGAGGGGCTGGCCAGCCCCTCCCGAAACTGCAAACCCCAGGATTCCATAGGATGTTGAAAGTGGAATAATAGTGCTATAACAGTCTAGCGCAGAAATGGCCTTAGCCGTAAGCTATCAACCAAGTATGGCTTTTGATTTTCTTAAAACAGCATCGTAACTGGTCATACATTAAGTCTGTAAAACCTGTCAGATCAGACTCCAAATCTTTGTAACCAGAAAGGCTATCCAAATTTGACATCCAATTATGTATCATTTCCATAGAAAGTCTAAAACTGTCTCCTATTTCCAAACCCCCACGAAACAGAGAAGAATAAAGGAGATCAATAAGAAAAGCAGTTGAGGGCTTGGCATAGGTTCAACTGAAAGTAGAACTTGCTAGACAAGTAGAAAGATAGGAAGAAAATCCATCTACTATAGGAAGTTTCCCTTTTATTGATTGATATGCAAGACACTAAATTTTCTAAGATGGTGGCTGCTAGGATCCAACACAAGGCTAAGAAAGCAGAGTTTTTTTAATAGAACAGGCATCAGTAATGGGACCTGCTAGGGCCTGGCAATTTCTTAGAGGATGGCATGCTCCCTGGTTGAGAAATGATTAGGCAATATACTCTCTGGATGTGTACATTCAGCCATTTGCATTTACATGATGGAAAAAGTCTGACCTCAGGCTCATGGGTCAGGAACACTTCAGTCACTTTAACTAATGGGGCAGGCAGAAGAAGTTACAGTTTTGTTAGGCATAAATCTGTAATGGAGTGGAAAGATGATAACCCTAAAAAGGAGGAGTTTTTTTATGGGAAGAAAACCACATGGGAATACGTAATGAAAGGTGGCAATATCTTAGCCAATTAGCAACAGCCCTTCCTAAAGACTACATATTCATCTCTGCTGTTTAGTTGACTAACAGGAACACTGAGATGAGTAAAAGCTGTGTTGCTCTGAAAGGGAGGAAAAGGGAATCACAGGCCTGAGGTGAGACAGCACATGAGACAAAAGGTACAAAGGGACAGATGAAGAAGGAGGTGGAAAAATGAGGGTAGTTTATCCTCTCTGCAACAGGGCCTCTTTCAGGATATATTTCCAAATGAATTCCTAGGCTACCAGGTATTAATATAAGGATGCTATGATTGCCAGTGTATTTCAAATCCTATTTTATTCTGGTTTCCCTTGTATGCCACATGAATATTTTCCTTAAACTTCAGGTCCCAAGTGCTCTTGCAGTTCTTTTGTTGCTTTATTTCTAAGTCATAAAACACAGATTCTCTCCTTAAGAAATGTGCTTAATATATTCCAAGGTGGATTATGTCACTGAGCTAAACTGATTTTACCATCTGCATTTTTATCCTCTTTATATAGGCATTTAACATGATTATCCTAAAAAGAACATATTAGGAAAAACTGGTATGTTCTTAAGATACTTAGGGCCTTCCCGCACTACACTGTTATAGTCGTATCATTCCATTTTCAACACCCTATGGAATCCTGGGGTTTGCAGTCTAGGGAGGGGCCTTTAGAATTCTCACCCAGAGAGCTCTTTGGCCTCAGTAAACTACAAACCCCAGAATTCCACAGGACGTTGAAAGTGGAATAATAGCACTATAGCAGTGTAGTGTGGAATGGCCTAAGAGTTTTGCTACTTTGTGATTGTGACCATGATAGAGTTTATGTATCAGCTCTATATTAACTTCTTCCACTGTACAACTTCCAAAACACCAAACCAAACCAAGCAAAACAAAACAAAACATATGAAGTAATATTTTTCTTTAAATTCCAATAAATATACATTTTCAGTCACTCTCTATGTATATCTATGCATTTCTGCTCTTGTCAGTGCCCTGAAATAAGAAGCATGCAGATTTTTTATATTTAGTTTCAGCTGCAATGTTCTATTTTCAGTAAAATAAGTTTCATTGCTCTTAAAACTCTATGCTGTGTCCTTTCTCATTTATGCAAATTTAACCATAGTTACCTTTATAAGATGTGAAGCGATTTTGTGCTAATTGCCATTCTAATAATGATGCCTTTTTTAGAATGTAAGCTTGTCAGAGTGCATGTTAGTTTTACTTAGGCCATGTATATTAACCTGGAATCATCTCCTGATAACTTGATGAAATCATATTTATTCAAAACAGGGCTGAACACAAAAAGAGTTCTTTGGATGTTTTTAGCAGGATAGAGCAATAGGTTCAGGACTTAAAAGGAAGCAGAAAGAATACTCTGGATCCAAAGGCTGTCTACTACAGATGGACGAATTCTTTTTGTATCTGGGAAGGTTCTCATCCAGTGGAGTATTCCTGCTAGTGAAATGGAAGTGGTGGACATTGTCATCACTCTCCCTTTTATTGCAGTCCTGCTCCCCCACCCTCAAAACCTGTTCCAGAGTTGACTGACCTCATCAGAACAATGGAGGAGATTGTGCTGGGTGCTGCAGTGGGAGAGGGAACTGGTACGAATAGCTTTCCAGTTCCCCATTTTCCACCAGTGGGAGGGCTCTGACTAGGACTCTATTCAAAGATTGCCCTTCTGATTTCCACAGGAGTTTCTTCAGCATAAACATGCAAAGGATTTTGCTATTAGGAATGCTATATTACTCGGTATCATCGTAGTAAAATTATTGGCTCTCAGCCAAAGTGGTGCAAGCTGAACATCTATCTGCCAACATCTCTTCCCCACAACAGTTCCATGAATAGCTACTTGTGACTATCCACTTGTGACTTCTGCTGATTCCTTTCTCCTACCACAGTATCTGTGCCACATGCCAAGCCAAGCCATTATGTGCAATCGTTCACATTGGAAGTGGATGCATCTGCACTTAGGACAGACAATTGGCTACAGGGGTCAACATTTGCAGAAACAGATAACGGGTTCCTTCTTTATCTTGTCTAATCTGTTTCTTCCTTACCTGATACTTTCTGGGAAGATTTTACCTCTTACCTCCTTGGTCCCATCTTCTCACTCTCCCTAGCAAAGAGCTAGTTGGTAGCATCCCAAAATCATCTTTCTATATGAGTTGCTATAATAAAATTTATTTCCCTTTTAGTCTAAAGAATTTTTACAAGCACCATCATTCAGATACATCCAGCCCTCTGACCCTCAAAAGTATCTCAAATGGGAGATGGGGAGGAGGGTTTGGGAAAAACCTTTTGTATGAACTTCTCCAGATCCTAACCATTAATAATTATTTACTAATCTGCCTCTGTATGTAGCTTTTGGTCTACTAGAGAGCCAAGACTGTCATCTTGACAACGCATCTTTTTCTTCCTGGGTTCTTTTTATTGTCTTCAGAAATTGATGCCCATTTACAGACTTTTGATACCAAACCGGACTGTGTAAAAAAATAATTAAAAATCCAAACAAGCAAATGTCTTTAAACAGTGGGCCAAATGTTATCAATAAGTGCTAAAGAATATGCAAGAATGCTTATGGGAGATCTGGAATACACTCTGCTACCATGCATTTTTAAATAGCCTCAAAGAGACTTTAAAGCAAGTTCACCTATTGTATTATTCATGCAATCATTTGAGTTATCACTTATATCCTGAATGTGCAAATGTCTTTTCACTTATTTTCGCAGTTACAATGGGTCATTTCCTCTTATTGCTTCGAGATAATGTGCAACTGCATAGAGTTCATATGGGATTTCCAATATATGTCTACTCAGAAGTAAGTCACACCAGTCTAACAGCACTTATTCCCAAGTAAACAGATATAGAATTGTATACGGCTACAATGCTATATCCGCTTAAGCTGTATAGAAATGTTTCGAAATACATGCTATTTGTAAGTTGTTCGCCACCTCGATCTATATGGAGAGGCGGGATACAAATAAATAATAATTTAAAAAAAAGCTGAGATGAAGTCCTGGTTAAACTGAATGGGGATTGCTCAGGTGTAGATAAACTTAAGATTGCTTTGGTAAACTACAAATGTGCATGGTCTCTTTCACGTTGCACAGTTACAATAGTTGGATACCATTCTATGCTGTGTCAGAGTTCTTTGGAATCTTGGGATTTGTAGTTTGGTGAGAGCTGGGCAGAGAACTTTAAATACTTCACTAAATACAAATCCCAGGACTACAGAGGATGGAGCCATGGCAGTTAAGATGGGGCCAAAGTGTGTAGTAAGTAAGTCACTTCTATACTAGTTGTGTTCTCTACTCTCTTCTTGACCAATGGATAGAGATAAGAGTTATCATACTTGTCTTGTTTCTGTTTGTAAACTTAAAACTGGCCTCAAAATAAAATACAGGAGAATAGAAAAAATGTGCCTGTAAAGTTGGCTAGAGAATTAACACTATTAAATGTGTTGAAGCTCACTTCTCCTGTATTAGACTATTTTTAAAAGACTGAGCTATGTCACATAAGATTGTATCTACAGCTATTACATACTTGTCTGCCTCATAATTACCTAGTTTTGGAGCCACATTGCCAAGTGTGGCATTCTGATCATACAAAAAACTTCTCAGCTCTCCTTCCACAAGCAGCCCTGTTCCCCAAAGTGCCCCCAGATCATGAGGTTCTCTGAAGGAGTTACACCACCTGGGGTTCTAGCAGAAGGACTCCTAAATGCTCTTCTCCTGGAGACATGCTTCTTTTCATTGATGGAAAGGTGAAGGTTGCTCTGTTATCATTTAATTGTTAGCCCTTGACATGAGAAGTATTGGAAGCTGCCTTGTGCTGACATAGATAATTAGTTAATACCACCTGCACTGACTGGCAGCACATCTCCAGGGTTCAGCTCAGGCTCTTTCACAACTCTGACTGAAGATGTCAGGGATGAAACCTAGGGCCTTTTGCTCTACCAATGAGTTATGAGCCCTCCTCATTTATGAGAGCCATACTTCTGATTTTATCAGAAATTATGGTACACAGAAAAGGAAAGTAAATCTTTAACATCCTGAAAGATGCTCAATAATCAGCTGAAGAAGGGATACATTAAAAAAGTATTTGTGGACCTCTAGAAGGTCTACATCAGCCCTAGCCAGCACAGCCAATGATGAAGGAAGATGGGAGTCCAGTAACATACGGAAGGTCACAGGTCTTTAATGTTTTCAAATGTCTGGACTGACATGTAGTCATGAAGTTCCTGCCAGAAGTTCCTGCTACTGAGGACAGTATTAGTGTCAAGAGAGAACTGGGAGCCCACAAAGTATTGAAAGGATTTTTGAGTTGGTTGGCTTAATCAGTTTGGAGGTGACCAAAAAATGGATGAGCAGGCAGCAGAAAAGCCCCTGCAAGCAGAGATGATGGAGAAACGCAAGTTTTGAGTACACAAGTGCTGAGTGAAGTGACTGGGGAGAGGCTCTCCTGAGAAAGATGATGAGATGAAATCCAGCTGGCCTGAAAAGTCAGATTATTACAAGGGAAATCACCACTCACACACTGTGAAGCCTTGAAAAGCCATGTTGTGGAGAAAGTCCCCTGTGTAATATAGAGAAAGTCCCCTGTGCACTGTAGAGTTTCTCTTACAAACAGAACCAGAGCTAATCTATCTCACAGTTATCTCAGGTTAACAGAACCCTTTTGAGACACGAAGCAATGCAGAGAGTCTAGAGAGGTAAATATCTGAGCAAGCTGGGCCTCAGGTGAATGTCAAATGTTCTCTTCCCCACATGCTTGCTCTGATGGAATCTTATGCAGGTGAGATCATACATCAAAACAAAACCACTCAATATTGTTCCCAGTCAGTGTTAGAATGTACAAAGGAGTAGCTTTACACCATGGACAAAATAATACAGCTCCCATTTAAAATGAATGTCCAGTTATACCATGTGGCCAGGTGGGCTGTTGTTGAGCTCTCATTCATATCAACTGTCATTAATCAAGGGACTGCATCCAATGGACTATGCCCCACATGTCCACACATCTCTTCCTGCCATTGACCAACAAGACTGAATGCTGGCCTAGAAATTAACTTGTTCCTGTGGCAAGATGTCTCTGTACAGTTAACCCTCTTCTTTCCACATTTAGTGTAGTATGGGCAATTTCTAGTCCACATGTTGTTGGATGGTAACTCTGAGCAGGTCTATTTGCAAAGCCAGTAGCAAGGAATGATGGGAGTTTTAGTTCAACAACAGGTAGAGGATCAGACAAGCAGGTTCTCTGCCAGTAATTCCTGTTCCTAGCAATAACTGGCACAGGTAAGGAAACTTTCTACACAAGCAACAACATCCAGAATTCATGTTGATCTTGTTGTGGAGTAAAAAGACTTGCTACATAGCAAACAATTGGCATAACAATGAGATATCATGCAGACCAGTCCTCACTGGGACTCATGGAAAGTTCTCTATGGAGCACAGTACTAGAAGAGGTTAGGTAGTAATGAAGTCAGCCACCATGCTTGACTGGGTCAAATGGCAGTGATGCAACCTGCCCAAGGGATGTATTTCAGCAACTGAATACCTACCAACCTTTTCTTTAAAAGCCTTCAGGGTTTTTAATGGTGCCAAGCTTTAATAATGTGCTGTTCTGGTTGGGTTGTTTATTTATCTGTTTATCTCCATGATGCCCACTGGGTCATCAGGGCCAGCTCAAGACATTTTTCTGCCTAAGGGTAAAGACAAGATGGCACCCACTCCTTTCTACACACACAGAAGAGAAGTGAACTGGCAGCTGAATGCTACTTCAGCATTGGCAACGAGGCACTCTCTTCCATCCCGTGCAAGGACAAAAAGTTCCTTGTACAAAATACAAGGCAAACTGTATGGCACAAGACCCCATGCATTGTTTTCTGACAGAGACTGGGCAGCTCAGGAAGAATGGATGGGGCAATGCTGCTGCTGCTGCTGCCTGAGACAGTTGTTCACACAGTCTAATGGTAGGACTGGCCTTGTTGACCATACCTGGAACTCTGAGAGGACAACCCTTGTTTTTCAGAATAAAGGGCTAAGAATAGCCATCCATAAAGCCAACCTCCTCCTTGTAGAATTAGTGCTTTGGGGTGAACATATCTGACCTTGTGACCTTAGAGCAAAGGTGAAATTTGGACCTTTAAATAGCACTCCACTCAAGGTATTTGAGCTCATATGTAGCTTAGCGGCAAAAATGTCTGGCCAAACAGAAAGTATTGGGGGGAGGGATTGCTCAAGCCAAGGTGAACAAATTTGATTGGATTTCAGGCACATACCTCAGAAAAGAAACAGTGGACTAATCCATTTTAAGGAGAGTTTGATATTCACCAGCTAAATTTCCTGACTGTGGACAACACAGTTGCATCTGCAGCATTTACCACTACTAATGTTCTTTATAGAAACCTATGAGTTGTCAAATGCATACCTCATTAAAATACTGATTCCCTCTAGCAAAAACAAAGAACATGGAACAGAGAGCAGGGGGGCAACAAATAAACCTTGAAAAGACATTGGGCCTGTGAAACAGTCTCCTTTGAAACAGAGTGAGGAAGAAAAAAATCTCTTCACCTCTGCAGTGCAAGATTCTGCCTAGCTGGTTGACTTCAAGATAAGTCTACAGAATATCCTTCACAGTAAGGAACAATTTGACCTCCAAAAGGAAAAGAGAGAGAGCATTCCTAAATGACAATCAGGAGCATCTAGACTGTGACAATGACAACAACCACCACCGACAGGCAAATGAGGAAAGGAGCTGGCATGCACCCAGAAAATGTAAGGTATAGCTCTGCTGTGAAACCAACCCCATCCCATCCTCTGACAGATTTTAGCAGATTCCCAAACCAGTGATCTTTTCTATGCCCAGAGCAAACATTTCTATCAATGTTTCAAAACAGGGAGAAAACAGAACAGACGGGGTCTGGAAGAGCAAAACATTCAGCTGCCTTACCTGGTCATTAGCAAGCATTATAAATGTATAGTATGAATGAAAGAGGGGGGAAAAAAGGATCCACGGATGACCATTGTGCTGAAATGCTATCCTAATCCAGTTCTTCTGATTGCCAGTTCCAAAAAGATTCCCAAGTATTCAAAAACTGCTGCATTTTCATTGTAAGGATGAAGGGGGAAAAAGGGAGGGAGGGAGACAGAGAGAGAGAGACCTCTGCAGTATCCCTTCTGCTTCAGTCTCGGCTTCCTGTTCTCAGGCTCACTCTATGGTACCTAATACAAATCAGCAAATAGCTTGGCAAAAAAAAAAAAAAGTGGGGGGAAAAAGAAGAAAAAAAAGAAAGAAGAGAGAACCCATCATCTTTACAGGACAGCACCATCTACTGGTAAAATAAATGAACCTATACTCTGTGTACCGGATATTTATTTATTTATTTATAAAAACCTCTTCAGCAGAGCAGTTCTTTTTTCCTCGCTTTTTTTTTTTTAAACAAGTCTAGGAATAGCCACAATGGGCCCCGATCCAAAGAAATTTAAGTTGTGACCCACTGAAAGAGGTTATAAGATGGAAATGTCGAGAATCTTTGCATGTTGTCTTGTCAGGATTTCTCTCTCCTCTGCTCATGGGAAGGGATGCAGTCCCAGTGCCACAAACGTCCGCAATCAAGATTTAACTCTTCAGAGATGTTGCTCCCTGCCATTAAAAAAAAAACCCCTTCTATCATCTTTCATCTAGTACCTCTGACCCTGTATTAGAGCTGACGTACACATGCAGCAGGATCACACGATGCCGCGTTTTCTGGACTGTTCCACATTAGACTGCAGGTGGAGGAAGTCCACGTTTGAGAATAGATTCCTGCACAGAGAAAACTAGGTTAGCCTAGAACCCTCCTCTCTGACATCCACGGAGAACATTGGCACCCCCTTGCCTCAAAATAGAATGGCACAGCTACTGTCCAGGAAAACGGATTCTGCTGCATAGATAGATTGGTTGCTAACAATAGATTTAGATTTTTCTCCTGCTTCATTGTGTGGCCAAAAACATACTGTTTTCCAAATGCAGGCTAACAAGATGTTTTAGTCTGTTACAGCCAGCCCTGCTACATCTTAAAGACTAACACACTTATTAGAGCTTTTGTTAAGCTTTAAGATACAACAGGAGTCTGTTGTTAAATTATTATATGTATTAGTGGAATCCTGTACACAAGAATGGAAAACAGGTCCCTTTGAATTCAACAGAATTTATTCTCGGGATGATAGGACTGTGGCCAAAGACTTTTCAAGCACATTTATGAAAATAACACCACACAATATATCTTTCACCAACACTTGACACATCTGTGTATTTCACTCTGTCAACCATCACTAGACAACTTCGATGTATTTCAACCCTCTGTATATGTAACATCCAGATCTGCAAATCTGAGCAATTGGGGAGCGTTGTACCCCATACACAAAATGGTGGCAACGTGAACATGGATGCCTAGAAGTGTCTTCATGCATGTCACTGCCATTTAATAACATAGGGCACAATCATTTGCATTTCTTTGCATTTCCCCAATATGGAAACTCCACTGTATTTCACTCTAACAGTCCCCAACAAATGAATGTCTATGTTTTTCAATATAACTATTACCATCACTAGACAACATCCATGTATTTCAGTATAACTGTCACACCTCTTGACATATGCAACTATTTCAATGTAACTGTCAAAACTCTTGACACATGCGTGTACTTCAATCTGTCACCTTCACTTGACACATCAGTCCATTTCAATGTAACTGTCACCATCATTAGACAATGTCCATGCATTTCAATGTAACTGTTGAAACTCTTGACGTATCTGTATATTTCAATATAAGTGTCACAGACCCTTGACAGATTCATGTATTTCAGTATAACTGTCACCAACACTTGATCCATTTGTGTACTTTGAAAGTTGCCACATGCTGTCCTGGATATCTTGGATATCAGATCCCCCTTCCCAGATGCACATAGACAGGATGGAAAAAATATTTTAAAATATTTGGAAAATAGCCAAAAACATGCTTTTTAAGTTTTGAGAACCCCGAAAAGAAGAATCCTGGACTGAAGAGATTCTTTGTAGTTCACAGCTTATTCCATGAAAAGTTCATACATGGTTGCTTTGCACAGAAATCAGCATTTTCAGCAGAGGACACAGCATTTTCTGCATGGAAAACAATATTTCAATGCAGAAATATTTGCACAGAAAAAAAGGCTGTAATTGGGGATTTATTTGCATAAAGTTCGCACATGGTTGCTTTGCATAGAAAACAATATTTTCTGTATAGGAACCAATGTTTCTGAACTGAAATATTTTCCACACAGAAAATGCTGTTTTCTGCACAAAACAGCCACATGCAAATTTTGCATAGAATAAGTCCCGAATTGCGAATAGCCACGAAAAACTGTATGATTTTTGAAGACTTTCTCACAGCAGCTAGAAAACTGTTGCAGTTACTCATCACTACCTTTGAGAAGGCACTTAGTGAAGAATTACATCCTAAAACACTCCTGTCTAGTCTGCCTTGTATTCTTCTACAGCTGATCAGTACAGTTACTGTTGTTTTAAGGGGATGCCAGATGTTCAACCATAGTTACTAGGTCAGAAAGAAGATCTCCCTCTACACATGCTGCTCTTCACATAGTTATGTGCACAAACTTCTTCCTACACACCTATAACTCATGACTATGTAAAAGAGAAAAAAAAGAACATGAGCACAGAAAATTATTTCTGCACTTATACCTGAATCATAAAAACATTTAATGCAGGGGCTGGAAGAGTACTGGAACTCATAATCTAGTCATAGAGGCTGCAATACTCTACTGATTTACGTGAGAGTAAGCCGTCTTTCATCTCAATGGAGACTTACTTTTAATTAGCCATGCATCGACTTGCATTGTTAATTCATGGATTTAGAACTGTATAGAATTTCTATTCAGAAATCAAAATGGGGGTTTATAAAAAGAGAAAAGAAAATCTGTACATCCCTGAGTTTATCAAGTCTGTTGCTGCATTCATTGTTATACATCAAGATGAATGGGTAGATACATTTAACTGTAAAAAAAAAGAAAAAAAAGGGTGTGTGTGTAATCATTATAGCCTCTGACCAAAAAACTCAATAAATGAAAATCCTGTGGGAATACCATAAAAATATACAAAATATATTTTGATAAAATACCTAAATGCACACTAACACCATAAAGCTGTGGCAGAATTGGGAACTGTATATTCAAAACTGAAGGAAATAATATCACTATTAAACTAATTATTAATAGTCTTTAAGTGTGTCAGTAAAATACTGTTTTTTAAAAAAGATTTTATCAAATTTTAGTAACAGTACAAAAAGTCTATGCATCAAGACATGCATATAAACTATGCATATTAATATGAAGAACTGTGAAGAGTATTGGTCTTTAACAGATTTCTTGTCTTTCTGACTTTTTTATTTTATCCACTCGTGTCTTTGCTACAGAATTGGCACTGTGATGTATCTTGTTAGTTTCTAAAGTCAATGTTGTCATTAATTATATGTTGCTCCAAAACTTCAGTTAGTTTTGTTGTAGACACCATGGAATCATTCTTCATGTGCAAACTCAATAAATTCAAACCATACTGAAACAAAGTCTTTGTATTGTTTTCCATTATGAAAGGAACTTAATTTAAATGTGAACATTTCAAATAGGGCAGCACATTATGCCATGCTGAGCCAGGTTCTTAAGGCAGTTGTCTGTGGATCTCTAGATCTTGGTGATATCCATTTTGGTAGTTGCCAGAAAACTATATTTATTATTGCAATCCTACACACATAAATTCAAAAGTAAGTCCTTTTGGATTCAGTGTAATTTATTCTTTAGCCAAAAATACAAGCTTTTTCAGAGAACAATGGTCAGAGAAGGGGAAAATGTACTCCAGGTCTCACGCAAGTGACTGCTACCACCTCATATGTTTGGTGGAACTGTGCACGGGGCTAATGCTTTGCACGACACCGAAGGGGAAAATATCACGTGCATAGCCAGAGGTTGGAAAAGTTACTTTTTTGGATTATGTTTCCCAGTATCCCCAGCATGCAGCAATGCTGGCTAGGAAATTCTAGAAGATATAGCCCTCAAAAGTAGATTTTCAGAGCTGTGACTATGCATGTAGTGCTAGATCAAACACACAGCAGATCAAATGCATATTTGGCAGTTTCAGTTTAGAACACCATTTTTGTTTGTCCTTGTTTAGAGAAAATAAAGTTTACTCTACCTTTTAAAACTACTTTAAGATGCATACCACTGCCTGATAAAATATTACTATTTTTATGTGTTGCTTGCCCTTAACTATGCATATTGGTGGAAATAAGATGTAACACTTTGTTTTGCTGTGAGCTAACATGTTGACAGGCGATTTAATTTCAACACTGCTGTTTTAAATCCCCCTCTTTCCTTTCACATTATTTCTTCCCCTAGGGTTGAATGTTTAGTATTTCTGAAAGGCCTGAGCGTGGCAGTATTGAAGCCTTGGTTGTATATGGGACAAGTACAGGATGGCAAGGAGCATGATGAGCTTTGGACCTGATGGGGAATGACTGAATGGTAGGGAATAACATACGGATCTTCTTGGGTATGCATTTCCTTGGTGGCTACAGTGCTGAGGCAGCAAGTTAGAGGCTGAAGTTGGCTTGCAGGAGAAAACCCACTTCTTACTTCACTTACGCCTCTCAGCTAATAGCTCTAGATGGTTAAGATACCTGCAGAGAATGTTTTAAGGAAGGACTGGGAAATCAGTGGTGCTCCAGATGTTCTTGCCTTCCAATTCTCCTCAGCTCCAGCTAGACTAATGGTATGGCTTGACATAATTGTAGTTCAGCATTTGGAGAGCCACAAGTTCCTTATTCTTGGTAGATTTTGATGAATCTGATTCCAAACAGGTTCCATTATTATAAAGTCTGTAATAGCCCTTTTAAAAAAAATCTGCTCATCTAGTCACTAGATGAACCTAATTTTATATAGTTGGATTCAGGATTTTCCTCCCACTGTTCTCTTACTGTTAGACATAAGCGGGGAAAGAGGTATACCAAGACTTGTATTACAGCTCTCAAACTCTCCAAACTCTCTGAATTGCCCTTTCTCTGAACAAAACAGTGAATTGCTTCTCCTGAGGGCTTCATGAAGGGAAGTTTAGCTTTTAATTAGGTTTGGGAGGGGTGCTATTGTAAAAAGAACAATTACTTTATCTTTCTTCCTGCTGGGGAAAAAAAAAGCAGTGATCCTTTCATATTCAAATGTCTTGAAATGTTCCAATTCTATGGAAAAATAAACAAGAGGTTTTGCACATGTGTACAAAAACCATGCTTTTTATACAGAAAAAGTGCAGGGTTTGTTTGTTTTTTAACACAAAATACCATTTGTCTTTCTCCACAGATTAATTTCCCCAGAACAATTTGGGATATTTGAATACTTGGGGAAAAGTTTGCAAAAGTGTTGCTGCGCTACTGTTTTTGTCAGCTTGGTTTCTTAAACATTTGGAAATCTGTTTTTTTTTTTTCCAACTGAGAAACTATTTTTTAATTTTTAAAAATTTTATATTTATTTTATAGTGGCTGGTTACAGGGAGCATGTAACTCCTTTGTTGAAACAGGTTCACTGCTACCAGTCAATTTCCAGGCAGGATTCAAAGTGCAGATTATGACTTTTAAAACCGTAAGTGGCTTGGGTCCAGACTGTCTGAAAAACTACATCTCCTTATCTGAGCTGGCCACGAGTCTTAAGATCTTCAGGGGAGGTTTTTCTCTTGGGCACTACCATCACAGGCATGCTTGGTGAGGATATAAGAGAGAGCATTCTCAGTGGCAGCTCCAAGGCTGTGGAACTCTTTTGCGTAGGAAGTTTGGTTTGCCCTCTCCCAGCTGTTTCTCCACCAGTAGGTAAAGACCTCTTTAATTTGGGCTTGGTTTTTTAATTGGTTGCAGCAGATGGAGCTTTTAATGGGGTATGTTTATCTCTGTGTTAGTATGATTTAAATGTGGTTTTGAAATTGTTTTTAACTTGTTTTTGTGGTTTAATGATTTTCCCAGCTTTTGTATTATTGTTTTTTTCAACTGTATTTGCTTTAAATTGTTGTGAGCTGCCTTGAATCCCAGGCTGAGAAAAAGGTGGATTACAAATTAAATAATTACAAATAAATAAGTAAATAAATGGGAACATTATTTCTATCCCTCTACCCAACACTGTTTGATACCAAAATTTTAACACAGCAAGTTTACAGTCACAGTATACAGTGGGGCTTTTCTTGGGTTTTTTTTGTTTTTGGATATTCAGACTGTCTATCAGCTCCCCCCTCCGGATCCTGGGGGAGCATAATTGCCCTCCCCTCCACAGCTGCCTCAGTTGTCCAATCCTGTGTTAGAAGCTCTACAAGAGTATTTTAAACCAAGCAATGCACTGTGTGTCCTCTAAGTCTTCCATGGTACTTACCTAATATATACAAAGGTGGGGGGAGCCAAAGCATGTTATTACTTTGGCCATTTCCACATGAGGCAAGGGAGTCGCTCTGTGTCGGTACTTACCAGATCTTTCTGGGCACGGACCAACGTGGACTGTTCCTTAAGCCCTTCCACGGGGCTCCTCATCTCGTCCACGGTGAATTGGAGCAGTGCAAGGTCTTAGATCTGCACTGCTCCAGCTTCCAAAATGGCGGCTTCCGGTTGTTTGTGGGTCCTGACCAACTGCGAAGCTCACCACGCCTAAAGCCCGCCCTCCGCAGATAGCAGGCTCGCATTGGTGCGAGCCTGTGAATCTGCACAAGGGAGCAGGTACAAAATGGCGCATTCCGGAAAAATGAAAAACCTGTTTTTTCCGTTCTTTAAAAAGCGTGCTGGAGGACCAGTTGGGGGTGTTTCGGAGCAGACTGAGGTGTGGATCTGAGGTAAGTAGTCCGGACCTAGTCCACTCCAAGGTGCAGACGACCTCCATGAGAGGGCGCACTGAGCCGTTTTAAGTCCCCTGTGTGGAAATGGCCTTTGTGTGGTTACATATAATTAAAAACAAACAAACTGTCTTCCTGGCAGGGTTGGAGATCCTTGCAAGCAAGGATGACAAACTGCAACATTATCTTCTCCACCTGCAAAACTGCAAGATTTTTTTTCTATCAGTTTTAAAGGAGATTTAACATTTAAGCATTTTCTTCCTCGGCACAAATTGCACAGCTGACCTGCAATGGCTGCTACCTTATTGCATGGATTTTTTTTTTAACTGGATGGGCCATTGGTTTGCATCTTACTGATTAGCTAGGCCTCTGCACTTGCCATGTACGTGCATGCTTTGCTTCACACAAAAAGAAAGGGTGCTCATTCATTTTGGATGAGACATTTTGCACAAAAGATACACTTTGCACAAGGAGGCTTTGCTGGTGGGAAGACAACCAAAACTTTTCTCTCATTCTCATGCTGGAGGCAGGATCTCTCACTGGAAATAATGAACATTCAACAGGCTGTGTTCCACCATGTCAGCCTAGCCTGTCTCATCAAGAAAGAGTAAATGCAAAGACTTCTTCACATTCCTGCCTGGTTCAGACCAAAATCTATGAAGTGCTGAACCCATTTACAACAATTCTTCCTGATCAGTTAGTCTCTTACATTAGTTATTATTATGGTCTGTGTGAAGATGACCCTGTTGTCAGCACCAGATTTTGGCATGTCTTTGGGCAGGATACTGTTAATGGACCTTTTTCCTTGCCACTGGCATAATTGCCCATTTGCTTCCTCTTTCAGTCTCTCTGAGGCCAGTGTGTATCAGTGCCCAGAAGGAGAGGGAACAATTATTAGAGGATGTTCCTTCTTCTTTTGGTAGTACTGGCACAGGGGAAGACGACAAGTGGAGAGGCAGCAACAGAAAGTAGGACCCCTACTGCCAGGGTATGGTCTTTGGCAGATGTCCAATGATCAAGATCTTTGACATCAGCCCTGGAAGAAGTACTGCAGTTTGTCATGAATCAACTGCCATACCCTTTGAAGCCACAAACTTAGGCTATTGGCACAAAATATAAAAGGTGGCAGAAGCGCAATTGAAAACCTTTCATTGGAATGTCATATCCCCAGGAAAATCAAATGTGAATTTGACAAGATCTTTCTAGAACTCACTGATTGGACTCTATATAAGAGCATGGCTTCGCAAATCTCAAACTTCTACTGTTTTAGTGGGGGGGAACCACTTGGAAAGTACATTTAATCAAAATGAAAACATGTACAAGCCAATGGATTCAAATGAGAAGAAAAGCAATTCCCTCTAAACATTAAGAAGAATTCCCTGATGATAAGAGCTGTTCAAAAGTGGAATACTCTGCCTTGGTGTGTGCTGGAGTCCCCTTCTTTGGAGATCTGTAAGTAGAGGTCGGATGGTCATCTCTCAGGAGAGCCTTATTTGTTTATTCCTTCATGGTAGGGTGTGAATAAGATGGCCCTTGCAATCCCTTCTAACCCTTTGATTCCAGGATTATAAGGCGCCAACTATCTCAGATTGTTGGTCCCTCTTCTGGCCTAGTACTGTGAATTCTAACTGCTAGTCTTCTCCAGCTTTGCTATCATAATCACTATGTAAATTATTATATTTAGTACATTATAGTAACATCTCTGTACTGAGGCAATCAGCCTGTGTTCCTTGGGCCACTGAAAGATTTTGTCCTAATTTCCCCAGACCCCAAGGCAATCTGTCAGAGTTCAACTCCCTGCCCGTGTCTTTCTGCCAGCAAGCTAGGGAAGTCGACAGTACATGCACAAGAGGAGGCGGCAGTGGGGGGTATCCAAATGGAAACAACAAGTAGAGACGCTGAGCCAAGCCAAAGTCAAGGTCAAATCTCAAAGGCCCAGAATGCCAAAGGCCAGTCCAAAAGGATCAAGAGAGTTGGAACACAAGGGTCGTGGGAGCTTGAATAGTGATTTGCTACAAGCAAACAGCAAGCCACACTGACAGACTTATATAGCTGATGAAAACAGGTGTTACTTATCATTGTTCTGTTTACTCAATCTTGCCAAAATGGCTTCCCTCTGAGCTGCTTGTTTCTGTCTCCTCTGTGATTGGAAGCTGGGGCACAAAGGTGGATCTATTTCCTCTAAATCATTGCTGGTCCTCTCTCCCACTGGCATTGATTGCAACAACTCTGTCTCAGCTTGTCTTTCAACTGATGGGGGTGTTTCCAAGGTAGTTTGGTCTATCACTGGCTCTGTTTCTGGCACAATCAATTGCTCATCGACTTCTGACTTCTATTACAGAATCAGTGCAAACCTCTGGTAGGAGGGAATTGCTCTCTCCAGGCAGCCTTGTGGGCAGGGAGGGAGAGGGCATGAGGAATTGAAAAAAGACAAAGAGAAATCTTTCTCTGTCCTGTGCCCCATATAACTCACTTCAGCCTTTCCCAGTATCAGCATGTGGCCCTTAGCAGCTTGCAACTTTTGACAGAATTCCCTCCACCCCTCATCCCTGTAATACATGGCAATTTGTCTAGCAAGGTGAGTGGGCCAAATTTGCCCTCAAGACTCTTTTCATGACCCTTAATCCCCTCTAGACTCCTCATATTTTAAAAACTTTAAAAAGGTAAATTGCCTGTTCTAGAAGCAGGGACAGTAATAAAGGCTGAGGGGCACCTGACAATGTTTGATTTTTTTTTTTTTAAAATGTACATTTAAACAAAACAATAAATGGATTTCAAGCCATTTCCAAGTTTGGGGATTGTTCTGGGCATTTTTGGTAGTCTGTGGAATTCTTGGAAGGTCACGGGGCAGAAAATTGACCACCAGACCAGTCACTATGGCTTTTCAAAATGGTCAAGAAGGTGATTTCACTGTTATACCAAACAATGCAAGCAAACAAACCTTGAGGGCTTTCTAAAAATACTGGGTAGGTTAATCAAGTTTAACCTCCTTTCAAAAAACTTGGTCAAAGGTCTGCTTTATGTGCCGTGCCACCTCACAGATACATTTTTTACTTTTGTATAGAAGGAAAGAGGTGAGCTACCAAAGTGTAAGAAGAAAAACAACCTGATACATTGCTGGTTTTGCCTGCTGTGAAAGCACATTGTTGTTTGTGCTGCAGCATGGAGACAGGGAAGTCTCGTCTCATCCAGCACAATGCATGAGTAATCAGGACAGCATACTGCAGTGGTCCCAGGAGTCTCAGGCAAGAGAATCAATCCCACCAGGCCACTTAACAATGGGGGCAGCATGACTGTTTGATCGCTTACTGCCACCAGGCACTACTTGGTGCAGCCGAGCTTTTGTGTATTCTTATTATCTCAATCCTTTTTATACCCCACCCTTCCACTCCTTCTCCCATATATCACCACTACAACTGGATTAGCTAGGTAAGGCTGAAATACAATGACCAGACCCAGCTCGGCCATTAGACACCTCCGCTATTATGTTTGCAGGGAGGTGGTCATGGAAAGGCATCAGACTGTTAGCATTTTACTTTGATATGATTTTCTTTCTACAGTCAGCGATGGGGATAGCTATTTTTGTGGGAATTTTTGCCTTATGTGCTAAAATTAACTTGTTGGTGGGCTTTGGCCTCAGGCACCCAAATGCTGTGGGTTGTCCCTGACATTTCTAGCTCTGTCAGCATTATGGTCCAACAGATAATGGAAGCAAGGAACCATTGGGGTTCTAGTCCAGCATTCGCTCTGGCAAACAACACAGACTCTTGCACATATGGCTCTGCATGGCCCATATGGCTGTAGACTCTATATGTAGTACTCCATTATGGCAGATGCAATCTGATACACAGAAATGCTGTTTTGTTTTGTGGGGACAGTCCTCCTTTGTCATTTAATATTTGGTTTAATTCCTCTTGAAAATAGTCCTTATTTTAAAAGTGACAAAAAAGCAGGATGCAACTGTAATAATGAAATGGAATGAGATGAAATTGAAATGAAACAATAATCAGTCATATTCTGTCATTCTGATCTTTACAAATGACTAGGTGAACTAATTCATCTGACAGTTTTAAGTAGCAGAAATTGGAATGTTAGATTTGACAATGAATCAAACACTAGTATTTGGAATCTGTAAACAGTTATCAGTGAATACCATTATTTGCAACATTAGCATTGGGCCAGATGATGTGATTTGGAGAGAACGGCATGGAGATTATCACTGTTGAACCTAGGACAGCATATTTTGCTACTAGCTCCTTTGACCATTTAAAGCTGCGTTCTTCCAATCTGGACTTTCTCCTCACATTGACTACAAAGCCCATAATCTGATTGTTTCCTGGGAGTGGTGAAAGTCTAACTTGTCTGGAAACTAATAGGTTAGGAAAGACTGTTCCAAAGCATAGGAATTTGTTGTAAAACCTTCTTGATTCAGTTTGTCACTTGTCTGTATGTCTTTTATCTTCCCAGCCCAACCAAATGTATACAGTTCACTCATTCTTCAAATGCCTTGTTTGTTAAATGTCAATAAACCATAATTTATTTTTGTTAGAAGGCACTGATCCACCTTGAGTATAGCAGTAAGTAGATAACTACAAAGAATGGACAGTGAATCAAAAGTAGAGAAGTCTAAATCTGAAAATTTTGAAAGTCCTGATCACATCCAGAATATGTTTTGCACAACTGAATCACTGCATACTTTCTGCATTCCCAGTTCCAATAAAGAACGTAGAACACCACTTTTTTTTTCTTTGCATGCAAGAGACAGGGATCCCAAATTCAATCTGTGGCATCTAGAATTGTAATAATTATGCATCTAACAAGCCCACTCTTCTCTGCAATCCTCTCACCTAAATTGTTAGATTAATTGTATGATTAAAAGAGGGGGGTAAGAAGTAAACTAGGAGGGGTTGTCAGCAGAAGAAGAAGATGCCAAGAAAGGAAAAGAATAGTAATCCATTTCAAGTTTTTCACTTAAATTATCCAAGTTCATAGCACTAGGATAAAAAGAATAAGCATGTATATCATATCAATAGGGGAAGAAAAATTACTGAAGAGACTTCAAACATTTTCCTTCCATACCAGTCCATAGAGAGTGCAGGATACCTGCTTTTCATGCCTAAGCAGCTTGACAATCTGAAAGAGTCCTTCCTATTTGAAGGTCTTGGTATACTGCTAAATGAACAAATTATTCCCCACCTCACAGCATTCTAAGACTCAGCATTCTTCTTCTTTTCCATTCCCTTTTTCTTTTTTCTTAAACCAGGTCCTCTGCTTTGACCTAGACTCTTCTATCTCTATTGCCTTCCTGCTGCCTTCCCTAAGAAATCACATAGATTAGCCATCTGAGCAACAGAATCAAATGAAGCATCCCCTCAAATTCTGATATTTCTTCTCTTGAGGCAGCATGCCTTCCCATTTTCCTGCATGCAACAGAGGGAGAGGTATTCTTCCTAACAAATTCCAACAGGTTCAAATGACCTAATCCACTAAAGCATATTTTAAATTCAACATTAACTGTGAGTTGGGGGAAATTACAAGAAGTTAGCAAATTAATAATGTGATAAGTAATTAGTGTGCTATTCCTGAACTCTACAGGATTCCATCCTTCCCTCACATGGTCCCAAGATTGGACCCCTTTCCTATGCCAGCCTTAGAATGGAATAGCTCATTCTCTTCACATTGAAACTAATGGGAATAAACACAGGAGGATGATGCTATGAAGGAGAAAGATATGTTTGCCCATTACTGTTGCCCTTGCTAGCACAAACTAGCAAGGGTGGAAATACCACTTCATTTCTCCCAGCCCTAGAGCGCCAAGCAAAGCCATAGTCAGAGTTCCAAAGCCAAGGGTCAAGAGTCCAGAGATCAACTCAAGGTATCAGGAATCAGGTGCTGGGAGCAAGGTATAAGCAAGAGAAAGGCTTGTAAGAAGTTTGCCAAAAGCAAAGGGAAGCTTCCAGGCAGGCAGTTTTATAGCCCCAGGTACAGGTGTGTCTGGTCACCGATTCTTAAACTTAGCCAAGGAAGCCTCCCTTTGCACAGCCCTCCTGAGTCTCTGCCTTGATTGGGGTCTTATTGAACCAGGCTCCAGAGCCTCTTCAGAATCGGATCCCTGTTGCTCCAAAGGAGCAGGCACAGAATCAGATCCCTTTGCCCTAAAGGAGTAGGCAGAGTGATGTCCGTGCCTGCTTGGTCCATGGCAGCAGGGGGAGCTCTTGAGCTGCAGGACTCATCTCCAGCCAGAGCCACAGGGACCAGCTGCTGCTCGTCATCAGCAACTCTGACAGGGGCTTCAGTTATCACACCCACTTGGGATTGTTCTGCTCAACAACCAGTAGCAGTGGTTACTATGTGAGACCATAATGAGAGGCAGATAGGTCCAACTCCTTATTTATCCAGGGATCTCAGTAAGTGACCCTGAGCCAGTCACTGTCTCTCAGACTAACTCACTTCACAGTCTTGTTGTGTGAATACAATAGGAGCTGAAGCCTTAAGCCTCACCATGACCTTCTTGAAGGAAAAGCAGAATAAAATGTATAATAATAATAAATAAAAATGATAAAGACAAATTAAAAAGTACAAGTGGTCACCTAGCAAAGAACTGCCTCTTAGTTAACTGTTCAGCATTATAGCAGAAACAATTTTGTTATTGGAAACATAATTATGTGTGTGTTGTCTCATTTGGAGACAGAGAGCTTACAAAGTGGTTAAGTAATTGCTTATTACTTTACCATGATCACTGATAAACGGTTGGGTCTGTGTTAGTTGCCATTAGGTCTCAGTGAACTTAAGGTGAAAACATAGCTATGACTTTTGATAAGCTTCCTTTATTTCAGTGGAAAGTAATCATTTCTAACTTAAGTTTAGATCCAGCCCAATATGTAGGGCTCCAACCAAAAAATTAATATTAAGGAAGGGAAAAGGTGGAGACAGCAAATGAGAATGAAGAATGGTTGAATAAAGAGACAGGAACTCATAGTTCCATGTTCCTCAGACTGAGATTATTCTTTATCTGTTTATATTTTCTTTTTGTTATGTTTTGTTCCATTGTGATGGTTTAGAGTAAAACATTAAATGGTCTCATTGATTATATTCATAACTACTGGGTGTGTACTCCTTGGATTAAAAAAATGCTGCATGCTCCAGTTCTTCTGCTCTTCGTAGGGCATTTCCACAGCTATCATCTAACTGCATCTGTGTTATGCCATTTGGCTTTCCTATGCAACTGGCTAAAAGGAAATCAGTACCAAGGAAGTTAAGGAAAATCAATGCCCCCATTTGAACATTCCTCTTCTACAAACAAACAAACAACCATTGCACCTATCCTTGTGAAATGTTTCATGTTTCTTAACAATGTCTACACTTCGTACAATGGGCTGTTTGTCTTATTCATAAGAATTGCTCACCAAAACCTTGAAAAATAAGTGTATCCACTTTGGGAAAGATAATCCTACTCTAATACAAAACTCTATGCACCTGTTCTTTGGAGACTTGAAGTTATCAGGAAGTAGAAAATATGCTCATGGGGAAAGGAAATATGTTTTCTGTGCAAAGAGCAGTATTTTTGTGCAGGAAGCAATGAATTTTGTGGAACAGATTGCTATTTTATGCAGAATCCCCTCTTTTGGGTACAAATAAATTGTCTTGAACAAAGTCCAGATATGTGTAGAATCTCGTGGATATTCTCTTTTTTCCCGATAAGAGTGTCTTGAAGATGATGACATCCACTTTTAAATTAAGGTTATGAATACTAATAATACTTTCCACATACCTAGTTGTAGCCCACCACATTTGGAGGGCACTGGTGTGAGGCATTCTATCTTAATCTGGAATAACCCTTCCTGTTGATTATATTCCCTGTCTGATTATAGTTTACTTCAAGTTGGTCATTTGATGCTTCAAAATAATCCTTTGACGTGTATCAGTAAGAGGAATTTTGCTGCCTCCCATATGTTGTCAAACTGCTGCAATCCCACAACCTCCGGAAGGCCACATGACTACTACCCCTGGCCTACACTCTATGCAACTGTCACTGGGCTTTCAGAGATGGGGTACTATGAGTACGGATGGAATGTTTGCAGGGTTTTATTGGCTATGGAACATTTAAATTCCTAATGAGTTTCACAGTGTAATGAAGTGAAATGAAGATGACTTCATGCATAAAATAAATAAAGGAACATTTCAAAAATTAACAATAAAAGCCAGTCTCTGAATGAATTCTGAAGTAATTATTTTGGTGCATTCTTAGAATATATCTCCACAGCCTCAACACACACATGAACTAACATAGGCATTTGGACTGCAGTCCTGCACATGCTTAGTACAGAATAAGTCCTACTGAACTCAATGGATCTTACTTCAGAGGAGCCATATGCAAGTTGCACTAAAAAGCTGGCTTAGGAAATCCTATATCTGGGTATAAGTTTCATTGAACTCTATGAGGCTTGCTTCTGCTTAGACATGGATACAACTGTATTGCACATGAACTAGCTTTGAAAGTTTATAGCTGTGCTCCTATATCTGCTTATTCTGAAGAGCTCCCTTGAACTCAATAGGACTTACTTATGAGTAGGAATGTATAGAATTTCAGTCTTAAACTTGCTATAGGGTTTGTTCTCATTTCAGGAGAGAGTTCTTTAGGACCATTCAAACTTATTCCCATTTAAATCTAAAAATTTATACCAGACTCATGTGCTGATAAAAACAACACATCAGCTTAACTGAGCAGTCAGTGAAATGAAACCTATAACCACAATTCCCTGTCATAAATACACATTTGTCTCAGTTATTCTGAACACCAGGTATTAACACCAGAAGAGGAGAGAAGGGAGAAGAATTCCAGTTCTAAATAAACCCTGTCTGAAATCTTATGCATACATAAACTAAACCCACTGAATCCAATGAATTTACTTTCCCATAAACATACATAAAATTATAAGACATGTTACTCAGAAAACTAAAATTACACCTTTACGAAGTCGTCCGATTTGCTTTCACAATCTGAACAAAAGTTCAGTTTTCTGAATCCTTGATATTGGTAACATCACTCACTCTTTCATTCCTCCTATTAGATGAAAGAAATATTGTTCCTTCAATAAGTAATCACAGCCATCATACATACCCCTCCATGACTATGAAAGAGTAGCAGTCATGAACACAACTACAATTTCAGCAAAAGTGAGATACATGATATGAGCAAGCAACATCCCATGGTAAAACCAGATCACCCTTAACATCTCCTTATAGGCAAGAGAAGCATAGCTATTTAATAAAAGAAAAGGAAGAACAGTTAGTCTTTCTAGAATCTCGTTGCAAGCTACCAGAATTTAATTACACTGCTGACCAGAGACCCTTTTGCCAGAAAATATGGGTTGCTGTAGCTACTTTCAAAAACAGGAAAAAAAACCCACAGTAAATAGTGTGCACACATGTCAATTTTTACCCACGGACTGGTCCTTTTAAAGGGCATTCTGCCATGCCTTTTTAGATAGGCATGAAGAGCCCTGATTTCACTGCTGCCCGTGGTACTGAACAGAGCCTACAAGCTCCAGGGGGTTTTCAAATGTATCATGCTGCCTCATTAAGTAGTAACACTCTGGAAAAATGAGCTCATTTACTTGAAAAACCATCCACAAGACTGCTGCATCAGGAGGTGTGCTATTTTGTACCCAAGGCCCTGCTACGCTGCAACCCACTACTGAGAATCTCTTCTCCCAACCCCCCATTCCTTTCCTCTCCCATTGCAACATGCATATCAATAAAAAACCATTATGGGATCAATACTTATTTTTCTGGTCTGTCAGAATACAATCCAGCCTATTTTTGAATCTCTTTACTTAAAGAAATCACCTGCTGAAACAACCAGCCAAGGCATTGTATTCGGACCTCTGCAAAGCAGTTGTGGTTAATCTTGTCTGCAGTATGCCCAGCCCTGAATGTATATTCTGGGCACATGAAGGCACACAGGCAGGCAATGGTGACTAGCCAAACATCTTTCTCAATTTTTCTATGTCCTGAAATAACAGAAAAATGTATATACACACAGAAAGACAGATAGGAATCAGTTATCTTTTTTTTTTAAAGGAAGCAATTTTTAATACTTTGGAGTCCCAGGCAGCACAAAGAGCTGCAAATTGCAGCAAATCTTTCGCCATTAATAGCCATTCCCAACAACATTTTCACTGCAACACCTCAAAGGAAATGGATTTGTTTCATTGCTTAATCAGTCAAATCAACAGTGATTTCCCCCACGGAGATAGAGAGAGAGAAAGATGTTTGTTAAGCCAACCCTAATACATTATTTATCGGTTTGCAGGGTGTTTCAAAAGCCGAAAGCACTAGTAAGAAATGCTATGCTTATTCCAGCATGGGAACAAATTCAATTTCCCCCCTTCTCTATGAATTTCCCCCTTTGTATTTGACTGAATGGCTGACAGACAGTAAGTATAGGAGGGGGTGGCAATCGCATCATACAGTTACCATTAAAGCATGCAATTAAAAAAGCATTTACCCAAACAGATGCAGCAAAAGGTCATAATCCAACTTCCATTTCCCCATAAAGCATTACGTTGAAGCCGGAACCCCACTAGCTTGTTCAGGCCAGTAGACTCTCTCCTACACTTGACCTAGACTGCCTTACATAATGAGAAACTAGTGCTGTATCCTGAATGTCATCTCTGGCAGAAGTAGCAAATGCTGGCAGCAGGAGGGCTGGTAGTTTTGATGAAGATCACGAAGTCCCAGTCATATTTTCTTTCTCTCTCTCTCTTTCTCTTTCTCCTGCTTGATTGCTTTTTCTCCTCTCTGGACTGTTCTAGGAGAAGAGGCAGGATTTAGCTCCAAAGATCTGGTGTCATTCTTCCCCTGTGATGAATGGCCAGGATAGACACGAGCTTTAGAAATGCCAGGCAGACGGCAAAAGCTGCATTTGTCCTTTACAGCAAACCTCACACATTGCCTGTCCTTATTGTCTAGAGGAACAGCATAGCTGCAGCTAACGTGAGCAACAGCAAGACAAAGTAAGGAAGGAGCTATGCTTGCCTGTGTTTCTCATGGTGGTGAGTAGAGGCAGAGAAAGAAGGAAAGAAGGTCAGATATTTTAAACCTTGTGTTTCCTAGGGAAATGGTTTAGCTCAATTAATAGCGTCATGCATTTGTAGTTAAATGTGTCACTAAAAGAGAAAGTCTTTCATGTGTGATAATGCTTTTCAAGGAACGCTTCACATATTTAACTGAATGCTTTCAATGGAGTTGCATATGTCCTTGCATATGTCCCTGTGCAAAGCTGACTTGGCAGTGTTGTCATGTAATAATGCTTGTTAGCGGAAATTTCTGTTCTTAATTATTTTCCACAAATGAGCAACTGATAATTCCCTAGACTGGTAGTTACTATGTTCAGATTTAACACTTTATCTGCAGGAAGGACAAGAAGGAAGTGCTGAAGCCAAACTTTTGATACTTGGCTGTTATGACTTCCTAGTTGGTTATAACTTATGCAGAGCTCTAGGAGTGGGTCACGCTGAGCGCTATTTGAAGTTACGTATGTCATTATTTAAATCCTTTCCCGAGCTTCAGTTGTAGAAAGACTGCGAAAGAAAAACAAAAACGCATTTGAAGAAGAAATTAATCTTGCATGTAAATGTTGAAAAATGATCTATATTCATCTTGTTTTGTGGTTTATTGACATGTAAATAGGGAACCTAGTTATGAACAATAGGACTTTGAGAATGACTTCCTTTTAACAGACATAGGGCTGGATTCTGAGAACCACCCTTAGAGTAGACCTATTGAAAATAATGAGACCCAGGTTAGTCATATGACTTCCACTGATTTCAGCAGGTCTTTTCTGAGTATGACTCCATCCCACAAAAGTCTGTATAGTCTTTGACAGCGGACAAAGAAAGAGGTATGAGATGTTCAAGGGAGGAAGAATCTTATGTTGTTATAGTTGTCACTGGCATTTGGTAACGAAAGGTATGCTGGTTTTGCATATGGAGGATAAATCTTTGTCAGTAATGGTTGATAGTCATGATTGTTTATGGAAGGCTTCTATTCTGGTAGCCATATCTTCAAGCTACGAGTCACATCAGTCAACTTAGGTGCAGTATGAAAACAGAGTTTTGGTTATGTTCAGAACTTACAAATTAGCTTGATTGTTCAATCATGTGCTGTGGCGCTTTTCAAGAAAAGAGAGGAAAATAATAACATATATGTATTTACTCTCTTCCATATCAAAAATAAATGTGTAACTCTTTCTTTTGTAGGTCCCCATCTTAGTTATTTTTACCTCACCTAAAACACTTAGTCTTCTAAGCTGTTCTTCCAATATTCTAGTCATTTGACTTGCCATTTATGTACATCCAGCATATTAATATATTTTTAAATACAGGGTTTAATACAGGATTACTCAGGGGCTGTAGCTCAGGGGCAGGGTACAGTCCCTGTCATTTCCAGGGCTGGATATACCACTACATGAAATCCTGGAGAGTCACTACCACTCAGTGGGTAGACTACAATGGGCTCGGTGGACTAATGACTGGATTCCATATAAGAGAGATTTACATGATTTGAGGTCTGTCCCTTGGGTATCTCTAGCAAAAAAATAAAGTCTTTGCTTAACCATGGTGGCATCTGTCTAATCATGACAGTTACTGTCTCTCTCACACTCACTCACACAGCCTGTATGCTTTGAACACCTGCAAGTTATAGAATCATGACATGTCAACTTTGCTGGGAGTTGGATACTTCCTCCTTCCCCTGATTTATCCCACATTTTTTAGAACTATCCAGCCCATGAATTTCCCAGATACCCCAACTGACCTATTATATTTCTATTAAATTCTAATATGATAGCAAACCAAACTGTATGCCAAATGGTAACAGGTCAGCCACCAGTGCAACACAGGCAGCTAATAGCTCCATTGCTTTGGAATAGCAAAAGCATGCTAGGTTTTTCAGGAGTGCCATCCTAGCTATTGAACTCAATTCTCAAAATAGATTCAGCACTTTGCACAGCTCCTGTAAGATCCAGGGCCGATTCACTGCCTCAAAGCAACAAGGCCACTGCTTGAATAGCAGTGTAACATTATTGATGTGCTATTGGTAATGCTGTCAGCTTGGCACCAAAGGAGTAACTGTTGGCAGAGCCATATATTTGCTTAGAGATCAATCCTCTCCTTGATGCAGCATAACAGATTGTCTGCAAAAGAGATGGCATATGTTATATCATGGTAATGGCTTGCTCCTCCTCTGCAGCCACATCAGAGGATAGTGTTATGGTTAAACTGAGTTCACATAAAAAGGTTCAACATGTGACTCAGAGCACATAAGAATGAAGAGGAACATTTTACTTAAGTAACCAGCAGCCATGTCTGACAGGGGAGGTGAAAACAAGTGTGTCAGGGCAGTAAAACAATACTTGTTTCAGAAACCTAATAACTTCTAGAAAACTAGCATCCAACTGAGACCACAACTCCATTGTTGCAGAGACAAGCTACACTCAAAGCTAAGCAAAGTGGAGTAAAGATCACCAGAGAGGGCTGCTTTAAAAGCACAACTGATTTCCATCATCTATCCCTGCAAGCATTCCAAGGAAAGAGAGGGGTATACAGAACTCTCCAGTGTTCATGGTCACAGAGTCCTGCCATTTCCAACCTTTACAATTGGGAGTAATAGTATATTGGTTTAACAACCAGTATCAAACAGGCAGTAGGAGAGTTTTTAATGGAAATGATATGAAAAATATATCTTGTGCACAAGGTCTCTGCCACTTTCATATATTTAAATCCTCACTATGCTTCAACAAGGGAACTTTTGTCAATGAACAGTAAAGTGTTGTTGGTTACAATTGACTGAACAGTCTTGATTATTTTGATGCTGCTGCTGCTGTTAAAAGGAAAAGAACCAAGAACCATGGATCAGAACAAACAGAAAACAAACATGCTTGAGAACTGAACTTTGTCGTTGTAGCTGTCCTGTCTCTCTCAAATGGTGAATTTCTAAATGTAGATCACCAGTGGGGGATTGGGGAGCTTGGCTGAGGTATACAGAACAGAACACTATGGGCAGACCCTTTTTCAGGTACTCACACCCCAGATCAAGAATGCTTACTACTCAGATCAACTGTCTGTAGCTGTGACACATTGTCCCTTGCACCACCATTTTTCATTGTCTCTCCACATACAACCAAACAGCCACTGAACATGCACAGAGGAAAAGGAAGTTTTTCATTCCCAGTGCTGTATAGACCACAAAGAAAGCTTAGAACGGAAGGAGTAACAGGATCAGAGTGGCCAATGGAAGGTGGGAGTTGGTTGTTCCTTTTGTAGGGAACCCCTTTTTCCTCTAGAAGAGTTCCTGTGAACTTTTAAGAGTTCTTGACAGATAGTAATATAACATAGGCAGTGGTGGTTAGCATGGAAAGATAAGGAAAGGGAGATTTGTATTTTTTTTGTTCCTTGATCTCTGAAGCAGCTTCATTAGGCACAAGGGCTGCAGGAACCAAACTACATCAAATCAAGTGGTTACCTTTAGCTGTTCCACTAGACTACAGTCAATTCACTCTCCACTAGACTTCATTCAGAGCTCTGATGGCTTCACCCACCTCTCTGTTTCAGTGAGATTTAGCACATAAGAACTACATCCCTGTTTGTTGTTCTTTTGTACTTTCTTTAAGAAAGGAACACACATGGAGGGGGCAAAGAAATCCATTACTATGGTCTAAGAGTCTATACCTCATTTATAATCTGAACTCTTTGTCATAGGTGTAATAGGGATACTACTGTCTATCCCAGTTATTGCTAGTGTGAGAAATTCTGCATCTGGGCTCCATGATGGTATCTGGGGAAATGGAATGCAAGGTGTGACAAGGGGCCTTTTTAACATCAGGAAATGAACAGAAGTCATTTCACTTCCTTTAAAAAAAAGGTATTTCCTAGGGATAAATTGACCCCCCCCCAAAAAAAAAATCTGTAGTGAAAATGCTACATACATTCCCTAGAAGGCATTTTGCAGGAAAAATGCATTTTTTAACAATTGAGGGGCCTGGGGGCTCCAAACATGTTGGAAATGTCCACCACACCTTCTAAAGGTAATTTAGAGGCATTTTGGAACAAAAACCTTTGATTTCTGGAGGCCCTGGGTGAGTCCTCCCCCCTCAAAAAAGCAGCCCACATGCAGCTTGTGGGCCAAATTTTGCCCACTCTTGCCCTAGGCAACCAGGGCTTTTTGATTATATTGAAAAGGGCAGGGAGTTTATACAACACGGTGTACAATAATACTTTAATTCAGAGGTGGGGAAACTTTGGCCTTCCAGATGTTTTGGACTTCAACTTCCAGAAGTCCCAGACAGCATGGCTACTGGTAAGGAGCTATGTCTTCCGTAGTGAAACATCAGGATCAAAATTTGTGTACTCCTGCTTTCATTGAAAAGCATTTTTACAGCAAGATATTGGGTCTTAGTTCATACATTCAAGATTCCTCTCAGTAAAGATTGTCAGTTATTTTGGGGAAAAAAAGGTGGTGCAGAATGAGACCTTCTCCCAAACAAGGGTCAGTTGGGTTTTCCTGTTTGTAATCCAATTTCCCTCATGCTGCTGTAATCATGGAGTCATCATATACAATGAAATACTGGGGTGACAGACCACTCCATGTGATGAAATATTGGAGAGATAGACAGGGTTGCCTGCCATGAATGCCAGGTTTTAAAAATGTAGCTATAAAGGCTGCTTCCTACATTCATCCCAGGATTGTTGTCATACAGATACTGCCTATTTCAGCCTTTTATTCAGACAATTACCAAATGTGGCAATGAGGAATCTCTGTTCATGAGCATTCTTATTTTAAGAAGCTCTGGCCAAAAATCCATTCTGAAGTGGTGAGCAAGGAATACAATTATTATTGGCAGGTTGACCATCTTTTGCCCTGGGAAACAAAATACTTCCTGTCAATGGTGTGCATATAGGGGGGTCATACAGTGAAATTGCCTTTTCTAAATCACACTTACTTACAATGTAAAAAAACAATTGCATGTAATTTGTGGTAAGAGAGCAATGTTTTGGCTACAGCCCTCAAACCACTTAACAGTGGTCCCTCTGACTTCTGAAGTCCAAATTCTGAGTTAGAAAAGACTAGTGAAGTAGCCTAGTGAAGAGGCAGAAGCAGGAACAGAAGCTTTAAACAACTTACACATTTTCTCTCTGCCTTTCCCCAGTAAGCTGTCTGCCTCTGCCCCTGCTTATGACAGGAAAATATTACTGTCCAGTAGGAAATGTAATATTCGGGTAAATATCAATATACCTTATACCGTTCTTGGCTAAAGTGTAAGTATATGGACACAAGCTGCAGGTTTTAATTAGAAGGAAATAATTTAACTCTAGGTATACCTTATCAGCTAGTTACTTCATGGAACAAAACATACTTGGATTGCATTGATTTTTGATCTGTTAGACCAGCGGTTCTCAACCTGTGGGTCGCGACCCCTTTAGGGGTCGAACGACCCTTTCACAGGGGTCGCCTAAGACCATCGGAAAACACATATTTCCGATGGTCTTAGGAACTGAGAAACCACTCCTCTATCCCGTCCCGCCCCCTTCTGAAACAAGGTCACTGATCCTCCCGCCAAAAGCCAGCCCCTGCTGTTATTTGGCGGCCTCACAGCCAATGGGAGGGCTGTTTCTGAGACCCCGCGCTGGGAGGAGGGGAGAGGCGGCGGCTGTTGCTCTGGGCAGGGGGGTTGCGCCATTGGAGGAGCACCACCCCCTCCTCCTTGCTGCTGCCCCGCCAGTGGCCTTTCTCGCTTGGGCCGCCTCCCCCTCTTGCTCCTCGGCGCGGCAGCCGAGCACAGGCAGGCGGGCGGGCTCTGAAGTAGGACATGATGCCATCTTTTCCTTCCCCCATGGAGCTGCCACGGCAAGCAAGCAAGCACTGGGTAGGAAAGGAGGGCGGCCAAGCCTGCGCCTGGAGCGAGGCCCTGCAATGGGAATGGGGCCATGGGCGAGCAGGGAAGCTCCGGGCGCCCCGCAACAGGAGGAGGGATTACACTTTGCTCAGAGAGGGGAGAGCCTGGTCGGCGCCACCTCTTGCTGGGCTCACCCCCTCCATCCCTCCCTCCCTCCCACCCTCCCTCCGGGCTCTCAATGCCCGCAGCACCATTCGCCGCAGGCGGCTTGCATTGCCTTTCCTGCCTGTGCTTTGAGCGAGCGGCGGAGAGGCAGAAGGAGACGCACCACCTGCCCTCGCACTGGGTTTGCTATCATGGGAGCGTGGGGGGTGGCAGTGTTGGGGAGGGCTTTGAGCTCCTGGGCCCCCTCCCTTGTCCCCACCCCTGCGTGCGCACCAAGCATGACTGTCAGCTTCCAGGGCTGCCATTTTGTCACCGGTGTCACTGACTCGGAAGGAGAGGCAGAGAGCTGCAAAAACGCCTCGATCGGGTGCCGTTTGCACGGGCATTGGGCAGGGAGGGAGGCAAAGTTGGTGGGTTGCAGGAGGAGGGGAGGTGTTTTCACAGAGGCCTTGCGCGGGGCGGGGGGCAGAAGCGTCCATCTGCCGGGAAACAGAGCTGCGGGTTGGAGCAGCTTTCAGGCAGCGCGGCGCTCCACGGGGTTCGGCGGGCAGGCTGGGCAGCAGCCCGGCACAGGTCTCAGCCCCTTTGGCGGAGGCGGGGAGCTCGTCATGCTACCCCAGGGATTCCTGGCCGGGCCTGTAAGAGGAGTTTATTTCAGAACAAGGGGGAGACCTCCTTTTCCTAGGAGATGGGCAGTCTTCTCTCTCTCTTTCCAGCTACTTTTGGAAACTTCTTGCTTGAATTTTGTGTTGCAGTTACTTGCCCTCTTCTTATTTGGCCACCCACCTACCCTCCTACCCAACGGTAGGCCCACCTTAGAGTTGACATAAATCAGGAACAACTTGAAGGCACACACAAGAAGCTTGTGTAGTTCCCCGAGATGTAATTAGAAAGAAATATTTCACAATATATAATTACATATTGTTTTTGTGATTAATCACTATGCTTTAATTATGTTCAATTTGTAACAATGAAAATACATCCTGCATATCAGATATTTACATTATGATTCATAACAGTAGCAAAATTACAGTTATGAAGTAGCAACGAAAATAATTTTATGGTTGGGGTCACCACAACATGAGGAACTGTATTAAAGAGTCGCGGCATTAGGAAGGTTGAGAACCACTGTGTTAGACAGAAGAAAAATGCTTGTGTTTGCATGAGATTTTCTGAAAGATATATTAGTAAATACTTTCATTGTCAGGGCTGAACCAAGACATTTTGTCACTTGAAAGGGAATCTCTTCCCCATCCTGTATTAGTAATAGTAATGTTTATTGCAGTCTCAGACCCCCCCTCAAAAAAGACTTCACAAGTTTAAAAGAAACAAACAGCAAAAGGACAATCCACTTGTATAATAAGCTTAATAAAACATTGAAGTCTTTATTTTCCCTACTCCTAATCTGCATTAAGAGCAAACCGAATAACCCAGCCACTCTTTTAGAAGTGAAGGAAAATTATTCTTCAAGAGAGTAGGAAGCAAAAGTCACAAAGGAGTATCCAGTGAACGCTGTTAACAGAGGAGAAATTAACCATTTTCTGCAATTGTTATATAGAAAACAGCATAGAAGAACATGCTCAAATGTTTCCAGTTCTGCTCCAAGCAGACATTTTCTTACTTGTCTGGGATCTTTTAAAACTGACTTTCGAATACTGTCAGCCCTCCACATTTGCTAGGGCTAGAAGTACAAGACGCTCACAAAAGTGGAAAAAATTCCAAATATCAACATGCGTGTGTGTAGGAAGGGGGCCCAGGGCATTGTGGGGAGAGTCGACACTCAGGGTCTAAACCAGGTTAGGGAAAGAAGAGGGAAAGGGATTGTGTTGGCATGGTGTCCATATACTTTCTCTCTCTCACACCCGTCTCCTTCCTTGGGTGTGTGGGGGCATCAGAAGAGGGTTTGTGGTGCTGACAAATAAGGCTGTGAGCTGTCCTTAGCTGGCCATGCAGCTGCTGGTGGAAGAGGAGGAGCAGGAGGACCAGAAGCAAGGTTTCAAAGGGCTGTATGGCTTTATTGGAGCTGCTGAGAGAGAAGAGTCCCATAGAAAAGAAGTGTCTGGGTGGGACAGGGGTTGGAGAATCTCACAAATAATCAAATCCATGCAAGTCAAACCAGAAAAGGCAGAGGGATGACTGTAAGTAATACTGATATTAAGATGCTGATTGGACTGGAAGTTAGATTTCCTTCAGTGTGTGCAATGGTATGGTATCAAGCACTATACCTGAGGCTGGCCAGGACAGGCCATGATGTGTATGCAGCTCTGTCTGATAACTGAAGGGGAATAGTCAGGAAGTTCAAGAGGAATAGCTACAAAGCTGCCACAGTCACCACCAGCACTTGTTGTCTGAGGTAACTACCTCATGCTCTCCAGTGCTGGCATGGGTAACTGCAGTAGGGTCAAAAGGACAATTTTCTGTTCCCAGAACCCTCTAAAAATGCCAAAAGAGACTAGAATGGGAGGTGTGTGCAATCTATTTAAAATCTGAGTTGCCTCTCCCAGAGCCTAGCATGAGAACCAGATTAGAAATGAAAAGAATATTAAAAAATGGTTGAAAAATATGTTGCCGAGTATTGAGAAGTCCTGATGAGAAGAATCTTGGATTAATGTGAAGCTTTGCAGCTTTGAACTTAGTCTACACAAAATTTGCATGTGGTTGCTTTGTGCAGAAAATAGCATTTTCTGCCTAGGAAACAATACTGCTGCACAGAAATAGTATTTTCTGTGCAGAAAATACAGCTTCTTCCAAGCTTTGCAAAGAAGAGGTACCAAACTGTGAACAGTCTTTGAAAATGGCAGTTTTCCAATACATTCTCATAGCAAGAAGAAAATTGCCAAAATTTTGATAACAGCTACAAGGTTGATATATGTGCAATATTGGAAAGAAAAGAAAGATATTGACTTAGGAGAGTGGAAATTAAAAGTTCTGGATATGGTAGAGACAGAAAAGCTAGCATTTTCACTGAAAAACAAACCTATCCAGAACTTTGAAAGGGAATGGAGAGGAGTTTTGGATTGGATAAAAACATGAATGTACATGAAATCAAAGAAAGAAATAATGTAACTGTTTTTCTCTTCTGTAAATGGAAACGTAAATGGAAATGTAATTCTCATTCTTCTGGGTAAATGGAAAGAAGATTCAACTGGAGAAAATAAATATGAAAGTAGGGTGTGTCTGATATATCTCTCAACGGGGTATATCCACTCTGTTTTTTATGCAATTAGATCTTTAATAAAAACATTTTTACAAAATTGCCAAAATTAATCACTGTTACCTTCAAGAAGAAAATCAGAAAAGATTTACAGCCCTAAACCAGATAACACTGGAGGGCAACAGTCAAAACCATAATAGCAAACATAGACACAGATTCAATCAAAGTGACCCAAATCGAATTACTAAATGGGAAATACAGAAGCTTATGTGGTAAATGTCCAGTACACTAACATACACAATAATAAATAATCACTATGAAATGACTGAAAGCCAACTAATTAAATCACAACTAAGGACTGGAATGATAGTTAGTGTCACTTTTATAGAGTCTATGTGTAATAGAGCAATTTTACATTACTGCCTTATCTCCATTTTGTTTGTTGATTCTTTATTGGAGTTGTATACCTTCAAGGACTTTTGTCATTTTGGCTTCCAGGACAAGCAATTCACCTTCTTTCAGCCAGAAAGAGGGGAACCTGGAGTATCTGAGGGCCCAGAGCCAATCATAAGGGCCCATCCTCTCTTGGACTAATGGTGGGGCTAGTCCTGTTCCTGTTAAATACCAGAGCTGAGAAAAAAAATCCTTTTTTAGGAAACGTAACTTTATAAATCCTTTCCAAGCTCCGTTGAGACATACAGTTGGACCCTATGCCTATATTTTTTTCAAAGCCTGACAACAATAATTCATTTCAGACTCCAAGCCAAACTACATATTGTGAACTTTTATTGTTGTTTGTTGTGACATCTAAACTAACAAACCACAGTTTGTGATCAGTAGTACATCCTTTTGTGGTGTATTAACAAGGTACATTCCTGGAGAAATGTAGCATTTTAGGGAATAACTTGAAGCTGAGGAAACATTGCAAGAGATTTGACGTCTGATGTTATAAGTTCCTTTATAGCATATTTAATGGAGGCCTGAGTTCAAATCCTTGATTGGCCTTGATGCTTAATCAGTGTCAGATCACTTTTGTTTGTCTGAATTCTTGGGCTGTTAGTGGCTAATATAATGAGAAACAAGAGCAAGATCTTTGAAGCCATATGGCATAATCTTGGCAGAAATGGAAAAGTTTCCTGGGCACGAGAATATGGATTAATCCTGGTTTACTGCACAATCTTTTAACTCTTATTTTGTATTTGTGAATAGCTTACAAATAACTAGCTACAGGAAGCTAGTTTCTTGCAATATATTCCTTTTTCAACAATGAATATACACCTACATTCGCTCATGAATATATCTTAATTTTTTTTTCATTTTAAAAGATGTAAGTATGAGCCAATGTGGTGTATTGGTTTGGTCTACAATCCTGGAGACCAGGTTTTGATTTTCTGCTCACCCATGGAAATCCACTAGGTGACCATGGGCCCGTTACAAACTCTCAGTCCAAGAAAACCCTGTGATAGGTTTGTCTTAGGGTCACTATAAGTTGGCAACAACTCGAAGGCACGCCATCACCATCACTACAACTAATGTATATAAACCCTGCCAATTATAACTTAACGAGGGACAATTTCTCCTTTTGCAGTGTAACTAACTTTGAAGTCACCATTATAGTTATGTCCATATGATTTGACTAAATAATGAAGGAAGAATATCACATGCTTCAAATTCCGGCTTGTGCTGTGTCTTGGGTTGCTGTCTCATCCTCTGGTTGTGGGTACAGAGCTCGAAATGGTAGAGAGGAGGAGAGTGTGTTTTGTACCAAAGGCCAAATAGTATTCAAGTATTTTAAAAGTAACAAAACGTACCAGCTGTAGTTACTTCTGAGAAACAAGAAAGTAAATTGTTGCCAGGGGCAGGGGTTGGATTGAATGGCCATTGTGTTCCCTTCTAACTCTAAGATTCTATGGAATAATGTTATGTAATTATAACTAGAACAGTAACTACATTTTGTCTCTGAAAAACTATTAGATGCAGCTAATTCTTTTTAAAATGTATTTGGGATTATAGCCAACTCTTTTGTGTTTTTCATGGCAAGCTATGATTTCACTGTTTATGTCAGAACATTTAACCAATACGCACCATGCGAGATCATCACTTCCAGGGGGCATTGCTGCATCTTCCACATTGATTCCACCAATTCATCAAACTTGTATCTGGTTTGTGATCTAAGCTTAAAAGGCTTAAAAGAGCAGGCTGCACGATGCGTACATAGCAATGTCCTCTGACGCCTCACTGTCACCCTAATATCTGTTGTCTAATGTGGCCACCTCACTCTGCTTGAAGGTAGAGCTGGTGCTGCTCAGAAATGTGAAAGACTGAAAATCCTCCTTCAAAATCTTCTCTCCCTTGTCCTATAGAGATGGCAGTAGGTACATCAATTTCACAGAAAGGGAATTAACTCTTGGAGCACACCTTCATGAGGGCCTTGGTGTACTACTTGAGGTAGATTTTCTATTCCTGTTGTATAAGTTTAGAGCTAACTAGCATATTTACCCGGCATTGCCCGGAATTTTATTTTCTTCTTAAGAACTCACCCAACTGTCTTCTCCACTACCTGTAACTTTTCATCATATTTCCCAATGCAATCTGTATTCAGAGTTATTTACGTACACAGTTTGGGTTCCTGAGGGAATACACTGTCCTCCTCCTTGCTGCTAGGCATCATCTCCATAGCAACCGGCCTATTCCAGTACCTGTAGCTTTTCCTCATAGTCTCCAATCCAATCTGTGTTCTCTGGAGACATTGATATACTGGCTTTTGATTTTTTCCCCTTTCTGTTGAATTTGTGCAATGGCTTTATGTTTTTCTGGAAGCTTTTTTTGTTTTGAATTTCAGCTTTACGATTCCTCACGTATGGAACCCATACAATCTACTGTGTGAGGCGAGAAGACCTTGTAACTATGTTGTGTATGTCGTTTTAATTTCTCTCACATATGCCCCCCAAATGTTTTCTGGCATCCTTTATTGATAGTAGTCCTCATCTCCATAGCAACCGGCCTGAGGCCCAAGAGCTCTTGGCTGAGAATTCTAAAGGCCCCTCCCTCATCTGCCAACCCCAGGATTCCATAGGATCTTCACAGCCAGCTGATCATATGAGGTCTTCTTGCCTCACTCAGCCAATCATATGAGGTCTTCGCCCGCCTGACGCAGACAAACAGACGCTCACAAACAGAAAGACTTTGACTTTTATATAGTAAATATACCGCATGTTTCCCTGGATGATGAAGATAGTACTGCGACTACTTAGCTTCTAATAGAATGGTCTGTTGGGGCAGAACAACCATTATCATTTCTGCATCCTTTTAAAGGTTGTTAACACATCCTTTGAAGAAAGGAAACCACTATGAACTCTAGGCGTTAAAGCTGACGGATGCCAACAGGCAAATGTCAGGAACTGGCTCTTTTGAAATCAGGTTATACAGATTTATGGTCCAAAGTAATCAATGCAGGCTCAGCACAAAAGTCAGTTATGGGCTACTTTCAAAAATACTTATGTACAGCCTAGATTGTACATTGTTTCTGATACAGATTTATGACAGGTATTGAAGGGCAAAAGCTTGAAAGTAAGGTGCACTGCAGAGGCAAATTCACAGGACTTCTTATACCCTCTAAGAACATATAATGCTAAAATATTAATATTAACATTCTTCTTTGCAGTGCTACTCATATTAAAGTCATTAGCATTGTCCTTTCATTACAAATGTCATATAGTGTTCCTAATGGCAGTATGAATTTTACCTTTCTTTCAGAATAAATGTAAATTTGTGTGTTATTTGTGCTATGAAAAGGAAAAATCTATACACATTGTTATTTATGGCACAAACTGCAGGTTAGCAATACCTGCCTTGGGATGGTATACTTCATCCTAAAAATGGATTTAAATACCTGCATATAAGCACAGTGCAGCTTATTTGAATCAAAAGTCATTTCCTTGTTAGAGGCTATTTAATATAAATAAGTATAAGAGCCAGCATGGCATAGTGGTTTGAGCACTGGAGTGTTTGATTTCCCACTCAGCCACAGAAACCCACTGAGTGACTTTGGACACACTCTTAGCCACGAAAAAAACCCATGATAAGTCTGCCTTAGGATCACCATGAGTCAGAATTGGCTTGAAGGCACACAATAACAATATAAAAAATTTAAACTTTGACCATCAATATGATAAATAAAAATATTTTTAAATGAAAGTTACAAAGACATTACAGAAACTGTTAAAATCAATAATTACAAAAACCCCACGACAACAAAATAAACCACACAATAAAACTGGGAATTTCCTATTCAACCAAGAGAAGCAAATCAACAAATTATTCAAATTTTACACAGACTAAATCCCCAACCCAACTATACCATTTTCTGCACAGAAAATATATTTTGCATATAAGAAGTCCTGAACTATGAAGAGTAGTCAAATATGCAGTTTTCAAAGACTTACTTTTAGGAAGAAGAAACTTGTTAAAAATTCTTGTTTCCTTTGAGAATGAAATTGTAATAATTTTATCTCTAGTTTAATCCTACCACCTTGTGCCATTTCTTGGTCTCATGGCCTTTCTGCAGTACACTGTTTTAGTGGTATTATTCCACTTTCAGCATCCTATGGAATCCTGGGGTTTGCAGTTTAGGGAGGGGCCTTTAGAATTCTCAGCCAGAGAGCTCTTGGGCCTCAATAAACTACAAATCCCAGAATTCCACAGGATGTTGAAAATGGAATAATAGCACTAGAACAGTGTACTGTAGAAAGGCCCTCAGTTTCTCTTCCTTTCCTGTGTACCTATATGGCATTATCTTGTTAAGAGTAGGAAGTTTGTTTTGTTTGTTGTTAACTGCCATCAAATTGACTTCAACTTAGGGTGAGCCTGTGAATAAAAGACTTCTATGTCACTCTGTCACCAACAGCCTTGCTCAATTCTTGCAGACTAAGGGCTGTGGCTTCCTTGACTGAGTCTATCTACCTGTAAAGTGGTCTTCCTGTTTTCCTGCTGCCTACTAACTTACCAATCATTATTGTCCTTTCTAATGAGTCATGCCTTCTCATGATATGGCCAAAGCATGACAGTCTCAGTTTAGTCGTTTTGGCTTCTAGGGAGAGTTGAGGCTTGATTTGCTCTAGGACCCATTCATTTGCCTTTTTGGCAGCCTAGGGTTGCCATAAAACTCCTCTCTAGTACCACATTTCATATGAATTGATTTTCTTCCTATTAGCTCTCTTCACTGCCCAGCTTTCGCAATTATATATAGAAATGGCACGGACAATCCTAACTGTAGTATTCAGTGCTATCTTTATACTTCAGGATCTTGTCTAGTTCCTCCATAGCTGCTGTTCCAAGTCCTAGTCTTCCTCTGATTTCTTGTCTGCTGTCTCTCTTCTGATTAATGACTGAGCCAAGTTATGGGAAATCTTGAACTATTTCCAGGTCTTCATCATCTACTTTAAAGTTATGTAATTCATCTGTGGTCACATTTTTTTTCTTAATGTTCAGCTATAAACCTGTAATCATTTCAGTAATCATTTCAAGTTTTTGCTCTTTTCTGCTAGCAGTATGGTGTCATCTGCACATCTTAAATTGTTGATGTTCCTTTGACCAATTTTCATGCCTCCTTCCTCCAAGTCAGTTCCTGCTGTATGTATGATATGTTCAGCATACAAGTGAAGCAGAAGAAGCCAACAAGAAAGACCTCAGCTTTGTCAACTGGGGTTCTCTGTTCAGCAGCAAGCAAGACCTGAGGGATGAGGAGGTAGAATTATAGTAATCTATCCAAATTCCATCCCCCTGATCAGGTGCCCTATCCTCCTGTTTTTGGGGTTTGAGTGTGTTTACTTGAAGCTGGATGGCCCAAGCAGATTAGGGATTCTGTTAGTGTATCACTCACGGCACTGCCAACATTTTGCCCTTCCTGAGTTAGATGGGATGATTTCAACACCCACGCTGAGACAGCCCTGTCAGCTATGGCTCAGGACTTCATGTCTGCCATAACAATCATGGGTCTGTCCCAAATAGTATCTAGCCCTATTCAGGCTGCTGTGCACACTCTGGACCTTGTTTTCTGTAATGCGGGGGTTGAATGTGATCTGGCAGTGGGGGAACCATCTATAGTTTTGTTGTCATGGACAAGTCACTACCTGGTGGGGTTTAGGCTTGCTGGAACTCAGAACCTCTATGGGGGTGGTGGATCCATTAAGATCCTATGCCCCAGGAGGCTTATGAATCTGGATGAATTCCTGATGGTTCTTGGGGATTTTCCTGCTGCTTTGACAGGTGATCCTGCTGAAGTCCTGGCCAACCTCTGGAACCTCATTCCTAAGCATTCATTCTCATAGTGGACAAACTCACAAACTGCCCCCCTGGTTTTCTAGGTAGTTGGTGGTGATGAAACAAGTGGAAGGCAACTGGACGCATTGGTAGGAAACTCAGCCATCAAACTGAACACAGGTTGAAGCTTATCTGAGAGCCTAATCTATGGTAATAGAGACAGCAAAGGCAAATTTCTTCTCTGCCTTTATTGTGTCTGCAGGGAGCTGGCCAGCAGAACTGTTCTGATTGGTCATGGGTCTTTTACACATGGGCCCAAAAGAGGAAAATCCAGCTCACTTGACAGCCTGCTGAGGACAACCTGCCCAGTACTTTGAAGATAAAACCACTTGGATCCACTTTGATTTGGATGCTATAATTGATACAAATCCATTAGGTGTAACTCTGACCCCTGCTTGTCCAATAACAATGGATAATTTTCAGCTTGTGCAATCTGAGGATATGGGCACAAGACTATGGATTAATCCATTAATGGCCTTCTTTGTAAAATAAACATTTTCTAAATAGTCTCCCACTGGGAGAACCTCAGAAGAGGAATGGCATCATGTGATAAGTCCCAGCCAAAGACACTATTATCCGGCTGTAATTGTGATTTACCTGCCTCACGTGAAAAAGCCATACATTTAGAATATCTCCAAAGACAGAGATTCTATTAGATTGTGTCCTAACTTCCCGAGGCCTTCTTTCACTTAGCTTCCCAGGGCTGAGCTCCCTTGTCTTGTGCAGGATTTTTGCTTTTCCTCCAGCTAAGGTGACAGAATCTTCCCCATTTTAATGGTAATAATGTCTGCCTCCCTTTTATTTTTATTTTTATTTTTATTTTATTTTATTTTGCATATTTTCAGAGCACATACTTGTAGTCACTCATCAATGAGTGGATCCAGAACAGGAATTGTATCTAGCCTACAGACAGTCTAGGAAGCACAGGCCAGGTAAGCATTGCCACAGAGAGAGAAGAACACTGTGTGTGCATGTGTGTGTGTGTGTGTGCGCGCGCGCATGTGTGTGGAATTTCTAAGCACAGCCTATCCCGACTGCTGGCCCTCATGGATCATAGGGTCAAAATAAGCTCCTTAGAAGTGATGCTCTTTGAACTGAAAAAAGATGACTGGTTGACCTTCATATTTTGGAGGTTTAGAATTTGGCCACTGGGAGTTAAATATAGGCTTCATTTGGAAGGAACTGCATTGCTGGAGTGAAAACATATCATTGCCTATGCATATAGCATTTCCTGTAGTCTGGCCTATTAAAAAAGTCTTTCCCATCACTTGCTACCAACACCTCTTAATCTGAGACATAAGGGGGGGACAGTATCCAAATCATGTACTCTGCCACTGAGATAGAACTGTGATACCCTAATCTATTTTCTGTCCTCTTGCTATTCCCTCCCCATTAGTGTACTGTTGGATGAGAACTATGGGGCACCATTGGATCAGTATTGTGAATGAAAGGCAATCTCATTAATTCAAGTGGAAGGGTTAGAGACTCATATAAATTTTTTTTTGCTGTAGCCTCCCTGCATCATGGTATTCTGGAACATCTGCCAATCCTTGGAACTCAACTTGTAGTCACAATGCAAGCCAAAATGTTCATTTTTCTTTTAACACTCCTACCTTTATATTATCACACTTATCATTAAAATATAATATCTCTGGGAGTCACTAACGGCTTGCCCATCAGGCAGGGCACTAAAGCAACAGCCCACCCCTTCTGCTTTTTGCTGGCTGGGTAATATGTCAGCTAGAAATGGTTGCTCTTAAATTTATTGATCCACCTGAACTTTGTTTCACACCACCTTTAAAAGGCATATGGTATAGCAAACAAAAATCAATTTGGCATTTTTGTTAGAGTTTCCAGTTGGTTATTCTTTTTTTTCCTCTATAAAATGCTTCTAAATTTCAGAGCCAAGTATAATAAACCACTAAGGAGAGGTTGGAGACAGTAACCACTAGAGGTTTTTTTGGTTGCTCAGGGTGATGAGGCAGCAATTCAAATCTTAGAATCATAGAATCATAGAGCTGGAAGAGACCACAAAGCCTATCCAGATCAGCCCCCCTGCCGTGCAGGAACACACAAAGCTCTCCTGACACATGGCCATTCAGCCTCTGTTTAGAAACCTCCAAGGAAATGGACTCCATCACACTCCGAGGCAGCATATTCCACAGCTGAACAGCTCTTAACGTCAAGAGATGTTCTTCCTAATATTTAGTTGGAAACTCTTGTTTCTGTAGTTTGAAACTATTACTCTGTGTCCTAGTCTCTGGAACAGCAGAAAACAAGTTTTCCCCATCTTCCATGACTTCCCTTCAAATATTTAAACATGGCTATTATGTCACTTCTTAACCTTCGCTTCCCCAAGCTAAATATACCCGGCTCCCTAAGCCACTCCTCATAGGGCTCCATGATTTGCAGACCTTTTACCATTTTGGCCACCCTCCTCTGGACACATTCCAGCTTGTCAATATCCTTCCTGAATTGTGGTGTCCAGAACTGGACACAGTATTCCAGGTGGGGTCTGACCAAAAGAGAATAAAGTGGTATTAGTACTTTCCTTGACCAGGACACATTGGGGACTCTTCTTGCTCCATTCACATCAACTGTTTATTTATTGCAGAACATGGAAAAGCTAATTTTGGGGTCACAGCTCCCAGAATCAACCAGCCAGCATGACCATTGACCACTTTCCCAATGTACCTATATATCTAGATAACCCATTTGCTCTACTTGCTGAATGATTGACTTGTGATCCCAGTTCTCCCTTCCTTTAAAACCTTAGGGCAGAAACCTTTCTTATCTGTTGTTTGTAAATCTCCTTGTGTATAGTAGAGCAAAAATAATAATGATTATTATTAATGATAGATATAACCAGGATAGCTACCTGTGGCTAGATTATTGGGGAAAACTCACATTTTAATCCTCACTAGGCTTCAGTATGAAGCTCACTGGGTAGACTTGGGCAAGTCACTATCATGTGAAAGGCTTCGGAGATGAGTCCTGCTGCCAATCACAAATTCTTGGGATAAGATAGCCTTTCTATCCACTCATTTGAGTCATTTTTTGTAGTGGGCAGCTAGTTGTGGATCTTAGGGATTTTTGTTTGGGAAAGGATTCTAGAGATGAATCCTGGTACTAGTCTCTACATAGAAGTATTATTTTCTGTGCAGAAAAATCCATTTTCCATGCATAACAACTATGTGAAAATTTTGTGCGGAAACATCTCAAGTTGTGAATAGGCTTCAGAAATTGTTTGGTTTTTAAAGTGTTTCTCACAGTGGGAAGAAAATGGCTGAACTTACTTGTTGTTTCCTTTGAGGGAAAAAATTAGTGATGAATAACACATCTCTAGCTAACCTGAAGTCTTCCCACTATTGCAATTCAGCAATTCAGGTCAGTATGTGAGATATTACTGGAATACATCTCCTGTTGTTCCTCACCACTGGTCCTGCTTTTCAGACCTTTGGAGTTGCAATTCAATGACATTCTGAAAGGCCACAAGTTTTATACAAACATACACACACTCTACAGGGACACAGACACTTCATTCAATACCTGTCTTTCATAAGAATAATGCATGAATCTATGGTAAGAGGAGTAGTTTAAGTGTGGAAAAGACTAAGAGATGAAAAGCAAGCAAACATTTAAGCTGGTTTCTTCTAACAGTCAGCATATTAGAAAGTCAAATGATAGGATTTCTGATGAGTCCAATCCATTTGGGCTTTGAGTTTTGATTTAAGGTGTAACTGGAAATGCTTCTGCCAGCAGCTCTGTAGTGCTGGAATTTGCCTCTTCCTAGCACTTAGGTTCATGTATATTTAATGGCAATTCTGAATGATTTCAAATCACCATGGACAGACAACACTAGCCTCAACTTTGTAGACTGCAGGTATGCTCTAAATAAATCTGAATTACTTTCAAGAGCAAACGAAAGAGGGGCTATTGCCACTCAAAATACCCATGGCCATGTGACTATGAATCCCTTCTTGGGAGAAAGGTGGGAAAAAGGGGGGGAAGGTGAGATGTATATCTTGAGAGACACTTGATAAATAAATAAAAATAAATTGTATGCAACTGGTTTACTGCAGTGGCACTCACCACAGGAAACAATTTAAAATGGCTTTCATAGGCCGCATAAGTATATTTACACCAAAGCACTGAGTGTGTGTGTCAGCATATGAAAAAAGGGACTCATCTTTATTCTACAGTTAGACCAGCTTGATCCCACTTTGTCATGGTTAGATCTCATGAAATCCTGAAATCTGTAGTTTGATGGAATATTTAGAATTCTTTGTTGGAGAATTATTTCCTGTTCTGTTTCAACAAACGATGAGTTCCAGTCTACACTACAGAGTTAAATTGATTTCACCCACAGTCCTTCTCTTCTTTGTGCACCTGATACTTCTAAGTACATCACATTGCAATCAAAGTGGTGTGGAACTGTTATAACTAGTGTGTGTGTGTGTGTGTGTGTGTGTGTGTGTGTACAGATCTCAGGATGCTGGAAAGTGGGTACATTGTAACAATTCTTAACAGTTTTCAGCATTCTGCATAGCACATGGCTACTGAAAGATGAACAATTTAAGAATACTAGCTATCTGATTTGTAATTTGTCTGGCAATGTTTTGTAATTGTGGATTTTAGACCTTGATTATTGTGATCATTGTGTTTTGGATCAGCAGACTTTGGCAGCCAGCTTGCCTTGCATTTAATATTTTTTGGTGTTCTACAGCTGGAATAATGGGGGATGTCCAAGTAATTCATAGGTCACCCTGGAGAATTTATGGGGTGATGTGCTTTTCTACTGTGAGATTAAAGTAAATAGATATGCATACAGATATTGCAGGTGCTTGCTGTGTATCCTGTTCACTGATCTGTGTGGCTTGAATTCGCTGACTCATTTTTGAAGCCAGAGGCCTATCTTGCAGGACAGAGGCAGGTCTTTAGCAAGGTGGCTGAGCAGTAGCAGAGCTGCCTATCACGCTTAGTGTTAGCCAGTGGTTTCCATGTCAGAGGGACAGCAAATCCACTCTGGGTTTTAAAGAGCTATTCAATATGCTGAATTTATTTTTTGGACATGGGATAGAGTTCTGGACCTAAGATAGCACTTTTAAAGTTCCTACTAAAACATACGGAGAATTCATGGTCCCAATGACTTGGAAGCCACCAGGGACCACTGAACAGGATGTCCAAACTAGAGCAGAAGACCAGGGCTGTGTGGAATGATTGTTGTACTAGCAATTTCTAGGTAGCAGCAAAGGTGATTTTTTTCTGAAGCAGAGGTGGGTCCCTGAGTGGGACTCAGCTTAGCTGCATGATCCTCAGCAGGACACAGAAGGCCTTCTAGTCTGGTCTTCAACATACATTTCTGTTCCTGGCCTGTTCTTTCCTATTTCTCTTGCTGGAGTCCTCATAGTGATTGTGGACAGTATCTAGTTGGAGGATATGCCTGAATCTCTGGACAGGACAACTTCTATACTGTACTTGGGTTCTTCATTGGAGCAACATGATTGCCATTGGTCCCTGTTCATTCTTGAGGTTGCAGTGGGGTGCTCTGACAAGGCACATCATAGCATATGATATGCTGACTAGCTTATAATATTGGAGAAATATTGAGTCAGTGCATTTTTTTGTCCTTATACAGGACTGTAAGAAGACAATCATCTTAAGTTTCTTGGGATAAAAGGATGGATGCAAGAATGAAAAACATTAGATAGCCCATTTCTCAGTTCTTCTGTCACAGCTATTGGGAAAGCATAGGTTAAGCCGAGTATAAAAAAACAAAAACCCTGCCATATTCTTAAGTTTTAAATGACAACAAGGAACAGATATGTGGGAAGGCAATGGACATACTATTTTTCTCTGAAGAAGAAGGCAATAGAAGGCAGCTATACAGACATGCTAGGAGAGCAGAAGATGGTAGAGGGAGCACATTCTAAGAGAGAGAGGACATTGAGTACAGGCAAGGAATGAGAATGGGCTTAATTTGATGTCTTATTTCCCAATGAAGTAATTGTAAGCCATTGTAGCAGAGTAGCTAAGGCAGTGAACTGTAGGTCATGAGATCTTCAATTCAAATTCCCCTTCTACTATAAGAGGAACCTCTTCTGTTTCAGTCTCAGTCTCCCTGTGGTCTTGTGAGGTTCTCCAACCTTTATGCCACCAAATGTGGTGATTCCTCTCAGGAAATCCCACCACCAAATGTAGGGTTTCTACTCCTTAACCCACAACAGGTGAAGACTTCCATGGTGCTCACTGCAATTGCCGAGAGTGAGGACCTTCCCTAATCCCCACCTCTGCCACAGTATACCAGTGTAAGACCTTATTCCTGTCTCTCTTGTGTGACAATAGCTGTGGGAACCTTCTAAATGCCCTCAAAGTTCCTATTTTATACAGCTTCCATCCCCAGTAGCCACCACATCTCTCTATTCAGTGTTGCTACTACATACACCTTGTCTGAATCCAAGACTTCATTTTGATAGTGTTTCCAGAGGCCAAAAGGGTATGATAACAAAAACAACTCTTTATTTACTGAAATTAAACCTGACAAGATAGAATAATTATTTATTACATTTTAAGCACCACACTGTCTCACACTTCTCTCCAGCTAACTCAGACCCTTAAAAACTACTCATTTATTTTTAAACCTGGCTTAATCATAAATATCCAAAACCCTTTCATACAGGCCAACCATGCCCTTCACTTATGCCCACTCTCTAACTAAGCCAAACACTGACTGTTTACCTGCCATTCACCAACTCTCATTCACCAGACTTACATGATTCTCCTCAAACATTCCACAAATAAGCATTCATTCAAAAGTCCCATTCTCTTCTTCTTCTCAACAGCTCCTTATAGTTTACTTTGTTATACAACCAATAAATCAAACCACATTTTCTAGTCCATGACATCACAAGTATCTTCCCAGTCTATTTATGAATATTGACTTACTTTACAGAGTTGCTGTAAGATTATCATGAAGTAATAGATGTGAAGTACTTCCACAGTATCCAAAAAGTCTTATTGTTGGGCTTCTGTGTGACAGATTCGTGAATGATAAAAGTGAGAGAAGAAATCACCAACACTTGTTTTCCAAGTGTCTAGTATTCATATCCACGTATGAACAGGGAGACATATGACTTCCTAGTCCTCAGTGACCATCATTTCCTGAAAAGAAATGAATATCCCTTACATCTGTCAGTTTGTACACACCCAGAAATGTATCAGCACATTTGGAACCTGAAATCCAGACTTCATAGTCTTTCTTTGTTTCAGCTATATTTACAAGCTATGTATAAAGGATCTCTTTTGTAAGTTGCTGATGGATTTTGGGAGAAATTATTTTTCTCTTCTGTCTGACGATAGATAATAACCATGAATTTAAAATGCATTTTCCCACTGCTCCCATCTGCAAGCTTGCAAAATCAGTCGTTTCTTTTGTGTCTCACTTGCAATAACTTGGATGGAAGTGACCTAAAACATCCTTGACAATTGTGCCTTTCTTGATGATTAGGAGCACTTCACATCCTCCCCAAAGAAAGTCACATTGTAGCTTTCTATTTTTTATTTTTTATTTTTTTGGCTCCATTCAATATAGATCTGAGATCAATGGTCTTCTGGTTTACAACAGCTCTGCAGAACTGGTTTCTGCTGCCAAGAAAACTGCCAACATAATCAAGAATCCAGATTGTAAATTCTGTCCATAACCCTGGCAGAAAGATGCATTTAGGCTCCCATCTTCCTACAAACTCTCTGTTGCTCCTCCCTTCCTTGAATGGCCTATATTGGCCATAGGGAGGCCTCAGAGAGATGTGACCAGAAATGAAGAAATGAGAGATGACCAATATGGGCCACTCACACAAGGATTTACAGAAGTACTGTTTGCAAGATGAGTTAATAATGTAGCAACTGTGTTTTACTCACAAGGGGCAAACTATGAGGATTTCAGGCTTTGTCTTCCTCTCTTTCTCTCTCTGGGTCAATTGTTCCCAAACTTTAGGTCCCCAGGTGCTGTTAAACTACAATTCCCATGATCCCTTACCATTGGTACAGCTGGCAGGGCATTCTGGGAACTGGAGTCCAGCAACCTCTCATATATCTTTACATATCTGATATCTCTCTTTAACTATTGACACACACATGCATGTGTGTGCAGGCAAACTCATAATCTGTATATTAGAGAAATTCACATCCTGGAATGGGGAACATTTGGCCATGTCAGATCTTTCAGTTTACAAGTCCCATAATCCCTTGCCATTGACCAAGCTGCCTGGGATTATTGTGTGTTAAAAGCCAAAATGTCCCTGTAGGGACAAAGTCAGGGTAGATGCAGAACAGGGGTGCAGCTATTGGGGGGGGTAAATGTGGCCCCACATAAGTATTCTGCCTCCTGGTGAAATTTTCCTTCAGTCCCCAGATTTCTAGCATTGCAGTAATTTAAAACTTTAGCTGAATTTTTAGAGATTCAGTTTAGGCATCCAAAGAAATTGGATGGGTAAAGTTCCTAATGGAATGTAAATGAGGCAAATAGAAGAATTCCAAGGGGGACTGATTGGCAATGTCTTGCTTACTTCAATGTTAGAAATTTGGGAACTGACAGAAAATTCCAGTGGGAGAGGCAACATTATCATTTTTGGGAGGACAATGCCCTGATTTTGGCTGCCCTGGAGATACACCCTTGAGAACAGCTTGGTAAAGTTACTGTTTTTGGATAAGGACTCAGAAAATCCCCCAGCCAGCATGTCATAGAATTGCAGAACTGGAAGAAACCGCAAAGGACATCAAGTCTGCTGAGCCCAGATCAGTGATTCAACCAGCCTAGTGTTTGCTGCTCTGCTTGGCAGTGGCTCTTCAGAGTTTTGGGCAGAAGACTTCTGCCATCATCTGCTATGTGAGATGCTTGAAGTGAAGATCTCACGCACTGAGGCTAGAATGCAAACCTCATACATGTGAAACTCAATGACAGGATACTGTTTCCTCTTAGTACAGGTTCAGTCTTTGGTGTTTTCAGTTCTAAAAGGGACCTTGAGGTGCAGATGCTGTGAAAAGCCAGGGTTGTGCTAGTCAGAATAGACAGTATGGGGCTAGATCAAAGTTGGGCAGTTCCCAGAGGTCTTGAGGCCACATCTTTTCATCTAGCCACTTTTTTTTGTGAAAAAACAAACAAACAGCTCAACATGAACACAAGTGGACTTCTTCAACCTCAAAGAGGGTAAAGTGGCTATTTAGGCCCTCTAAAGGTAAGATTGGTGATTTGAGGCCGAAATCCTTTTGAGTGGGGAGCAGATGCCCTACAGGCTGTAGTGGGGAGCGAGCTAGGATGTGATCCACAGGCTGCACTTTGCTCACTCCTGGACCAATGGGCTGACTCAATGTAAGGAAGCTTCCAGCTATTCCATTCTCTGAGCAGTGAAAACCTCAGGGGTGTTACCCAGTGTTTGGCGTCCACTGAATTAGGTACTGGAAGCTTTAGTTATTTTGCAGAGGTACCATTTATTTTACACATACATTTCAGCAGCATAAAATAACCTTGGCAATGTAAACGAGTCGTTATGGATCTACCATTAGATTTAAAAATCAAATCACTAGCACAGATGTAGCTTGTGTTATTTTAAAAAACAGACCTACAGAGCATTAATGAAATGGCATTTTTTCCATGATAGCACTATAATTAAAAAATTTAAAAAAATAGAGAAGAGAAAATTTGCTCTTCAAACCTTAGACTACCCCTGCAAATGACAGTCAGCACTCCACATTTGCAGGTTTGACTTTCACTGATTTGATTATTTGTAGGTTTTTCCAATCCTGCCCCCACCCCGTCACCTCAGGCACTTCTTTTCCAGGGGAGACTTCCCTCTCACTGGCTCCAATCTGGCCACATAGCCCCTTAAAAAACTGCCTCTGGTCCTCCTGCTCCTCTACCAACAGCTGCCTGTCCAGCTGAGGATAGCTCACAGCCTGATTTCTCAGGTCCATAAATCTTCTCCCAATGCCCCCCTCACACCCAAGGAAGAAGATGGACAAGAAAGAGGAAGTATAGGGCCACCATGCCGACTCACCCCCTTTCCCTGAGTTGGTTTGCACCCTAGGTGCCTGCTCTGTCAATCATGCCTCACTCCCCGTCCTACCCCCAATATACATTTTGATATTTGCAATTTTTCTATTTTCACAGGGGTCCTTTGCCCCCAACCCTAGCAAATATGGAGGGCTGACTGTATGTCCTGGTTTTGGAAAATCATTGGAAGAGCCCTAGTGCAGATTCAAGAAATCGCTATAAGCAGTTTCCAAAAAGCATGGAATAAGTGGATACAAAGGTAGCACTGGGCAAAAACTAGCAAAATCCAAGGAGCTATATCATGAGAACTTGCACTTCCTTAGAGGAACCTCGAGAAGCCCACTGTTTAATCCACCATCACAGATCACTATATAGATGACATTTTGGGCTGCTTTGCAACAATCAAAATAGTTGCTTTTCTGTGCAACACTGGATAGGTTCTGTTGCAGCCTAGCTTGATAAGGATCTACTCCTTCATACAATAGGATCCAATCATGATACATGCAAAGTCAGTGGGCCAACAGAGTTTTGCAGATGGTGTCAGCTTAACTGCCTCTCTCTGTGTCTCCCACATCTCTTGTTTCCATTGTGCTAGCATTTCTGGAAAGGCAGATGACACTGTATTTTTATCATCAGAAATCAGATTTCCTTGGCATTTCTGGGAAACAGGGCGAGGATCCAAATGGTAATGGAGAACCTCTCTGACGCCTTTGGCAAGAGGTGAGTGGTTGTCTTAATCCTCCAACCTGGCAGAAAGCACTCTGTGGCTTAATTAGGTAACATCTCAGCCATCAAGTCCATTTATTTCACTGGACTCTTATTGAAGACCTCTGAATTTAGGTGAGGTCTCTTGGGACCAAACTACACACAAGGCTGATGAGTATCCCAGCAGAATGCACATCAGGTATTTCGTTTATTTAACCATTAATTAAATCAGGCAAATAAACAATATTTAATAGCTATAATCTCATTTAGAGAGGGGTGGAGGTCAGATTTTCACTTGAACCACAGTGCATGGAAAGGAGAGGGTTAACTTTTTTCTCCTCAGCTGCCATTGTAATGAAAATCATTCCAGGTGCCTTTCTGTTAGCTTTAGTAAAGCACACACATCCAAGCATAAACCCTTAGCTCCAGTGGGTGCTTTCCCCTACAGCCAATAACAGCACATGGATGGGGAATTTTCATGAGGATTATGGCAGAGGAAGGAAGGCACTTTCCTCCCTGGCCCTGATGAATTGCCTCCCCTGCCAACACATGCTATTAATTTAGGAAAATCACCTTGATGTACTTTCTGTTGATGGTGTCTAGTGCGACTGTTAGGAAGAGATATCACATATGAAGACATTTCTCCTTGTTTACAAGGACACCTGTGGTATCATTTTCCAAGTGGTGTAGAGGAAACTGAAAGAATGCTAGAGGTGGTGAAATGTTAGTTCCAGCAGGCGCTCCGAGAAGCCAGTAGTGGATCAAAATCAGGACTGACGTATCCATTAGGCACAAGTGCCTAAGGCCTACAAAAATGTTAGGGCCTACAAAAACAGGATTTTAGGGCCTATGAAAACATCCCTAGTAGTATGTCAAGGTGAGGTGGGGAATCAAACACAAGAGTGCCTAGGGCCTACAAAAGTATTAGGGCCAACAAAAACAAGATTTTAGAGCCTATGAAAATATCCTTAGTGGTATGTCTAAGCAAGGCATGGAGTCAAACACAAGCATGCCTAGGGCCTACAAAAACCTTAATGTGGCCCTGATCAAAATGATTCAGGAAACTGAGAAATCTATGCTGAATAAGAGAAAATCCGGGTGTATTTACACATTACAGCCACCTTCTTCGTTTTCTTTCCCAAATACCACAGACAGTATGGCACAGACCTTTTTTGTCTTCAGATAATACTCTTTCCAAGGTATTTTTTTTAAAAAAGATATACAATACTCCTTTAATTGTCTTCTTAAAAGATGATGGAACCTATATGGATATGTGGACTTTCTGAATGGCATGAACTCCAAATATAGGAATAACGGATATAGTAGCTGCTATGTCCAATGATTAACCTATTTGCATAAGAAAACTTTGTTGTTGTTGTTGTCTGCTGTCAAGTCATTTCTGACTTATGGTAACCCTAAGGTGAAGCCTCAGAAGAGAAGGTTAAGAGGGGACACGGTAGCCATGTTTAAATATTTAAAGGGATGTCATGTTGAGGAGGGAGCAAGCTTGTATTCTGCTGCTCCAGAGACTAGGGCCCTTTCCACACGGGGAAATAACACGTGGTAGCGTGACCTCCGTGGGAGGTCGTCTACATGGTAAAGTGGATTGGGGTGGATTACTTTAGAGTAATTCCACACCCCAGTCCGCGCTAGGGCACCCGGAAGTGGTGGTGCCACGTGCTTTTTAAAAACCACATTTTATGCAGTTTTTAAAAGGCACGGGGCATGTACCCCGTGCAGCCGCGTTGTAGTGCCCGGTGTGGATTTGCAGGCACGTGCAAGGGCGTGCCTGCAGATCTGCCGGGGGCGGGATTTCTGGCTGGCAAAGTTCTCCGGTTGGTAGAGAGCCTCCGCCAGTCATCAGCCACCATTTTGGGCGCTGCCCAATGCCGCGGGACGCCAATGAGTGTAGAGCAGCGAAACACGCTGCTCCACATGGCGACGGACTGAGGTAAGCTCCGTTTCAGCGTGGCTTACCCTGTTTCTCCGCCCGCATGTGGAAAGGGCCTAGGACGAGGAGCAATGGATACAAACTGCAAGAAAAGAGATTCTACTTAAACCTCAGGAAGAACTTCCTGATGGTCAGAGCTGTTTGGTAGTGGAATATGCTGCCTTGGAGCGTGGTGGAGTTTCTTTCTTTGGACGTTTATAAGCAAAGGCTGGATGGCCATCTGTCGGGAGTATGTTCCTGTATGGGAGGGGGTTGGACTGGATGGCCCCTGGGGTCTCTTCCAATTCTATGATTCTATGACTCTAACCTATCCATGGTTTTCTGGGGCTGAGCGTTTGTGATGCTCCCAAGGGTCATTGAGTGGGTTTCCATGGCTAAGCAGGGAATTGAACCCTGGTCTACAGAATGATAGTCCAGTGCTCAAACTACTACACCACACTAGTTCTCTATGAGGAAACTGCTTCATCAGTTTTCCTCATAGAAAGTTGACTGTTTTCCCTCTTAATCTAATTTACTGTCCGCCTGACTTAAAATTGACTCAAGTCAATGTGCTGCTTGAAGCAGAGGACAAGATCACCTTTTCCTTCATTCCACATGGAGACTTGCAGTTTCATTACTTCCACATTGGTGATGGGACAAAGTCCTTTACCATATCTGAGGGCAGCAGTCTAGTTTACAGGGTGCACGAGAGGAAATGTGACATGCACAGGTTTTCCTCCAAGAGAATAGGATAGCTCACATTGTCAGGAGGAATGGCTGGGGAGTAACCACTGCTGCCTTCCCCAGCATCTGCCCACTGAAGCACTTGACTCATGCTGCCTTATGGTAGGGCCAGCTCTAGTCTAATCAATGTGATAAATTTAATTGGATGACTACCAAATTCTGCTGGGAATCCAGTTCGACTATTTCTGTCTGCTTTCCTCTTACAAGGAATGCTGTTACTATTGACGCCATAGATCTTCTCTATGCACACCCCCTTATTTCCTTTTTCTCAGGACATCAAATAACCCGTTATGGAAAATTCTGCAATGGTGTGAGAATGCTGGCCATGAAGCCAAGCTTCTGAAATATGTCCATGGCTTTTTGCCTAGGAACCTATTCTGCAAATGTTAAACTAAGGCATTCTCATTAATAGCATTTCCTTTGGCAGTTTCCCAGGAAAAAAATTCAGACTTCTTGTATATTCAATCAACATTCACATTAGTAATAAACAGGCTTGTGCTATGGAGATAAGAGTGTTTTAGTAGATGATTTTTAACACGAAGGTTCAAAGCTTACTCCCAGGTAACTGGGCATAAGATTTCAGTCTCTGTCTTTTAATTATATCGTCTTAACGTAAATTGGAAGTTAGAGCTGTGTGCAACTCTAGTGAGAAATGTCATTAGTATTATCAGAACATTGTAAAGTTTCTTCAAACATTGCCCAAGATGATACATCGCTTGAGCACAATATAAATATTCACTGGCAGAGTTACATTATACTTGCGTTACACAATCTCTATACTATAATCCCAACATAGCATGATGTACATGGAAAAATGGCCAATGAGCATGGCTGACACTCTCTGTTATATAACTGCGATGAGCATTCATATGCTTCTCTGTGAACTTTAATGTGCTACCACATGCAGAACTCCACTTATGCTACCATCAGCTGGATACGACTGTTGTGCGATGTCTACAGATGTCATTTCACATGCATAGTGCAACCTACACCTGTGTATATTACACACAGGAAGCTGGCCATTCCCTGACATTTTGACCAGGGTTTCTCAACCAGAGTTCCCTGGAGCCCTGGGGGTTGCTAGGCATTCTGTGTGAGATCGTGACTGGAAAAAAAACAACACAACTTTTTTTGAGCTGTAGATCAACCTAAATACTCTGAACACACCAGATCCCACCTGATCCTGGAAGCTAAGCAGGATCAGCCCTGATTAGTGCTTGGATGGGGGATTGCTAATGACTACTAGCTGCTGTAGGCTATATTTCAGAGGAAGGAACTGGCAAAACCAACTCTGAGTATTCCTTGTCTAAGAAAATATTCTGAAATTCTGGGATTCACCATAAGTTGATAGGAGTCCTAAAGGCATATACACAAAGAAAGAGAGATATAAATTTTTATGCAGGAATTCCTTGAGACATGAAAATTATTTCAAGGGTTCCTCCAGAATAGAAAGATTGAAAGAGGTTAGATTAAGCAGTAGTGACTGATGGTGTCCAATAAATCTGGCTGGGCAGATGGAGATGAGGTGGGAATTGAATCTCTGGATATCTTTGCAATTTAAGTTGTTACTGAAACAGGAGAATAGAAGTCCAAAGGTGTGCATTGCCCCCACCACACCTTTGCATCTATGATGTCCATTCCTTGCTCTGTAGTATGTGCTGCTATGCATTCAGAAGACTACCCAGCATCTGATGAGTCCGTGATAGACCTTCAATAGTTACCTTTTAAAAGCAAGTTATAATTTAAGTCATTACCACCCCAAAGAAACTTGTTGCTGTTAAGTAAAAGTAACTTACTGCATTACTCATGACTTGTTATCCCAAAAGGTGGGGGACCTTGAGCTCTACTAGCAATATGAGCATCTCCTTAGAAATTTAGAAAATTATAGCTAAAAGAAGACCTGTAAGAGAAGGATAACAGCAGGATCTTTTTACTTGTGTACACCAGTACTAACTGTAGGACTCCAGCTAAAGGTTTAAACAGGGTGTTTTTATTAGAAAACAGGGTGTTTTATTAGAAGTGTATATATCTGGCGTTGCGCGGGATTTTATTTTCTCATAGATAATACTTGTTAGAAAGATTTGAGATCTTGTGTCTCTAATTCCCCAAACTGTCTTGTCCAGTACCTGTAACTTTTCCTCATATTCCCAATCCAATCTATATTTGGAGTTATTAACATACATAGGTTGGATTCCTGAGGGAATACACTGCTCTCCTCCTTGTTGCTAGGCCTCATCTCCATAGCAACCGGCCTATTCAAGACAGCCACAGTTGACTGAGGTCCAAGAGCTCACTGGCTGAAAATTCTAAAGGCCTCTCTCTAAATTGCAAACCCCGGGAGTCCACAGAATCTTCTTAGGCAGCCAATCATATGAGGTCTTTGCTTGACACAGCAAATCATATGAGGTCTTCATCTGCCTGACGCAGACAAACAAACTTTGACTTTTATATATTGGTAGATTAGCAGAAACACATGCAAGAAATCAAGCAGTTTAAAATACCATACAAGGCTAGTGAAGTGAAAAGTGAGAGAGGTTGGATAGAAAGTTTTTGGGTGCAGAGGGTGATATTTCCTGGTCCTGGAGCAGAGTTTGAGGGCAGCACAAGGGAACAGGAGTCTGGGATGCAGTGGGACACCCAAAGTGCTAGCAAAATCCTAGGGTTTAAATACCCTTTTCCCTACCCTGAAGGGATGAGTGTGAATTGGTCTCTGGCAGAGTAAATAAAAAGGGTCTGAAACAGATTCCAGCTCTATTATTCTATGGTCAAACAGCTCTTAATATTTAGTTGGAATCTTCTTTCTTGTAATTTGAACCCATTTGCTTGGGTCCAGCCCTCTGCAACAGCAGAAAATAAACTCATTCCATCTTTCATGTGATGGCCCGTCAGTACATCCTACTGTGATTAGTGGGGCTTACACGCAGGTGATTGCGTGTATGGAATGTAGACCAGAATTCTGTTGGTGCACTGCACCAGCATTAGCTCTGCCAGTGTAGGCACTAATAGCAGGAGGAAAAAGAGAGACAGGCACTAGGATTTTGGTCATAGCTTTAGTGCCATGGTAACCAATGCAAACACTTATGTAGAGCAACAGGATTTTCTTTGCATTTTTAAAATCCTGCAGCAGCATTCCTTATATATCCCACAACTAGGTTGGGAAAAGGGAATCATGGCATTTTTAAAAAAGGCATGTATATACAGAAGACATGAATATAGATTTCACATCATGAAGTTGCATTAGTGCCCCATATCCATTCCACTTTTAGAATAGATATAACTTGCATCTCTTTTCTTGGCACAAATAATGATCACATGCCTTTATTGCTTTGTGGGGATTAAAATAGAAATAAAGAAAATGTCCATTGTTCAAATGTAGCTTCGGTATATTTTTTGATAAACTATCTTGCAGCATAAATGGCATAAGAAAATAATCCAGCATGCAGAGTGGGGAAGGATTTGGGGCTCTGATAAGTGGTTGATGAGGCCCCTTTCCCTGTTTTTGTCAACTGCTCCACATACAGCAGGGACCATGTGTGAGTCTGCATATAATTCCCCCTCTCCCATCGCCTTTGGAGAAGCGAATATGTCGCAGTTTACTTTGCTTGGGTTGCACTGCAGTGTGATCTGTTTTCTTAGACTGCCACTGGGGTGGACCTGTGTTTAATACTGCAAAGACTTTTCCTCACCACAGAATGGTGTCTAGGGGTGAGTGTAGCAGTGAAAATAACATTTAACAGACTACCTACCTGCATCACTGAAATAAAGCTATACGACGAGAGAAAAAGAAAACAGCAACACACTTCCATCATTCCTCTCTCAAAAGTGCTGTTAATAATGCAGTGCTTTGCCAGGCATTATTAATTCTGGTACTGCATGCAGCTTTGGCTACAGTGAGGCATCTCCTAATGTACTTTAGAGCCAGATACTTCTTTCTGGGTGCACTTTACAGTGAGAGCAGTTCGGTCAGCTTTAAGGTATGCAGCAGCCAATACACCTGGGTCCTTAGAGACTGGCTTTTAGAGATAGTTTGTGTTATTTTTATCTGGCACTTCCCTCCACTGGCATACAATAATGCTGAACAGCTGCCGTTTTAGCACATTGTGGTCTGTTTTTTTTTTTTGCAATGATGCATGGAAAAACTCATGCATTTCTCGCAAGCTGATTACAAACAATGCTATGACTGCAATCTTCCATCATGTTCTTGAATGAACCCCAAAGGATGGCGTTTTAGTGAGAACCTAAATTATTCCTTTTTTTTCCTGGCCTTTGGAGCAAAAGTGCAACTAAGGATCTAAGGTTAGACCAGGCTAAACCTTAGGCAAATATCAACATGCCAATTGAGATTGAAATCAACAATATTCTAGAATCCTGACAGTTATATCCCAGGATAAGCCATTAAATTGTTGGGTTGAGATTTTCCTAATGGACCTTGGGGTGGAGCTCTACCGGTGACCTATACAAACAGGTAAATAATATTTAATGACAATTACCATTTGCTGGCAGTACCTCTACTTTACATTGCTCCTATACTATGCTTGGTCCTGACAGAGTCTAAGGGCCTTACACACTAACTGTTGTAGTGCTGTTATTCTAATTTAACCTCCCTGGCTGCACCCTGTGGGATTCTGGGGTTTGTAGTTTGGTGAGGTACCAGAGCTTTCTGGCTGAGAATTCTAAACGCCTCTTCCCAAACTGCAAATTCCATGTGATGTTGCCATGGCAGTTAAAGTGGAATAATAGTGTTGTAACAGTGTAGTGTAATAAGGCCCTAAGAAACCCAGTGTCTGTCTGTCTGTCTGTCTCTCTCTCTCTGTATATATAAGCTATATTACCTGGCATTGCCTGGGATTTTTTTTCCTCATAGGTAATGCTTGTTAGAAATACCTTAGGAATTACCTTACCTTACTTTAGGAATTAGATGCGGTTGAAATACACAGATTTGAGATCTTGTATGTCTAATTGTCCAAACTATCTTGTTCAGTATGTGTAAGTTTTCTCCATATCCCCCTGGCCTTGGCTGGGATTTTATTTTCTCATAGTCAATACTTCTTAGAAGATTTGAGATCTTGTTTCTCTAATTTCCCAAACTGTTTTTCTCAAAGGTAATATTTATTAGAAATACTTTAGGAATTACCTTACCTTACCTTAGGAATTAGATGCGATTGAAAGATTACAGATTCCATGTGTCCAGTATGTGTAACTATTCCCTGGTGTTGGCCAAGATTTTATTTTCTCGTAGGTAATACTTGTAATTAACTGTAATTAACATACAGAGGTTGGGTTCCTGAGGGAAATAAACTGCCCTCCTCCTTGTTCCTAGACCTTGTTTCTGTAGCTACCGGGCTATTCAGAGCTCTCTCACTGAGAGTTCTAAAGGTCTAAAGGCTTAATAAAGATATAAAGGCTTAATATTAACAAACTACATGTTCACCGTAAGACTTCTTTATAAACCAGATTTTTTGCTTTTCCAGTTGGAATAAACAACTGGTTTGGGGAACCCATTCTAGAACATGTGACATATAACCAGCCATGGGAGATTATGTTGAACTTGTGCAATGGCTTTACGGTTTTCTGCAAGCATTTTTTGTTTTCAATTTGAACTTTAAGATTCCTCATATATGGAACCCTGTACAATCTACTTTAGGCTTTGTCTCCATAGCAACCAGCTAGGGCCAAGGGCTCTCTGGCTGAGAGTTCTAAAGGCCTCTCCCTAAACTACCAACCCCAGGATTCCATAGACTCTTCACAGCCAGCCAATCATATGAGGTCTTTGACTGCCTGACGCAGACAAACAGACAAACTCACAAACAGACAAACTTTGACTTTTATATAGTAGATAACTTGTAGGAAATCTCTAGGTCAAGATAATCAATGAGCAATAACATCATGTATGGATTGTTAAAGCAACCGGTAGACAAAAAAGAACAAACAAGACCTCGGGACTGGAAACCAAAATTGCCTTGCATGAAATGCCTCAAAGATGGCTGTCGGACAAGTGGGCAAAAGACATCTTGAGGGTGTTCCCGCATGGCAGGGGGTTGGACTGGATGGCCCCTGTGGTCTCTTCCAACTCTACATTTCTATGATTCTATGATTCTATGATCTGTCATGAATAGTCTGTGTCTTTAAAACTTGCCTTCTTCCAGATGGTCCTTGATGCTCAAAGAGACCTTCAGAAAGACTAGGCTGGAAAAGTTGGGAGGCCAGCGATGAGATGAAAGACTTTTTGTGTTAAAAACTGCGTCCAAATATATGCATGCATTTTCATCTAACATCCTGACAGGGAATTAGGAATGGGATACGAATGCCAGCAGGATTCTAAGCAAAAAGTCAAAGCAAATGGGACTGACAGGTGTTTTTGAATCGTGAGGAAAGACATATCAACATGGGTGTTGTAAAGGGAAAGAGAGAGAAATAGTTACGGGCAAGCAAGAGAACAGGGGTGAGAAGGAAAGAAGGAGAAGGCAGGGGAAACCGGTGGGTCAGATATGAAGTAGCAAAAGTCTGCAAGAGATGTGGAGAGAGCAGTGGCAGCTGCCATCCCTCAGGGCCACATGAAGGTATTTATATCATGCAGTTAAAGACCACAGAGTTTTAACTTCTTCTTTGGGTCTAGTTGTTGTTGTTATTGGGATAAACATTGAACTTTAGGCGACACGCAGCCGTAAACAAGTTGGATGATACTGCAAGAGCACAGTCCTCTACCCAGAATACACAGAAAGAATACACACTTTGTTCTAAAGGAAAATGTTACTTCTGGAAGCCTTCAAGAAGTGTGATTCTCCTTTAAAAGAAAGTATGCACCCTCAGACCTTGTTTCAAAGGAAAAAAATAATTTCAAAGACAGCAGCATGGCAGCTTGTTCCTTCTGTTACAGAATTTGGGTGATACATGGCAGTGGTGGCAGCAGGGCACACTCCTGTGGCCCAACCTAGAGGGTGAACGTTGGCCCCTGGGCTTTCCCAAATTGCCCATCTCTGCTGTACTTGCACATGGTCAGTAACCAGGTTGACCTTCTTGAGCATTTTTCTGTTAATCCCTCCCTTCCCTGAATGAACGAGCATTACATTTTGGGACAGCACAAATACAAAATAGATCAGTACATAAGATAAAAATTAATAGCTTTATTCTTTTGGCTTGTTGTTAATGTGATGTAGTTTATAGTTATTTATGCTAAAATATTTTTTTTCTCCATGCAGTTCAATATACATTACTAGCCAAGAGCCTACGTAAAAGAATAAGTTTACTTTCTCCTTTGTTAACAAACAAAACTAAAAATGCCCAGATACCATTGCTTTTCATGTTGCATCTTTGTTCTGTTAGAAAGAGGAAACATAATTACAGATTATATAATTATCTGGCTGCTGGTTGTATTTATGACAGCTCTAATGCAGCATAGATCAAGAAGGTTTAGTATCAGTAAAAATACTGCAACAGATGAAGTAGGCAGTGAATTTTAAGACCAAAGTTTAAGCTGTGTCAGGTAAACAAAGTAAAAAGAGACAATGATTTATTATTTTGTCACTAACAAAGATCATTCCATGCAGCTACAACTGATACATGGTTCCCAATTTTGTGTTCAAAGAAGTTCCTCTTTTTTTCCCTAATGACCTTAGTTAAAACAGTAATAAGAGGGGGAAAAGGGTCAAATATGTTCACAGGCACAATCTGACCCCCCCATCCCAGTGTATTAAATAGTGCAATGTGATACAAAATATACACACTCAAATAAACAAGGAAAGCAAAGACAGAAATTGGGACTTTCATTATAACTGAAAACTGATCAAATAAAGTGAACTTGAATGTAATATAAAATGTGTTTTTATAAAAAGTTGTATAAATATATATTTTAAAACCAATTAAGAGGACTGTAGCACACCTTTCTTGTTAACAGTTTTGCACCATGCAACAGTCACTGAAAATGACAAATAAGCAGCACCAAACAAAAAAACTCAGCCTCCACAATTGATTTCCTTCTGCCACAGGTATACATTTACCTATGTTAGACTGCGCAAAGGATTATCAGAACAAATTAGACCTATATGGGGTAGCATGTATTCTAACAAGAGAAAATTAAGGTGTTGCAGCAAGTGAAATCCAAACTGTATCATCAAACTATACTGTGGAATATTAACAACTCTGCATATATTAAGTCTGCTTCCAAAGGTTCCATTTTCAGAGGAGGATTTCTCTTTCCAGAAAAGACTTGAATAGCAGCAAGCAGGGGAAAGAAAACCAAGAAAGATAGCAAGTTAATCTGGTATTAGCTGGCTGAGAAAAGTTTGCAGGGAAGGCTGTCACCTGATTAAAGAAAAATTCAGTCAATGAATCATATGAGTCTTAAATGATTAGTTTAATTAACTGGTCATGTTTACATATAGTTCTGAAGCAATAGCACATTTTTTCTCTTAGCCTGCATGTTTCTTAATAGGAGCAATCATAGAGAGGCATCCTTTACTTTATGTGAGAGATAGGGGAATGCCTCTTGCAAGAATTATTTATTTAGTTGTTCCATTTATATACTTTCCGGGCTCTTTTCCTCCCCACATTGCCCACTAAGCTCATGATTCCCACCTGTAGTTTTTTGTAAATACACACACATCAACACCCGGTCAGTTATTTCATTAATTTAGGGAAACTTCCCATGAATACAAATATTTTAAAAACTGGGTTAATTTCAAAAGCCAGTGTGGGCATAATGATTTGAGTGTTGGATTACGATGCTCAAGACCAGGGCTCAGTTTTCCACTCAGCCACAGAAACCCACTGGGTGACCTTGGGCATGTCACACACACTCAGCCCCCAGAAAACCCCATGATATGTTGACCCTAAGTTGGAAACCACTTGAAGGCACATAACAACAACAAAAATTTAATTTCATAGCTGGGAATAGGTAAGTGGCATGGAAAATGGCTAGACAAGGTGCTAAACTTCCATATTTTGAGTCCCTGTCCCATCACCAAGACCTGCCTACCCCCTCCCTACCAATGCAGTGGACTAGATTCTGTTTTGTTAAAAAGCAAGTAGAGGAGGGAGGGAGGCAAGGAAAGAAATTACGAAGAGAGAAACCTGAGATTATTAGTCCTCACCCCAGTATAAGGCAGCAAGTTTCCACTGCAAATCCATAAATGTGCAGAATACACATAGCCCTTACTTCATCATCTAGTTAAGAATGTTATAAAGCTTGTGCAATGAACAGAATTCTCACACGTCTCACAACATTTCCAGTTTGCACTCAGGTAATTGTCTCTTTGCATACACAGATGCTACTTTTCAGAACTTCAAGTATTTGTTAAAAAAGGCATTTGCTAATATAGACCATAGCAGTTTTGCAGAGAGAAGACAATGGCCAAGTGTTGTTTCAAGGCAAAACTAAGTAGCTATACACACAAATCTTCCCTAGATGTCATCCCTTCCACAACGCTGTATGACAGAACAGATAGGGCCAAACTTATACTTTCGTTTTTAACCTTTTCATATCCTGGAGGAATTTATATCATTTGCTTGGGATCCTTGCCCAAGTTTATTAATGTTTGTTCCAAGCATACCGAAAAAAGCATATTAAACTGTCAGTTGATCCACTTCAGTGAATATGCTATAGAATGCACTACTTAAGAGGCAATTATTCATGAGTGTTTGTGTGCATGCAAGGTGGGGTGGTGGAATCCACCCCACTGCACTCAAATTTATGTATGCCTTGCAAATTTTATAGACAGACACAACTTTGTCCAGATGTTTCGAAACACAAATAGCTACAATACCATAGATTACACAACCCTGATAACTGAAGACAATTGACTTTGTTGCTTTCTATTATTTTCCATGCACAAACTATAATGCACACCATGCCTTCATGCTCCTATCTGTACATGAGAGAGAGGGATAGCTATGTTAGACTATTCCAGCAAACACACAAGTCTTTGAAAATGAAAAAAACAAAACAAAACAACTACCACTGTATTAGACTTCATGGTGCCACGGGACTCTGGTTTGTTTGCCAGGAAAAGAATTTAAACAAGAATATACAAGTTAAAATGTACATTTAAAAATCACATTAAACAACTACTGGACTAATAAGCTATCTCCACCATGTAGCTATCAAGTGCTGTTTGGAAAGAAGGCTTCCTCTGATTTCTTCTTGTTATTCAACCACGTTACATTTATTAGGTATTTGGGAAAATGGCCACTTAAGCCTTTCTACTTCATGCCCAATAAGAAAGGGTATATATAGTGCATGATACAATGCCATATTTTAAGATACATGTGTTCTAAAGACCAGTGTAGTGCCTGCATGTACTACTACCTACAGGAAAACATGTGGGGAACGTTAAAAAAAAGTGGCTTTTGTGTTCTTGTGTATCATATCTGTTGGGTGTCCTTTGCCCAGTGTTTCTCTTCTGAAGAAAAATAATCAGCTCAGAATACTCTCTGTATAATATATAAATGCCTGTAAGCATACACACACCAGTTGATGGGGGACTACAATGCAGTGGCAAAATACATGCTTTGCATACAAAAGATCCCAGGTTTAGTCCCTGACACCTCCAGTGAGGACTACAAAAGACCCTGATCTGAAACCCTAGATAAGTCACTTCTAGTCAGTGTTGGCAATACTGGGCTAATTAGACCAACGGTCTGACTGAGTGTAAGGCAGCTTCCTAAGAAATCTACAACACTGTAGAGTCTGAAGACCTGGAGGAAAGGAACATTACAAAATTGAGAGAAACTTTAATAAGCAACCAAGAAGGTTGCTGGAGTCAATTTAGCCACTTCTGATGGAAAGGCAAGTCCTTCAGAAATCTGTATTTGGAATAGTGCCATGAGTTTTCTTAGATTTCTAAAGAAGCTTTACAGCTCCCTTTGAAAAGGCTGAGTGGGTTTCAGCTCATTTTAACAGCCTTAATGAGACACTTTGGTTGTTACCAGGCAGAACAGATGGGTTCCACTGTATTGTGGATGCAGATTTCCCACCCTTACCTCTAAGTGTCAAGAGGCATGAGGCATCATGAGAAGCACTGAGAGCTACACATTCAGCTCCTTCCTCACGGCTCCTACCAGAGTCAGAGGCTGGTAAGATGGACTGGTAAGTCTTTTTTAACACCTGTACATGGGCTGTTGCAATGCCTCCTATGTCCACCACTTCAGTGCTAATGGTTAGAGCAAGAATTTCTTTCCACTTCCAGCACTCTACTGGAGCAGCTGATGACTGCTGCTAGTAGGCTACTTCAAAACCTTTGCCTGCAGTGTATCAAGAATGTGTGGGCCTCTTCTCTGGTTAGTGGTTGATGCTACTTCCAGCCATTATGTACCAACTGGGCTTCTATCTTCCCTTGCATCAGGTCCTTATAACTTGTGTTGCAAGAATGAGGACTTATATGTTATTCAGCAGTTCCTTTCAGCTTTTCTTTTTGCTTTATCCTCTCCGGGTGGGATGTCTTTCTTTTCAGCCTGAACTCTTCCTTCTCTCCAAGGTTGAATGCAGTGAACATGCTCTGAATCATCACATGTTTCATAAATTTTCACAGTGGTAGTTATCTGTTCTTAAGGACAATTTTGGGGACTGCGGGGAGTGGATAGACTGCGGGGAGTGGATAACTCTGAACAAGTTTTGTACTTTTTTTTCTAGACATCTACAATGACAGTTGTTGTTTTTTTAAAAAAAATAAGGCCAGAACCAAAACTGTGCAACCTAATATCTGTTAATGTCACATCAAAACAGGATTCAAAAGTACACTATGATACTCTTCAATGTTCTTTACTCTGGATGGAAACCAGGACGCATCTGAACAAGCAATATCAGAATGTGGTCAGGATGGCAAAGGTTATTAATGAGGAAGAACATGCAAACAAAGAGAGGTTATAGCAGTTTGCTTTTTGCTGAGCCTATTAAGGGCGGCAAGATTCTACCTGTTCTTCTTCACTCCCTCCGCTAATTTACACTTTGGACTCAATTTGCAGCAACTGAAATAGCTGAGGACAAAAAGGAAAAGTGGGAGGAGGAGAGAAAAACTGGGACATTTTAACAGCAGCTGAAAAAGTGGGAGAACAGAGGACTAAATCAGAGCTGCCCTTGCCAATCAGGGCAGTTTGGATGGTATAATGTTCTTCCTTTATTTTTCTGTTCCACCTATCTGATGTCCTTCTTTAGAACTCAGTCTCTCTATGGCAGAGGCACGACTTCCTGCTGTTTCAGAACTAGGAAATGTTAGCATTAATGCTAACATATTCACATTAAACATTAGAACATCAAGGACAATTAATTAATTAGTCTCACAATGTTACAAGAATTCATTATTTTTAACCTGTTACTTTTTCAAAAGAAAAAGAAAATTCCTAAATGTACCAAAAATGTCCCACCCCAAACAACCTCCTTGAAGTATTAAACCATGAAACCTTGACTGTTATTTAAAGACTTTATCAACACTAAAATTTAACAAGTAAAACCCAATGAAAACCATGGCTGAAAACTTCATTGAACTGAGGCAATGGGTTAATTTTTAATTGAATTATTTCTAAGCTCTGATGTGTTTGTATGCAGTAAGCCCACGAAATGGGAAAAGGAGGGAAACAGAAAATGCGAGAAAGAGCATTTCATGTCTTTTGTTCCAGACAGTAATCTGTAAATACAAATATGACCACGCCAACAAGTCTTTGTCAAAAAGGATGCATGGCAGTTCTAGTTGCACAAAAAGATGGATACAATTACTGCTACAATGGGGTATTCTGTTGATGAACATACAACTATGGAGACACTGCGACAATCTGTAGCTATTTGGTGCATCCTTCTTTGTCAGTGCCACCCAGTCAGAAGAATAGCATTGTCCTCATGAGTCTGTTATGCTACTAACCATTTGACTCTTAAGACGCAGTGTTTGATGACTGTAGAAATGGTTAGTTTGGCATAAACTTTCCACACAGATCCTGCTGGAAGCAGTCTTTCTTCTTGATGCTGTAAACAAAATTGCTGAGGACTGAATTATTTATTTTATTTTACTTTCCGATGTCCTTGGCATCTTTGTCTTTTTCTTCTTTTTCTGACTTTTCTTGTTCATATTTGTCTGGCTTTGTCACACTGTCATATGAAGGAGGCGATGTTGTGGAGGAGGAGCTCCGTTCTGCCTTTTCCAAAGCCAAGTTCAAACTAAATTTATCATCTTTCTTGTATATGAATGTTGTATCACGTACTGGGTTTCGTAAGCGGTACCGCCTGAAAGCTCTCTGAATTACTTTAGCAGACTCTTCCTCTAATTTCCTTTTCATTGTAGTGGTAATTGGTTCATAGGAGACTTTTGATGGATTGGTTCTCATAAACCGTTCTTCCATTTGAACACGAAGGGCATCCATTTCATCACTTTCTCCCAAAACACGCTTTGTAAAGGCAAACAAGATGTCAAGGCAGTGAATTCTATCCCCACTTACCATGGGCAGATCCATTGCAATAAGTTGAACGTGGTTTGGTTTGGGTATTACAAGAGGATGCTCAAGAGAAGCTGCAAAATCAAAGAGTTGATGATATTCTATGAACTGAGTTGCATCTGGATCAAACTTTTCCCAGACCTCATAGAACATCTCAAAATCATCCTCATCTAAAGGCTCAGCACTTTCTTCCGTAGCAACGCTGAAATTCTCCAGAATGACAGCAATATACATGTTGACAACCACTAAGAAAGATATGATGATGTAGCTGACAAAGAAGAAAATCCCAACAGAAGGATTGCCACAGTCTCCTTTGGTTTTACTCCCTGCGTGGACTACTTCAGGATCACAGTCTGGTGGCCCGCTGTTGAGAATCGGTGATAACAACTCTGCCCAGCCTGCAGAGGTAGTAATTTGAAAGAGGCAGAGCATGCTATTAGCAAAAGTTTCAAAATTGAACATGTCATCAATCCCAACTTCTTTTTTAACGTAGGCAAACTGGGACATTCCAAATATAGCATAGATGAACATGACAAGGAAAAGGAGGAGGCCAATGTTGAACAGGGCAGGAAGAGACATCATTAAGGCAAAAAGCAGCGTGCGGATCCCTTTGGCACCCTTGATCAGACGCAGGATCCGGCCTATCCTGGCAAGTCGGATCACTCGGAACAAGGTGGGGGAGACAAAGTATTTCTCAATGATCTCTGATAGGCACATACCTGTAAAATTTATTGCAAGATAAAATATAATGTTATTACATATGAATTCAAGACGTCATATCCCTTCCCCTGTTACAATTGCAATTTGAAGCCAGGTGAATTAAAATCCTTTAGGCAGCTGTTGCTCTTATGAGCCACCGCATCCTGCTCTTTTAACTGGGACTATGTCATCAAAGATATAAATACCCAATACTTAAACTGTGATTTCTTCTGAATCAAATGACTTGTGAGAGGGTGAGAACAGAATGCCAGATGAGGTGGTCAAATGTCCCCCCACTTCTGGGGCCACTGATTTTGCCTAGGGTCCAGATACCCTAAAGGGACCAGATGCCATATGATCTTGGAAGATAATCAGGGTCAGCCGTGGTTGATACTTGGATGAGACTGCCAATGAATACTGGAGGCTTTATTTCAGAGGAAGGAACTGGCAAAACCACCTCTGAATATTCCTTACCTAAGAAAACTCTATGAAATTCATGGGGTCACCATAAATTGACAGGTGATTTAAAGATGTGCTTGTTTGCACATATACTATGCCTTGGATTCAGAACTCGTATGAGTAGAGTTCTAGTCATAGAGTTGTTCTTGTTGGCATAAAGGTTGGGGAAGATTACTTTGGGTAATTTCTTTCACTCTGCAGCCAACTATAGTTTGGCTGCCCAAACTATAAATCTGCTTTGGGTATTCACCAGAATAGTACAGGAGGTGGAAGAAGGATTTGCAAGGGAAATTAGCAAATGCCCCTACCTAAGTGTCTTTGCCTGAGTTAGGGATGAAAATCTTTGCTTATTTAATTCTTACAGAAGCTTTCTCCTTGCTAAGTGAGATTTTAAGAATTTTTGTACCTTAAAAAAATTTCAGAACTTTTTTGTTGAGTTTTTTATTTGCAAGAAAAATGCAGCAATGTTTTTTGAGCAAGTAACATGTTTACACGCACTTTTTTGAAACTAACAATTTTTTGCACAGTGTTTTTATGCCAAAAAAAACCAAAACAAAAACAATCTGCTAGAATGTCCTGAAATGGGATAACCTCATGATGGTTGCTCATTTTTTTATGAGGTGTCTCAATGACTTTACAAACATTTGTGAGCATTCTTTATAGCCCTGCTACCAGCAGCAGGTCATTGTGCTGGATTAAAATCTCTTCCCTGAATGAAAGGAGCCTTTCCACCTGTGGAGAAAAAACTCTGATCCAAACATTTGATTTTAAAAGGATGCTGCTTTTTAAATCCTTTTTGTCTGCAAGCCATTTAGAGAATAGATTTTTGCTTCTGTTCTCTTCACAGAAATCTGATGCTATCTAACATAAGCTATTAATATAGTAGGGCATATATCCAAATAACAGGAACAAACACCTGAATCTATCTTCTATTTTTTAATTTTGTAAAAATATGGCCCTCTATAGCTAGAAGCTGGATTAAAAAGTAAGTAAACTATAGCATCTTGTTAATGCACACTATAGGCTTTTGTGGGTGTGGGTGTGCGTGCGCGTGTGTACGTGCGCACTGCCTTTCAAGTTGCCTGTCAACTTATGGTGACCCCCATGCAACTTCCTCTTTAAAGTTCTTTTCGAGACATCTCCAATACTTTTGACAGGTGAAAAAATCTTCTAAAATACTCCTGGAGAATAAAGTTGAGATCTCTCTAATGTTGGACAACTTTTTTTTGAGAAGTGTATTATCAGTACAACTCAACGCATTGCACAATACTACTTCAGACCTAAACCCAACTACTAGTCCCAACAAAAGTAGACTAAATCTATGGACGTTGACTTACCGTTAAATAATTGTGTCATTGTGTTTATGCTCATTTTGATTACCGTACTTTGGCTAGACAAATTCATAAGGTAAATAAAAAAATACTAAAGAATATGTCTGCTATTAAAGCCATCTAAGCTAGCATTGTTCAAGGGAAAAGTTTATTATGCATGCAAATATGTATAGCGTGAAGTATTTTTTTTTATTTGTACTGCCATTCAGTTTTAGTGAAAGTGATTGTCAATGTTTAGAAAGGTTAAAGGCTTTCTCTCACTTGCAAACCAACACTGCCTCCCACTTGGCCACCCCAGATTCTACTACAGTCACATAAAAGGCATTCAATTGTATTCCTATCAAAAGGTAGTGCTATAACCATTCACCAAATACTGAAACTTAAAGGGTTTAAGCTTAATCAATTTACTTAAACGAACCTTAAAATCTAAAGATTTCTTACCAATAATGGAGAGTACGACAACTACAAAGTCAAATATATTCCATCCAATAGTGAAATAATAGTATCGGAGTGCAATTAACTTCAGGAGGAACTCCCCAGTGAAAAGGACAATGAAAATCATATTAATCCAGTACAAGACACGTTTTGTAGAGTCATCTTGTTCATCTGTTTCCACCATCATGGTGACCATATTGAGACAGATAAGAATCATGATGCCGATGTCAAAAGCTTGCCTGGTCACAATATCAAAAATAAATCCTTGGACTTTATTCTAGGGGGAAAAAGATACACAAAGAGTGGGATGTTATTTCCTGAGAGGCTAGAAAGCTTACTAAGTTGCTTTTCAGAGTTTGTTTCTTTAGGTATTTTGTTTCAAGTTACACGATGCACTTTGCAAATTTAAGCATAAAATAAAAACATGTTCTTACCCTTGGCCTAGGTATAGGTTTCTGGGGTTTCTTGTTCCCCAGTTTTTTCATGGCATTGTAATATTTCTTTTGTTCTTCAGTCATGAAAATGTCTTGACCTCCTAAGTAAAGGAGCAAGAAGAAAAGTCTGGTTACAACTTTAAACTCACAGATACAGATACAGTTGTCAGGCATGTGTATAGGGATGAACCAGTAGTTTTTGTTCATTTTGCCTTTTAAAGGGTTTTTGACAAAGTCCCTCAGCAAATTTAGCAGCCTTTAGGGATGGAATTCTTTTCTAATTTTCTTCCGAAAGAAGCAACAAGCAATTTTACCAAAGTCTTTCCCAATGAGAAAGTTTTCAGAACTGCGTATTTTTGAAGACTATTCACAGTTTGGGACGTATTCTGTGCAAAATCCAAATGTGGTATTTATGATAGAAAACAGCACTTTTTTGCACAGGAAATAATATTTACAGAACATTCACAGAAACATTATTCTCTACACAGAAAATGCTGCTTTTTGTGCAAAAATACCACACGTGAATTTTGCATTTAATAAGATTCTTCTTGTTAAAGAGTTTTTCAACATTCAAGAAACATGTTTTTGATCATTTTTAAAACTATTCTTTTTCTTGCTGCCTGATAGTCTCGTAACAAGTTATAGAGCAGAAAATGGAGAGAAGGGAGAAAGGAACAGCTCTCACAACAACAGCTCCCTTGATTTTTTTTTTAAAATTGCTCATAAATGACCTAGAGTTGAGAGTGAGCAGTGAAATGGTCATACGGACAACATCATATTAGCTCTGGAGGGTTAGACCAAAAGGTGACAGTAAAGAGATCTTAAAGGATCTCTGTAAATGGGGTGTGGTTGTTGGCATTTCATTGACACATGTGCTTCAATGTAAGCAGTTCAAATGTAAAATGATGCACTTTAGAAAAAAATCTTATCCTATAATATGGTAATAGGGCATGTCATTTAGTCACTAACAGGGAGAAATGGTGGCTAGCTTGATGAGAGTGCTTATCTAGTGTGTCGCTGCTGTAAAAGAAGACAAATTTCTCATGAGGAATTACTCGGGAAGGAGTCTAAAATAAAAATGTGAATCTCACAAAGCCTTTTATCTGTATTATACAATGGCATACTAAACTGGACTGGGAAATATCTTAAACAAAACCAAATCTAAAATGAGACAGTCAACATCATAACGCCTTTATACAAATGTGTAGGGCAGGGGGTGAGGGAAAACTAAAATGGGTTGGAGGTCCACATTTTCCACAGGCCAGAAAATGCCAAGTCTTGTGGCCATGCCCCTGACATCAGGGAATGGCTACATACGACTATTATGGGAAAAGAAAGTGGGAGAAATCCACTCAATTAGCACTCCTAAGAGCATTAACTATGATGCCAATGAAAACAAGCCATTTTTATAAACAATTGAAGCTATCTAGCTTCTACTAAATTGTAAGAATGTAAGATTAATCACAGTGAATATAAGATTAATCACAGTTTTTCTGTGATTAAGTACTGCTGATCTAAAAGGGATTTTTTGCATTCATTGTCTAAGAAATCACAATACATACACACATTTCTATGTACACATGCCTATGAATGTGCATGCATGTGTGTACCCATACACACCTATGGTTTTTCTGCATTTGGTAAACAATTTGTAAAATTGTATATTTCTTCCAAGTATAAAAATAAAACAGTAACATCATTTACTTGGGATAAACATTTCCAAATGCCATGACATTAAGAAGTTATCATGTCCACTACTGAATAATATGTAGCTATGGCATCTTAGTCAGTTATCTGAAAAACAGCTCACTATGTGAGGCAGAGATGAATTATCTGAACACTTATCTTCTTTTTTTGTTGGTTGAAATTATCAATGATGACACCAATGAAAAGATTCAAGGTGAAGAATGAACCAAATATGATGAAGATGACGAAGTACAAATACATATACCAGCTAGCCTCATACTGGGGCTGCTTTTCCACCTATAAAACAAGGAGACAGGGCAAGATATCAAATCCCAGTTTTCAGAGGTGGCTGCATATTTCCCAGCTAATAAGTAGAGGATGCTCACATATACACCAATGCAAACGAAACATGGAATAGCATACAGATGCATGCATTGAACATTAAAGTTCTCTTTACAAAATTGGTATAGGATATTAGAACTTGTGGGGCCATATTCAAACAAAACTACCATTCCTTCACGGACACTGAGAAAGCGTTTTGTGGAACAGCTGAAGAACAGTGATTTTGAGCAATCCTCATAATTGCAATTGCTTCAGGATAACCACAACAGGGTTCCAGTCATGTCAATATAGGGTGCTTGGACATTGATAATGGCATGTGATGACATTCAAATGGCAGCAGACAAGATCCAGTATCACATGGGTGGAGTGTAAAGCTCCACTTTCTTCTGGGCAACCCTTTATGCCTCCAGCACAAGAGACCTTTACAGGACTGCAGAATGCCCCCATGGCCAATTAGCGGCCACAGATGACAAAAGGGGGTGTCTGGGCAGTGACTAGCTACAGTTCTGCTGTCAAGAGAAAAGAACAGCTTTGTCCTGCTGGATTTCTGGTGAGTCACTCCCTGGAGGTGGAAGAGGAACCCCAAAAACCCACAGGGGATTTGGGAGGAGGATATCCTTTTCTTTTGGCTGTGAAACCACAGCTGGACAGAGTCTAAGCACCACCCCCCTCCACAGCCACTAATTCATTTAAGGACCACACACTGGCACTGAAAAGGTTCATTGTACTGGGTGGGTCATTGCACAAAGGGCTCATGAATAGTTCTTTCCATAATGACTGAAAAAGTACACGCGGTGGTATGTAAGTTATACCAGAGTATGTCACCAACAAGATTACAGTTGCTGTGTTTCTATTGCCTCTTTTCCACCTTAACAAATGCAGTGGGGAGGTGTTAAGAAAGAAAAAGTGGTGGGAAAACAGGGGTGGGTTACAAATGGATACATAGAAAAAAAATCTATGTTTGAGGCACGGCATTTGCACAATAAATGCTTAACCTGGAAGCATTCTTACATGAACATATCCAAAAAAATTTGTCCTGAAAAAGCCACTAGAACATTCCCTTGAGCTCTCCACAAATAACCATAGATATTTCCAAAGATGTCTTATTGGAAACAGATGTGGTATGGTGAATCTCCTTTCTAGACATGAAGTAGAGAGATATTGCAGAAGGCATGAAAGAGATTACTTTTAACTGAGATTTGGGACTCTCCACCCTAAGTTGGGAACAGCAATGGCTTAATATAGAAGATTTTGCTGCAGATGAACAAGAACAGAACAGAATAGCATGGCTAAGAACAATGATCCAATCTGAGAAATCATAGGAGACAGAACTGAAAAGCATGGGGTTTAATCCCCCTTTGCCTATATCCAAGAAGGAATTCCACAGATAATAAGACAAGATGCTATGCCAGTCTAGTTCAGGGCATTCATGAAACCAAGGCCAAGGTCTTGCATCATCAACGTAATTATGATGAAAGAGATCAGTCCTATTTCTGATGATGCCACCCCTAAAAAAAACTACAGCCTGACGATGCCCTGACTGAAGTATATCCAAGACACTGCATATCACGGTGCTAGCAAATAATTTTGCAGTGTTCTCCTGGTCAGGTGGAGCATCCACCTGTGAGAATGGCTAACAATTCCCTTATGTATCTCTTTACTTGATGCTTAGCAATCCATTTAATCCATTTTAGTTTGAGAAAACTTGATTCTGACAAACCTGAGCTACATGAAACAAAAAATATCCTAAATTTCTTAGAAGTTTTGGTTTTCTTGAGATGAACCTTGTGCTGTCTTCCTCAACGTGGGTTCCTCCAGATCTTACCTCTTATCAATCTCCAGGGATTATAGATGCTGCATTCCACATTTTGGGGAAAATCAACTGGAGAAGGCTGGCTTTGAAGACATGATACATCTCATGTCCAGCATGCTGCTTCATCTCCGTTTCACAAAAGAGCTAGGCATGGGTGGATTTCTCAGCTAATTCCTGAGATCTCTGGAACTGTGAGCCATTTTTTTTAAAACAAAGGCAGGATCTACACAAAAATAATTTTTATCTTTATGGCCAGGTATACACCCTGTTTAGAAACTCCTCTTACTAATGGTAACAACCAGAAAACACATTTTTCAAGACAGTTCCCAGACAGAAGTCCAACAACAGTTCAGAGGGAGGTCCAATCAAAGTCTGAAAGATAGTGTCAAGATCCCACATGACAAAATATCGAACAAAAGGAGGGAACGGCTGTTGAATTTCTTCCATGAATTTGTAAAGGAAGTATCATTTGACTTTTACTTGGCAGGGTGGTATTAAGAAGATAGCAAATGGACATCTAATGATGTTCATTTGGGGCCTTGTTGAAAATAATATAGAATGACATCTAGAGTATCATGTGAATTGCTGCAGTGATTGCAGGGAATGGATTACTGAACTCAGGAGGCAAACCTTACCAGTGCTGAGATCATGCTGCTTGTCCAGCAGACAAATGAAGTCACCAAAAAAGGTTTGATAAGAGTGATTCAGAGCTCTCCCTGGGTTTTTGAGAGTGTTGGCAACCACTGCTTACAGTTGCAAGTAATTGCTGAAGAAAGTAAAATGGTAAAATGGTTGCTCAGGTATGAGAGACAGCAGAGCAAACAGAGTAAAATCAAGTAGAATTCTTGATTTCTGGATCTCTGCTTACTGCTGTTTTCCTTGGGAAAACATTCTGAACACTCCTGAGTGTGGCCTCTCTAAATAAGACAATGAAGGAACAATTGGAGAAAAAGAATGGTTTTCTATACAAGTCTGAGCCCTGTTCTGAAACCATTGCTTCCTACTTTATATCTCTTGGTTAACACCAAAGAAAAGAAGAAGAGAGGAGCAGAGAAATGAAAAAGAGAGATAAATACAGGAGCAAACAGAATGGAGGATGCAGTCAAAGAGGAAGGGGTATGGAGAGAGTGCTGGTCTTTCTAGCTGAGATAAGAACAGACAGAATGACAAGCCCTTGACCCTGTATAAAATTCCTTTTCCTATTTCTTAGTGCTGAGGAAAGGGACTTCCCAATTCCAGAATATCCCTTTGCCCACATCTAGAACACAAAGTCACAACAAAACAACAATTCTAAACAAGAAACTGAAATCCCAACACCTGGATGCTTCATTTCTTAATTTAACTTAACACAATGACATAATTACAGTCCTTTTAACATAAGTTTAACATAAATTATTATTTTAATATACATTGGAAAAGCAAAGCTACTTTCTCTGTTGTTATCATATAATAAGCATCATTATGATCATTTTACACTTTGCCATCTTAAAAAAAACTCATCATGTACTTACACCTGTTGAATCCACAGCTGCATACATTATATCCATCCATCCTTTAAAAGTAGCCTATAAAAAATGGAAACTTATTAAAACCTATCAATACTTTTGACTGCTTACTGCTAGGTGATAAATATCAGTCATGTAAATTGGAATAAATGAAAGTGTTATACAAATTTTCAGAGAGAAGTGCCTTATAGCAGGTAGAGATGAAATTATTTTATACTTCTCTGGTCACACTACTCAGCAGGATAAGGCCAGGACTTGGAAATAATATATTAACAATGAATTTATTACTCATTATTTAATAATTAATTGTTACAATTATTATTTTACAATAGTTTCTTACGATTTTAAACTGAGTTTTACAGTCATTTTAAAAATAATTAAATGCCAATATTAATGGTAATGATTTTAGTTTCACAGTACTCTAATTAATTGTTTGGGGACAATGGTAGGTTCTCAGCCATTCAAGCCATTTTTAGTATTTTCAATTGGTTTCTCACAATTGAAAATGTTACTAACATGTCAGATGTCCATGCTGCATATGTGGACTTTGGAAAAGGGCTAGTTCATTCTTCCTTCTGATTATGAATATCCTACACAGAAGTAATGAGGGAACAGGGTTTTATGTGATTAAGCTATTTGGGTTGGCAGAGCTCACACTATGGTAGTTTGAACTTCTCTAGGGGACCTTGTAGAAATAATTTATTTTACAATTAACTGTGTAAAAAATGGACAAAGATCTGCGCTCTTACCTCTGTGTAGATACCACTTATAATTACAAACACTCTAATCATGATCTTGTTCTTGTTGTTTTGTGCCTTCAAGTCATTTCTTACTTATGGCATCCCTAAGGTGAACTTATCATGAAGTTTTCTTGGGGATATTTGCTCAGAGGATATCTGCCTTTGCCTTCCTCTGATGCTGAGAGAGTGTGATTTCCCCAAGGTCACTCTGTGGGGTTGCCATGGCCAAGCAGGGATTCAAATCCTGGTCTTCCAGTGGCATAATCCCAACATTCAAGCCACTACACTAAGTGGGCTCTCTATGATCTTACAGAACTAAAATGACAATAATTATCAATACCTGGTCAAGAAAACACACCATTACTGGAAACAGTAATGTGTGCATTACACAAAAATAAACTATTGATTTTACACCACTAGGAAGGGTTTCCAAGGTTGAGTGGGGAACTGAACCCTGGTCTCCAGAGCCATAGTCCAAATGCTCAAACCACTAGACTTTAGTACCAAACTACTATTACATATAGTTGCATGCAGCATTTAACTAGGCCTGAAATGCTGACTTTTGAGATGCCCATTGGGTGCTTTCCATGAAGAATGGATAAAACACAGGATGTTGGGAGAAAAATATTTTCCATTCTGTGAGAATATGATATTAGCAGTTTGAAGCTTATGAAAATCCCACTGATTTAGTTGGGATGGTAATACATATATAAGCATACTAGACTGAATCCTAAAAGTACAAATTAGAGGGAAGTTCTGCTCAATCATATTGACATGAATGGGATCAGAACAAACTGGACTGCACTGAATGACATCAGCTCCCAACACACTGAAGACTACTGCTAATATTAAATTAGTGGTTACTTACAACTTGAAGTAGCGAAAGATATCCAGCTCCAACATTATCATAATTTACTTTGACATTTTTCCATCTGGCAGTATCACTCATACTTTCACAAACATTTTTAAAAGGAACTATTAGATGTGAAATCCTCTCTCCATTAGTTTTATTGACACAGTGGTAAAATGTGCCAGCAAACAGATTTACACCCATGATGCTGAAAATTAGCCAGAATATAAGACAAACAAGAAGTACATTCATGATAGATGGTATGGCTCCTATCAAGGCATTCACAACAACCTACAGAAAAACACAGAAGAGGTGAACAGGGATTGTCAAAAGATTGCATGAACTTGTATAAATAAAATCGGAAAACATTTAGGTAGTTTTTTGTTGTTGATATTGTGTTTCAAACAGAGAAGAGAATTAGGGGAATCATACAGTTAAAGAAGGCATACTGAATTTATTATATATACTTTGATTGATAAAGTTGTCCATGAACCACCATATACTTACAAATAAATGAGGCCCAACATTTAAGAAAAAACACATTAGGTTGTTTTAAGAATCCTAGTAAGCCATTATTATCTTTGAAACAAAAGGAACATGATGCTCCAACAGTGGCAAATCTATATAGACCAGAGTCCACTTCATGTTAGGGATGTAATTCTTTGCTAAGTTCATTCTTACAGGAAACAGACAGTAAATTTAACAATCTTCTTCCAGCTGCAAGAAAGTCTTTCAAAACTGCAATTTTCAAAGACAGTCTGCAGCTCAGAACTTCTTTTGCCAAAATTCACACATAGTATTTTTCTGCAACTTCCCAACATTTTTCATGCAAGAAACAGCTTTTTCCAAGTGCAGAAATACTATTTTCTGTGCAAAACTCCAAATTTTGTGCAGAGTAAGTCCCAAACTGTGAAGATTCATATCAGTCCAAACTTCTCTTTGGTGTTTTCTGTTACTTGGAGAACATATGTTTGACCATTTTTCAAATAATTTCAAAGTGTTCATTTCATCTCTGTTTACGAGATGCATGCATCATTATGCGAAGTTGGGTATGGAGAGAATAAATGTTGCTTGTCAGGTCAACATATATAAGAAATGGCAGAGGGGTAAGGAGAGTCTGCAACAATTCTTTATGGGATCCTGGACAGCTGCTCTTCCATTTTTGCTATCTAGCACCCTTCATCCCCCAAATTTGGGAAATCTCCCGAAGTTGCTCCCTAATGCATTACCATATTAACTGATCAGTTAACAATATTAGCTACATCTGACAATGCAGGCTCTTGGTATCATATTAACTACTGGCTCAGATCCTGCATTGTCAGATGTAGCTCTATGATGATGAAGCTATGTTGTTGTAGTTATGTCTCAGGATCCCCCCTCCAAAAAAACTATCTTGTCAGCCTGGCAGCACCCCAACTAAGGGGCTTCTATTATGATGATGCTCCAGGGACTTGGAAATGGTCCCCTAGCACTCTCCCAACCATAGGGTGCATCAAGAACAGAGAACTGGAAAGACCCACTGGGCTCGTGCTGAAACTGCTTGTTCCAATGCACACCACAACTGTGAGGGTGTGGCAGATACCATTTCCCATCAGCCTGATCTGTAGCACATCAGAACCCTTTTGACTGGGATACTGCTAGATTGAAAAGGTGGGTTTTAGGGGTCACATTCATTTGCTAGTTTCAATAAACTAGCAGTGCCTACAGTGACAAGACTGCAATCTCATAACTACTGAACACGTTGCCATCCAATATTTTTAATAAATGAATCAAGTTCATGACCCATGAGATAGCTAAGAAAATAATACATCTTTTATTTTCCTGTCATTAGGAGGAAACCGAAAGAATCAGATTTACGCTTTTAATTATATGCAAGTGTGCATAACTAAAAATGTGTATCTTTGGGAGATGAACTCCAACATGCTTTAAGGAAAATGCATAAAAATACATATGCAAAGAAAAATGTATAAAATATATACTTTTAGAAAAAATGTGTGCCAAAATAGTGAAAGGTTTCAAAACCTGACGTGGAAGTTGGATGAGAAGAGAATGGTGGTAAGATTTTACAAAATAAAATGAAAACAAAATGCCAGATTTTCTCACTGCTATTAGTAATTGTTGTTGTTGTGTGCCTTGAAATCATTTCCAACTTATCGCAACCCTGTGGAGAGCCCATCTCAGGGTCTCCTTGGCAAGATTTGTTTGGAGAGGTGTCTTTGCCTTCCTCTGAGGCTGAGAGCATGTGACGTGCCCAAGGTGACCTGGTGGGTTTCCATGGCTAAGCAGGGACTCAAACCCTGATCTTCAGAGTCAGACTCCAATGCTCAAACCACTATACTGTAATGGCTAATTGACCGTTCAATATTTCACTATTCATATTTACTGCATACAACCTTTGGCCGGAGTGAGGTGGTCTGTCTTAACACTGTCTCTGAGGGTGCCCTTCCTGGTCTAAAACAGTGGCAAAACTGCTAATGGACTAATGCAGGAAAAGTGAAAGAAAGGCAAGAGATGGCATCTCAGAAGATTCTGCACAAGGGGACTATAGAAGTTACTCTTGCCACTATGGCAAGTGAAAAAATCAGCAAAATCAGCATTCATTGTCATCATCAGAAACAACCAGCAAGTGGCAGCTTTGATGAAGCAATCTGCCTTCCGGTATCAAAGCAGATCTCAGGCAAGGCCTAATTGGGTTAGCGCAAAGGGGTTTTTTAACAACATGACTTTTTTTCAAAAGAAACATTTCCTTGCACTCTATGAGCTAGCATGAATACAGAAACAGTAATTCTTTGTGTCTTTTACATTAAATAGTAGAGCAAGTGTGAGATGTAAAGAAAAAAAATTGACAACTGCCACAAGATGTTGCTACCAAGCGCTTTCAATCCTCGTTAGCAGCAAAAAGCAGCAACGCTGTCTTGTAATGTTGTTATAAATGTTACTTTTGCAAAAACACATTCTGTGATAGAGTACAAAACCCAGTACACTGCACATATACAAACCCCCCCCCACATTTTTGTGCAAAAGACTTTTATCTTAATTTTTTTTTTTGCCGAAAGAAATGCAAAAAATTTGTTTGAGCAGCAATGACACCACTAATGTTGCCATGTCCCCTTGCATTCCTTGTCACAAGCTTGCAAGGCTTGTGTTTAAAATAAGACTTTTTTTCCTTCTGGGTGAACAAACGTGAAACATTTCTCACTCCTTAGGAAGAAGCCTTTTATTTATTTATAAAATGAGCAAATATTTACATAATGATTGAATTGCTGGACAAGGATGTGGGAGATCCAAGTTCTTGTCCTCAGTGACATTTTGCTCACTCAGAAACCTCGGTCACAGGATTACTGTAAGGATAAATGGGGAAGAGGTGCCATGCAATTTACCTTGAACTCACTGGAGGAAATGAAGGATAAGACATTCTCCCCTCTACATTCGCAGGTCTAACCTTCGCAAATGTGGTTGTTCACAAGGCAGGCACCTGCCCTCCCCCATCCCCTTGCATTTTGCCAGGCGTGGAGAAAGAACGCAAATGCGTTTGGCCAAAAGGCAAGGGAATGGGGCAGAGGCATGTGCATAACCTTCCTTCTCCCCCTGCTCCTTCCTATAACCTTGTGCTTCTAATAGATTTAATAAATTTATTGAGATTAAATTATCCAAATTACATAAATTCATAGGTGACATATTAACTTGTTTCATTAAATTCATTAAGTTAAGATAATCAGATAAATTCACTGAGTTAAATATGTTTTGCTGTGTACTACTCTGAAATTTAACCTCCAATTCCTTAGTAATCAGCTGTTTTTTCCCAGAACTCAAGACACACTCTGGTCTTGATATGGCACCCTGGGCTGAGCCTCCCTCTGGACCTCCATTGTCCCTCTTTGCACATTCTCTTGCTTGTTTGAGCAGCAGTGACACCACTCATGTTGCCATGTCCCCTTGCATTCCTTGCCACAAGCTTGCAAGGCTTGTGTTTAAAATAAGACTTTTTTTCCTTCTGGGTGAACAAACCCTCCCCCCACTGCTAGAGTCATGTCCCCTCTGCCATGTGGCTGTACATTCTGCTGTGTACTGGCTGTTGATAGGTCAGGTGCTCTCTTTGTTCCTAGCCCTCCCCTTTGAGAGGAATCTCCTTTCTCAAGATGATGACTGGAAGTAGCTAGAATGCCAGAACTCAGCACTCCACTTTTCTCCATCTGAAGGGAAAGTACTGGTAAGCCCTTTACCTTCTCTTCCCCCTCCCCCCATCTTTTTAATTTTTTTTGTTGAGTCCTGCTTTCAGTCTTACCATTATCAGCAGGCTCACTACTTGTGACAGAGGGGATCTTCCCTCCGTTTCACTTTCTGATGAACCTGCAAGCTTTTTGAGTGTAATTGAAGCTGTTTTCATCTTCCTCCCTCTTTTTATTTGTGGCTTGCGAAGGATGCATTTCTTCTCCTTCTTGTTCTACTTTTTGCCTCAGTAAGAGTTTCCAGCACCAGGGCCAGAGGCAAGGGAATGGGAGGGGGAGCTCTAGAGCGGAATGAGAAGGGGATTGTGGCAGGGGAGTTATTCATAGTTCTTCCACTTTCACAGGGCTTCTGCACCCTGAACAACCATAGAACTCTGCTAGAAGACCTAGAGATTCCTAGAGAAAATACTTCTCTAGGAATGTCTACGTCCTCCAGCGTAGAGTCAAGTTGGAGGATGTACAGATTCCCTAAGAATTGCTCTCTGAGGTTAAAAAAAAGTAGTGTCTGCAATTTGTATTAATTTATATTTGTGGTTTTCCCAGTTTTGCAGGGGTTTTACTCCCCTAACTCCCACAAAAGTAGAGGATCCATTGTAGTTAGTAAATTAGTTGCCAGTTCTGGATCCATTTCTGTACTGTATCTTTTAGATATTTAGGCTTTGAAAAAACACAATAAAGTCACCATAGGGTCAGCTCATAACAGATGGACTGTAATTTCATCAATCTTCTCAGTACTAATTCACCAGCACTGGTTAAGTTGAGAAAACTTCCACTTTCTTCCTCCATTTTCTTTATTTCTTCTTCAACAGTTTCTCTCCATTTGAAAGCTCAAAAAAGTTATGTTTTAGACTACAACTCCTAGAATCTTGAGCCACGCTGGCAGAGGGATTCTGGTTGCTGTGGTCCATAAAAGTCAGATTTCTAAAGCACTGCTCCTCTTAGCCCTTCTACCTCCATAGCATGGTCATTTATTACTTGTTTTTAACAAAAGCTCATACTCCAGCCTCATTTTGCAACCTACCTCATTTGTCCAGCTCACATTTCAAGGGCTTTAAATACTACATACTTCCTCATTTTTCTTAAAAAAAAAAATCAGTGAGTAATTCATATTATGGTCCTCCCTCCACATTTGCAGGTTTGATCTTTGTGAATTTGATTATTCGTGAGATGCCAACCTGCCTCCTCCCATTCCCTTCCTCTCATTCCCCTGCCCTTTGCCCAGGCATGTGTGCTTTCCTTCCAGCCATCCAGGCAAAACAACAAGCAAATGTGGGGGAACAAACATGCACACCTTCTTCAGCTGCGGGACTGCCCCCTCTCATTTGCTTGACTTTTGTCCAGGCCCAGGAAGGAAGTGCACTCAGGCAAAACGTAACCAAATGAAGGGGGAGCCCTGGAAGGGAATGGGAGGGGGAGGGCTAGTTGGTTGGGGGGAGTTATCTGCAGGGTTGTTGTTTTTTTCAAACTTTCATGAGGGTTCTGTGCTCCGAACTCTCACAGAAGTTGAGGCGCCATTGTGGTCTAATAGTAATACATAAGACTATATGTTCACATTAGTTTTTGAAGTTAAAAAAAAAAAAAAGGATTCTCTGGGCAAGTAATTTTTTTAAAATGATACTCACTTTTGATGTTGTAATAATAATAATAAATTTCAAAATCCACAATATGTTTCACATATTCACAATATATTTCCTGAATTGGAGAATACTGAATTTTGCTGCAACGGGGAACTTTACCAAGAGGAAGCTAATCTGCTGAGACTTAATTGTTTGACGTTTTAACTTCCAAGAAAGGTAAAACTCTTTAATTTGGACTAAAATTGGCAAATTTTACTGATACAGTATCTAAAAGTTTTTCCAGATGTAACAACACAAGGACTTCTTAAGAAATGCCATGTTCTCTGCCCAAGAAAGGGGCAGTTAGCTTTGCACAAGAGAGGAGCAGCCTGGATCTCAGAGGAAGTTACTTTTCTGTTGCTAATGAAATTGAAATTATATTCTCTGTCTTTTATTGCCCTTTGTCCCTAGTTACCATATGGCCATGAAAGGGAGTGGCCTCTCCCTGTGTTGATATCACACCGGAATCTCTTGACTGACAACAGACGTAATAATATCTGAGACAAAATGTGAGCTTGTGACTCTAACATTGTCCCTTTTTGTTTCCTGCATGATTTTTAACATCTTTGACTAATGAAGAAGCCAGTGAAGCTCTAAAAGATGGCATGATGTATTTGCTGCATTTTGGCTGGACAATAACAGGATCACTCTTTTGTGGATTTTGTTCTGTTTTGCTGCATGGGCCCTGAATATGTTTGCACAAACTTCAGTTTGTCAGCATCTACATACAGAGGATATAACCTTTTTTTTCAAAGATGACATGTGCCATCTGCTGGCCTATGTGATGATACACAAGGCACTGCAGGCACCATTTTAGAAAAAGCATGAATTCCTGGGGGAAATAATAGTGACTGTATGGGACAGAAACTGCAATACCCTAGATTACAAGCAAACAAAAGTAAATGAATAAAAGGGTATTTCTGCCATATACTTGTAGTAAAGGACCAGCCCATGAAAAAGAGAAAAGCAGTTGAGAGTGAAGGGAATGAGATTATGTCTCATTATACCTATAGTGAAGGAAGATCGACTACTTTTTAGAACCTTCCCAAGTGAACTTTTTAGAGGCTTATTCTCCCCCAAAGCTGGGAGAGAGAGGGGCAGGGAAAATTAGTGACTGGTAAAAGGAAAACAGAAATAAAGGGGGAAGAGAAAGGCACCCAATAGATCTTTAATTGTGTGCCTCATTTTTGGCCAATGTATATCAGGTGCTGCAGATTATATATCAGAGAAAGGAACTGGTAAAACCACCCTTGAGTATTCCTTGCCTAAGAAAACCCTATGAAATTCATGGGGTCGCCCTAAGTCAACAGGCAACCTGAAGGCGCATGCACACACACACACTAAAAGAGTTCTCTTTTTCGAACCAGAATTCTAAAGAGGCAGAATCCTTATGAGCTGGAAGGACTCTTATGTGGTGAATGTCATGTCAGGCCCCCATTATGTGTTTATAAAGGCATAAAGAGGGCAGCATAGCTGTGAAAAGAAATCGCACAGACCCATCCACAGAAATCCCACACACCCATCCTTGTCTTCTTCTATATTTGTATTCAGTGTTACACTCTAGGGACACCAAAAATATTTTAAAATAGTTGAACAATAAACAAATATTCCAGTAAGGAGAATAGTGCAGAGATGAGAATCTTCACAATTCAGAGCTTATTCCATATAAAAAAAGAAAATGGAATGTTTGTACAGAAAATTGCACCTTCTGAGCAGAAAGCAAGTTTCCTGAGCACAAAACATTTTTGTTTTGCACAGAAAAAAAGTCTGTGCATGGAAATGCCATCTTCTACACAGAAAAAAAAGAAGCTTTTGTTTTCAAATAAGAAGTCCAGTACTGTGAATAATCCTTGAAAACTGCACACTTTTCAAGGACTTTTTTACAGTGGGGAGAAAACATCACAAAACTATTTATTCTTGCCAACAATAAAGAAATTTATGTGATTTACATCCCTAACACTCACAGACGTCCCTTCTGTTTCAGTCCTTCACAATGAATGTGCCAAAAACCAAAGTTCCATCAGCAGGGACAGTGAGCAGAGGGCTAACCTATGTGCCTCTGCATCCTTTCTTCACATGTTCATTTTGCAAACACAAGGAAGGCCTTAGGGACAATTTTCTAAAACATGGAAGAGGATGGCAGAGAGCAAAATGAATCTGACACAATACTCTTTCCCTCTTTGTGACCACCAGACATGGATAGATACTGTACAGAGATCTATGCATCAGGAATATGAACTGTAATGAAATCTTTAGATCTGGAAAGTGTGGTCTGCCAGATGCTATAGAACTGCAGTATCTAACATCCTGCATCATTAGGCTGTTCTAGCTAGGGCTCATAGGAGTGGTAGTCTAACATCAGGTGAACCACACACTCTTCCTCCTTGCTACAAATGAACAACAGACAACTAATCATATAGACACCAAGCCTGCAATACTTCCAGGTGGCCCACAGCCATGGACCTCCTATCTGCAAAGAGGTAGTCCTGGTCATCTATTAAGTGATCTTTACTTTTTGGGCTTCTCTACCAGGGAGGATATTGCATAGTTAAAAAACGCCATAAATGTATAGTAGCTAGTGTTGGACTTAAGACTAGGAAGATTCAAAATTCTGGCTTAGTTTAAAAAGAAAAATCCAACTTACTGAGGCAAAACATTACTCCTCAGCCTAACATACTTAGCAGGGTTGTTGTGGGTATAAAAGTGGCAAAGTATGTATGCAAATTCTGAGCTCCCTGAAGCAGGATAAGCATCAATGAAATACTAATGGTAACAACTGTGACAATAATAAATTGTTTAAAGGATGCCACAAACTGTTCTGCAAATGTTATTCTGCTCCCCTTAACCAGTTTTACTTACCACACTGTTTGTTGTCCTGACCTCATAATTCTCTACACATTGTACCCACACAAAGGGGAGGTACCAACTAGAAAGTAAGCAAAACCAGATGGTTTTCATGCTGGATGAGATACTCAACTTTATTCAGTTTTGTCATACATACCTTCATTCCTTCAAATCTTGATAATGCTCTTAAAGGTCTCAAAGCTCTTAGGGTCCGAAGTGATTTTATAGGGCCAAGTTCAGAATAATCCAAGGCATTAGCTATTAAACTCACTAAGGAAACCTAATCAAAAACAATGATGGTTACAGTTACAGAACTGAAAAACAAAACAAAACAAAACACACTTCTTTAAAAAGAACGTAGCTTGTTCGAAAACAGGATACAATTCAAATACCAGTTTAATTGCAGACACAATCCAATGTGGGAAAGTGTAGTATTTCAACACTATCTGGTTGAACATTTCCTCTCCTGCTATGTTTGTCTCTTGTATTTCTTCCACAATGGAATTATGCACAATGCACATAGTATTTCTCAGGAAGTATCATATAAGTGCTATCTCTAACCTAACTTAGCTTCAATAAAGATAGGTGCAAACATGTCACCTCATTTCTCAATTTCAGATGGGTCTTCCTCAATAATAAGCATGTGACCCTGAAGTCCTAAAGTACTGTTTCCCACTATCTCAATTAATGACACATTGTCTAAATGAAATATGAGGACAGAAAGATCCTAGTCACTGGACCAAAAGTACAAAGGGATTCTGTTCCTCGTGTATCCCCTGGAGAATGCCAGGTATAATGCAGATCAGGTTCTTGATTAACCCAGTATCCAAACAGAACATACATAATCAACCATATGAGCTACAGAATGGGGACTCTATTCAGGTATCAAGACACATGGCACAACACTACTCTACGTCATTCTCCCTGAATCTGTACAACCATGACCACATAAGAGCGCAGGTGAAGAAAAAATGAGAAAATGGAGAAAGAGTGCTGAACACAAAGTGGAGGATAAATTGCTGCGCTTCAGTGTCTAAGGAACTAGCATATATTTTTTCTTTAAAAAGACACTGAATGTTACTGAAGAAACATGAGGCATTTATTTGAAATAGTTGTGCTTCAAATCACTGAAACATACTCTGTGTTATGCCACTGGATATAAACTCTCAGCACAAACTTTTAATTCACATTTTTTTCTTTAACAGAAAAATGCCATTTGCTTATTGGAATAAACCAACTGATGGTGAGGTATTACCATCACCTTGTAGTTCCTAATGTAGGCTCTCTGCCAACTGGGCCGTAAACTGTCAGGACTAAAGAACCCAGGGCAGGAAGGCTCATTGTTTTGTTTTGTTTTTTCTCTGCATCAGCTTGTGTGGGAGAATAGATTAACAATAAAAATCCTTCCTCAGTCATCCCAGCTGCTAAGGGGAGCTACCTCTCACTGTCATCATGATGTGTACCTGACTCTGTGAGAGTGCCTGTCAAAGCTGCTGCATTTGTTCATCTTGCAACTTTGTCCATAATAAACTTCAGCTGCACTTGAATAGTACTGGTGTAGTATCAGCTGCAACGGCGCCAATTTTGTTGAACCCACAGTAGCAGGCTGCTGGCACATCAGAAGGCATAGAAATGCAAGCAATCTCTCAAAACTACCATAATTGTCTTCTGTTATGCAGCTTCTCTTATTTAACACATTGTTGTACATAACATCACTCAAACACATAAGCATAACACCACTCAAACCGTAACATTCCAAAGTAGGGAATAAAATTGTATTTTTGGGCATCGTTGCTTTGTGCTATAACATGTAATCGTTAGTCAATTAATACACATTTGGGTCAACTGGTGCAAGAAAATGGACAAATTTTTAAAAATGTGATGATTTATTATTAAGTGTATCTATGATTAAGAAGTGAATATATAAAGTGAGAGCGGGCAAAGTGTAATGTGAGGGCTATGTGGCCCTCATGGGCACTTCTGTAGCCCTCAAGTTCACTTGGACTAAAAGCCCATGCCCTCCCTAAAAGAGGGGTGTTTTTTCACCCTCAAATCACAAATACCTATTCTTAAGACCTCTAAGAGAGATAGCTTACCTTTCAACAACATAAGTTGCTTCCCTCAGTTGCTTTGATAAAACCCAAAGGTCACAACCAGAAGGACTTCTGGTTTTGACTTCTGGCCAAATCCTACCACTGGTCTCTGCACCCTGCACAGCTCTCCAACTTTGGTATAAAAGCTGCTAAGCCAAATCAGTACTTACATCCACAATGAGGAAATCCAGCCAGCACCAAGCATTAGTGAAATACACTTGAAAGCCATAGGACACCCATTTCAGAAGCATTTCCAGGATGAAGATATATGTGAAGACCTTGTCTGCATATTCCAACATGGTCTTGATGGTCTTGCGCTGATCAATATATATGTCTTCAAAGGCCTATGGAGGAAATGCTATCACAGTTAGGGTCCCACCAGCTGGAGGAGAAAGCAAAGTAAAACTTGACTTGTTCTGCTCTGCTGATATCAAGTAATGCCTGCTTTAATGTGCATCTCAGTTACATTAGGGATACTTGCCATTCCACTGGAACTTGTTGTATGCACCATTTCCATCATTATCTCTTATGTGTTAGTACCATTAGGGCATTAACTTGAATGTGCTCAACAAATGATAAGACAATCATATAAAGGCTACTGACAAGCTATAGTAAGAGCTCTGAAATTAGAGATGCTGTTAGAATATGAATCAGGTGGTTCACTGGGTGAATCTATTATGTGCACAATGTTCTAAGAAATATTGAGTCTGGATATCAATCTAATAATCATTACAGATCCCACCTGCTATTAAAATTTATAAGGCTAAAGTAGTTACTCAAATATGTTATGGCGCCGAACTTTGGGAAGCATCCTGGAAAACACACCTAGAAACAGTGCAGAATCATTTCCTCAGGGCAATTTTAGGATTACCTATAGGAACTGAAACCTCTATTTCGTGGTTGGAGACTGGTCTCCATACACGGAAGGGCGCTGTTCACATGTATGCAATCAAATATTGGCTGAAACTGAGAAAAGGAATAGGTTCTTCTTTAGTTTTGAGCACTTTCAAAGAAATGTCAAATTGCAATAGTAGAAGATACTTATCCTGGAATCAGAACATTCTACATCTACTGGATGGTTATGGTCTCTCTCTGGAGTCTTTAGATGCTTTAAACTTTGAGCAAGCAGATTGACATCTGAAAGCACACATTTCAAAAAAGGATTTCCAAATTGATTGTGCTTCCAAATGTCTGTCAGAATGTGCTCCCTGGTATGCCAAATTACCTATACAAATGCCTCATCCTCAATATTTAAATAGTATAACAAATTTTAAGTGGAGATATGCTCTCACAGCTCTCTGTTGTAACTCAATGGACTCAGCAATAGTTCATGGAAGATACCATCATATCCCTAGGGAGGACAGAGTCTGCCCATGTGGGAGCAACACAATTGAAGATCTAGTACATTATCTATTGGTATGCCCGATTTACACAGACTTAAGAATGGCCTTGTTTAAAGAACTCGACCTTACACCCAATAAGTCTAGCTCATTTCTAATTAAATTTCTTCTGGGGGATTCAGTTCCACACATTTCCAATAAAGTTGCTTGTTTTGCTTTTAAAGCATCAATTTTGAGAAGGGAACTTAGTAGTAAGGATAAATAGATACTAGAGATGATGGATGGAACCATAAAGTACAATATTTTTTGTACTGTTTCAATGCTGTTTTTATCTGAAATACTTTGTAATGGCCTTGGTAATTCTTCACAAAGTTTCTTCCCAAAGATAGCAACGACTAATTTCAGCATTTTTTTTTTCTGCTGCATGCAGTTTTTGAAGGCTATTTGCAATTCAGTACCTATTCTGTTTAAAAATTCCACATGGTTGTTTTGTGCAGAAATCAGCATTTTCTGTGCAGGAAACAAGTCTTTACTGCACAGAAAATAGTATTTCAGTGAGAAATATTAACTCCTGCATACAAGATGCTGTAATTGTGGATTTTACTCCACATAAAATTTGCACATGATTGATTTGCATAGAAAATAGCACTTTTTTGTACAGGAATTAATATTTTTGTGTTGAAAGATTATTTTTCACAGATAAAAGGTTTTTCCTGCACAGAAAATCCTGAATTCTGCACAAAACAACCACATGGAAAGTGAACTCCTGAAGTGCAAACATTCTTAGCAGTCCATGATTCTTCTTGTCAGTTTCTCCACCCTCAAAAAAAAAAAAGTTTCTTTTTTCAATATTTTAGAGTATTTTTTTCCATCCCCACTTAAAACTGAGATAAAAACTCCAGTTTCTGCACAAACTCTGATGTTGGTTCGTTGGTTTAGCTAGAGTTGTACAATCTGTGCCCCCTTAGGGAAGGTCTGCCCTTCCTGGCCAAACACCTGACAAACAATTCACCACCCCCAACCATTCCCCCAGAGATCCTTACAGTTCAATTTTTTCATTACTAGCACTGAGGAAAAAGAAATCTGTGTCAGGATTACTGGGACATGTGTTCATGTGTGCCTACATACACGTATGGATGTATCTCTTAGTACATGTGCCTCTCAGAATTATAAACTTTCCTAGAACTCTCTACTCTCTGAAGGAGATAATAAGTGTTCCATTTGCAATGCCCATCTCCCATGGAATGCCATGTTCATCCTATGGTTACTGTATTCCGAACTTGTCAGTGTAAAAGCTTGAATCTGAAATCTTTCAACAGACTAATCACACACAGGTTAGCATCCACCCTTTGTTTATTTTCTCTCTCTCGCTTGTGGCTTGGTTTTGTTTCCACATCAGACAAGTTAATTGAGGCTTTAAAAAAAGTATTAAGGATGCAAGAATGTAAGAAGAATTCTGGTGGATTAAACCAATAGCTTGACTAGTCCAACATTTTGTTTGCACAAATGGCTATGGAAAGCTCATCAGGAGGACAAGAAGGCAAGAACTGAACTGTATCAGTTTACATCCTACTGGTAGTTTCTTTTATACTACAGACCCACTGAATTGATGGGACTTTCATTACTATTCATTCAATATTGAATGAGTACATTCTAGCTGAAACTGTCATTAGTATTTAGACCTCTGTGTCACAGAATCATAGAGTTGGAAGAGACCATGAGGGCCACCAAGTCCAATCTCCTGCCATGCAGAAGTACACAATCAAAGCATTCCCAACAGATGGCCGTCCAGCCTCTGTTTTTAAAGGAGGAGACTTTATCATACTCCGAGGTAGCATATACCACTGGCAAACTGCTCTTACTGTCAGGAAGTTCTCCCTAATGTTTAAATGGAATCTCCCTTCCTGAAGTTTGAAGCCACTGCTCCATGTCCTAGTCTCTGGAGCAGCAGAAAATAGGCTTGCTTCATTCTCCATGTAACATCCCTTCAAGTATTTAAATGTAGCTATCATGTTGCCTCTTAACCTTCTCTTCTCCAGACTAAACATACCCAGCTCCCTAAGCTTTTTCTCATAGGACATGGCTTCCAGGCCTTCTACCATTTGGGTCACCCACCTCTGAACACATTCCAGTTTGTTCCAGCATGTTCCACAACAACTGATGCACAAAGGCATATTGCTGCTGATACTGGAAGTAATATATAGTGTTCCTGACTAGTAGATGGCTCTAACATCCATGAATCCGTCTACCTCTCTCTTAAGCCATCCAAAATGAAACGTCCTGGGATAGTAAATTCAAAATTTTAACTAAGTGCCCAGTATGACGATCACTGGAGAAAATGATGATGTTTGATAAAGAGAAAAGCCTTAGAAAAAGAGGAAGACAAAGTTACAGATGGCTTGACTCGGTAAAGAAAGCCACGACTCTGAGTTTGCAAGACCTAAACAGGGCTGCTGACAACCAGAGCTCAGAGGTCTCTAATCCATAGGGTCACTTTAAGTCAAAGATGATTTCACAGCAAATAACAGCAGCAAAAATAATACAGACTAATTCCTGAATCTCCCAATATTTAGCATCAGTGGATTATCCTGACTCCACTGGAAAGAAAGCCTTTCTCTGTCTATAATCTCTGCACCATGCATAATTTCATACATCGCTGTCATGTTTTCCCTTACAAGCCTCTTCCCGAAATACTGTAACTTTTCCTCATAAGGAAATTGCTCCAGTATTTTGATTACCTTGGCTATCCTCTTCTGCAACTGCACTGACCATAACTGTACACATTATTTCAGAGGTGCCACACACTGAGCCAACATCTTCTGTGAGCTGTCTATCATAAACCAAGATATCTCTCTTGGTTACTTGCTGCCAACACAGTTCCAATCAGCATATAAGTGAAGCTGAGAATTTTTATTTAAATATGCATCATTTTATATTTGCTTACACTTGATTTCATTTGCACTGTAATGCCTGTTGTCCGATAGTTTGGAGTGATCACTTACAGAGTAGGGATGTAATTCTTTATTAATTTTCTTCTTGAAGGAAGTAACCAGTAATTTTAGCAATTTTCTACCCACTGTGAGAAAGTCTTTGAAAGTGACATTGTCAAAGCCTATTTGCAGTTCTTAAGTTTTGTACAAAATTAGCACATGATTGTTTTCATAGAAAACAGTATTTTCTGCACAGTAAACAATATTCCTGCAGGAGCAGAACAGGAAAAAGAAGCTTATTCCTGCGCAGAAAATGCAATTTTCTTTCCATGTGCAAATTTTGCACAGAAATCTTCAATTATAGCTGCCTCTATGTGACAAGCAGATTTTTCTGTGCAGAAAATCTTATTTTTCCACAGAAATATGGTTTCCTGTGCAGACAATGTCTTTTTTTTTTTTTTGCAACAAAACAAAACAAAAACGCCATATGTGAATTTTTCAAAGAAGTCACAAACTGTGAAAATTACTGTTGGCCCAGGATTTTTCTCACCAGAGTTTCTCAAAGCTCAAAAAAACCCCATGTATTTCAACATTTTTTATTGGAATATTTTCAGATTTTCTGTAATACCTGTTATGGAACTGTTCACAATCTTTTTTCTCATAAACTGAAACCATTATATATCTTTAGTAAACATGGCCACATTAGCACTCCAAGTCATTTTCCAGGTTGTCTATAAAGATATTAAAAAACACCAGTCCCAATACAGATCCTAGGAGGCTTTTTGCTACAAGAGTTGATAATTTACTCTCTGCTTTCTGTTCTTTAGCAAGTTCACAAAAGGACTAAAAACTGATAGGCTATGACTTCTGCAGGGCTCTTGAAAAATTTGGTAAGACAGGACCAACTTTAAAGGAGGATTCTTTTTTGTTTACAATAGTGACTGAACTTCTGTACCTTTAACAATTTAATCTTTAATATAGATGTAACAAATATTTCCTCATTCACAACACATTTGTGAATGTGGCGCTTTTTCAATGACTTCTCATATTTATGACTCACTATTTCTGTGAAAATCTTTATTTTATTTCTTATTTTCTCACCATACCCCTTGAATCTTTTGATTTAGAAAGAAACTATTTTTATTTCTTATTTTGTTACTTTGTTAAATCCTACTTTACACAAAACATGTTTTTGCAAAAAAAATGTTAAATTTGCACAAAACATAATATTTTCTGTGCAAGTTTAGTACGAAATGCATTTTGCAAATGAAATTTCCAAAGAAGTTCAAAATGTGAAAAATAATTTAAAAACTAGCAAAAGCTCTTACAGTTTCACTTCATGAGGAAAAACCTTTTAAATATTTTTTACTCTTTTTTGTGAGATAAGCAAGCATTTTAATTTCTAATTTGCAATGGCCCCTTCCAGCAATCTGTCTGAAACTCATATTAAGCTAACTATCCTGTAGCTTTCCAGATTCCCCCCACCCCTTGATCTCGTTCTAAAAACTGGTGATACATTGGCGGCTTTTTAGTTTTGATGTAGAGGTAATCTTAGGGACATGGTATTTATTTGAATTAGATTAGCTAAGTTCACATTTGAATTTGGTGAACTTGTGGATGTCATCTGGTGATTTGCTTTCCATCAGCTTCTCATTTCCTACTCTATTTGAGGCACAAGTATTGGCCCTGTATTTTCAGCACTGAAAAAGGAGGGTGAAAAAAAAATACATCCAGCTCCTTTTCAGTCTGTTTATTGTTCTTTAAACCCTTGAGTCAGTAAGACATCTGATCATAATGGAAATGCCACAAGGGCTTTCCTAGGCAATCTGTTGTATAATTAGGATGTCTATGCAGGAAAAAAAACCCACTTTCAAGTGGTCTCTTATCTCAATTCATTTGAATAAATTGCCTCAGACCCCTTTCTCCCTAGCTCAAGTCTTCCACTTTACAAGGAATAGAGTATGAATCTGCTATGAGAGGAAGTGCTGTTTGCAGTATCACTTATGAGCCTGTGAAGCTTTTAGGACTCCTGGTGATATGACACATATATGTATCCCACTTACCAAAGCACCACTGCTGAGAAGGATCATGAAAACAATAAAGGTTTCAAACCAGCTGTGTTCCACTATTCTGTAGCAGGTTTTTCGAAGGTTCCACCAGAACTTGCCTTTCCCAGATTCTATGTTGACTTGACAGCATTTGAATTTCCGTACACAGCCTAAGAATCAGAAAATTTCTTCTTTGTCAGATAATATGACATAAATAACATGAAATAAATAATATGTCAGATTTTTACATACAATCTAATTAAAAAAAATTAAACATCATCATCACCTCGTGAGTTAGATCCAAAATATCTGCCTGTGAATGAAAGGGCCCTTTCCCTTTGCAGAGGTGATCCCTCAAAATCCAGAGCAGACCTTTGAGAATAAAAAGGGAGGAAGTGGTTTTTCACAGGTTCCCACTTCTTGCAGCTTCTTGTGCTGACTTCCATGCTGTTTGAAAGAGTGCTCCAATGCCATGAAATCAATTTTTGGTATGCGCAAGATGAAGAGAGAACAAAGAAGTCCAGGGAAATAAATTACCCTGAACTGGATCATTGGTTTATTTAGCCCAGTATTGGCAACCCAAGTATCAGTTTTCCAGGGTTTCAGGACAGTCTCTTTCTTAGCTCTACCTACAAATCCTACAAATTCCCCTGTGGGCTCCCATTCAAGTATTAACCACACCATAGCCAGCTTAGCTTCCAATATCAGATGTGAGTGTATTTTTTTTTCAGGGTTATACAGTGATGTAGGAGAAGTGGAAACTGGTAAAAAAAATCACCTCCTCATTTTCATTTGCAAGAGAATTCTATGAGAATAATTCTGTACACAGGTCTCATGATTTAACTCTACATGTACCAAAGGCAATACTGTAACAATAAACACTGAAATATGCAAAATGAGTTATAGGAAATCATTAGTTCTGGAAAAATGAAATATACCTAAGAAGCCTTTTTTACCTCCTGGCACATGTCTATCCCTCTTTCCTTTTCTGTCATATCTGAAACAGATAGTAAGCACGAGGGCAGGGAACTGTTTCATTGTTTTTCTACTTGTAAAATGCCATGTACAGTGATGGTGCTATGTAAATAATTGATAACAATAACGGCATCAACAGAAGATCAATAAATGTGCTTGCACTACACACAAAAAGTGATCATTTAGTAAGGCTCTTGTCTTCTGTTTCTCTCTGTTAATGGGTTTCTTGGAGCAAGGACTAACCTTTTTGCTTGTTGTTAAATACATGTTCAGAATAACAGTGCCAAACACTGATATACATTGATGATGTGCATTGAATTAAAAGAACATAATGTGGAATGTTTAACTGGATAAAGTGGATCTGAAATCATGCTAAGTTTAAAGACCAAGTAGCAGAAGTTTAATATCGGTGAGACTTAAAATGTCTTGGCACCTTAAAGATTCACATAATCATAGTGGTGGGAATTTTTACAGTTTTCTTCATCAGATCCGTAGACTGGTTTCTATAGCACCACAAATATGTTTAGTTATCATAAGGATATCTTTCATTATACATTTTAATGTTGTCCTTTCTCTTGGAATTGCAATTTTGTTACTGAAAAATGTGATTTCCTCACCACACCCCCTCCATATTTATGAAAATATTGTTTTCTCACCATACCCTTTGGATCTTCTGATATATAGAGAAATTATTATTCCTTGTGATGTAAATGAATTATGGCACATCTCAAGCTTCCTTCTGTGTTCTTTTTCATTGTCATTCTTTTAAATAATCTAAACTTAATTGTTTCATAAAACGCTTAGAATTGTTTCCTGCTCATTTTTAACTCTAGTTTCCGAGACAAACAAGCTGGGATGAAATTCTTACTTGAGAGTCAGGCTTCCTCTTACTAACTGAAGATAAAATCAATCTCTATTCCCTGAATTCTAGTGTCACATAACAGGTGGCAATGGTTTGTTTAAAAGCAGAAGCAAATACTTCCACTCCTGTCACAGTTGTGCTATTGTGCTCCTGTCACAGTTGTGCCATGTGCTATTTAAAAGTATTCCCACATGACAACTTTTCCCCTTACTCAGACATCATTATGATTACTACGAGCATTTCTTTAGTGGCTGAGTGTTTTCTTTGAGATAGCATATTCAGTAAAAACAATGAAATGCCACTCTTTAAGGAATACTTGATCCTGTTATTACCAGATATTTTCTAAAAAACGAAAAAACAAAAGGCTTCCCTAGCCCTTTTCCATCTTGGATAATTAGAGGGAAAAAGAGGGTCTGTGGTAAAAGGATCTTTTTAATGGGGTACATTATGGATTTAAAAAATCTTTTTAAACTGCATTTCAATGATTTTAATTGTTGCAATTTAATGGAAATGTTTAACACTTTTAAAACTTGTGTATCAAATAGATTTTTTTAGTGTGTACTTTGTTCTTAACTTGATGTATGCTGTCTTGGATTACAAATTAAAGAAAATAAAGAAATAAAAAATAACAAATATCACTGTTTGGAGTCTGAAAGAAAAGGAAGAGAACCTTGCTAATTGTATACTGAGGTGTAAAAAATTCGCAGGATGAAGTCAGCAAACTAATTCCCAATTCCAGTTTCAAAAGCTATTGACAACTGAAAGTTGGTAGATTTGAAGTTTTTTCTCAGTGGAGAAACCAAAACTGCAAATATTTACACAGCCGAAACAGCTGCCTCAAGAAAGATGTTTAAATATGGATCAGCTAGCTGCTGCCCCATTTCAACACTTAGGCCCTCTTCGCATGGTGGTTTACAAGCGAAAGGGCCCCCTGAGCGTCGCGTAAACGTCAGGAGTGGTCTGCATGACACGCTCCCATTTCCGCCACGCTCAAGGCCCACAAACCCAGCAAATACGCATTTTCTTATTTCCAGCTTTTAGCTGAAAATAAGCCGTGCTTGCGTAAGGCTCACGGGCCCGGGCCGCACTCACCTGCAGCGTGGAGCCCCTGGAGCCGGGCCTGTTGCGCATCCTCTCTTCAGTGCAGCCTCCAACTCACAGGCTGCACTGCGGAAGGAAGGGGCGGGGCACAGGTGCGGCTCTTGCATGAGCAGGAAGGAGCTGCGGAGCCCGAGCAGCAGGGAAGCAGGAGGCTTGCGAGAGCCTGCCTGCCCAGGCTTTTCACCCAAGGCCCACAAAGGAAAGGAGTTGCGTCACAGTCACTTCCAGCTTTTAACATTCTTAGAATATTTAAGATACTAAAATCTTTAATATTTAAAAAATGGACACAGATTATCTAAAGATATATATTGCCAATGTGGCAAGTTCCTTTTCATAGTCACAAACTACCTTCTCAATATATTTCAGGTGTATTTCTTTCAGAGTGTATACACATTCAAAACTTAAGTTAATATGTAGCATTAATAATTCTAGTATCTTTCAGTGAAACCTGGGAAGTGTTATTAGGTGGCAATGATAAGAATTTTATGTTTCCTACTATTCCCTATAGCTTCCAGGACTCACCAAGGAAAGACATTTGTTTTAAAATCACTTTAAAGCAGTTTCACAAAAAGTAGAGGGCCACAAAGTCAAATTTATCTGATCACAAGTTTATCTATTTCATGTTCCTTTGCTTACTAATTTGACACAAACTTCTGATTTTGGATTTTATCACTAAAAGTAGCAACCACATTTAAAATATCATCCAGCAAACTCCTGATAGGTAGTTTTATTGCAGAGTATAGCTGTGGGGATAGGGTAGGGAAAGGGGCATTGCCTTCAAAGTGAGAATTCTGCCCTCCCCAAATGAAATTTTTCTTCAATCTCCAAATATCTAGCACTGCAGTAATTTGAGCATTTAGAAATAAAGCTGAATCATCCAAAGAAACGGAGCAGGCACAATTCTCAAGGGAATGCTATCACAGAAAAAAGAAGTGCTCCAAGTGAGGATGATTTTCAAGGTCTGGCTCTTTGCAACATGTGGAGACTGAAGGAAAATTTCATAAGGGGAAGGGTACAATTCTTACTGAGGGGCCAATAGCCTTATTTGCACACACACCCCTCCAAAGCTACAACTTTTCGCTTTAAAGCAATATTTGCTGTAGGACTTAAAAAAAAAAGAGAGAAAACTTTATTTTGTCAGAAGCACAAATCATTGGTTTTAGATGGCAGAATACACACTAATAGAGAGATGTACAAGCAGTAGACACAGATGGAGAGGATGTTATTAGAAAGTGAGGGCAAAGGGCCCAACAGTACCAAGAGGGGGTGTCCATGGGCCAAATACATTTGTTGTCTGCATTGTTAACTCCTATATTAAACTACCACCCTCCGCCCTTCAAATACCTTCAGTAAAACAAGGCTTTGGTTGTGATGTGTCTTCTTCTGAAGGTTCAGCGTTATTTTCTCCAATTGAAGCAAGATTAACTGTGCTGGCTTCAGTGGAGCTGGAAATGCTCAACTTCTGTGAACAAAATACCACACAATGCGTTTTTTTAAAATAAAATAATGCAGTATAACCAAATTTATTCTCAACAGAAATAAATGTTCTCTGAGCATGCAGTTGTGGTATATATGGTACATTTGTACATTTCAAAACAGATTTCTGGGCAAGTAAGTGCTCAGGAGCATTATGCACATCCCTAAGTTGTTTGCATTTATACTTACCAAATGAAATTTCAATTTTATTTGCTAAGTGACTGCGTGTGTAAAGAAGGCAAGGAACATTTTTTTTAAAAAAATTGGTTGGTACCAATTTGAACAGCACATTTAAAGATATCAGTAATGCACAAATGCCTCCATTTTAATTCTCCACCTTCTGCAATTCTTTTAAAGAATGTTTTGGTCACAGTTATAGACTCTGAGCTGACTGGCAATGATTACTCTTTTTTGTTGGCAACTTTTTTACAAGTGTTTTCATTGTTTTTGTTTGCTGTAAACTACCTTGGGAGCTCTGGTGGGCGGAGAGATGATAAAGAAACATACAAACAAATAGGTAAAATTGACCAATGACTGCTGGTGCCTTCCATGTCAGGAGGCAATGAATCAACTTTACCTTTCAGTCTGAACTTTAAAGAAGAAGTCCAAGAAGAACTGGGCTGCTGCTCAGCACCTTGGTTGTCTCCTTTAAAGTTCAGACTAAAAACCAGAGTGGATTCTCTATACCACGCTATACCATGGAAGTTACCAACCTCCGCTTTACTGATGACATTACTGTGTAGCTAAATCTAGACTTGTCTGCATATACTAAGCTGAAGCTTGCATCACAGACAGGATCACAAAAAGGTGATTCCCATAGTTCACTGAAATCAGCAGCAAGACTTCAGCTGTCCTCAAAGGATGTAGACTAAACAGAAAACTACAATTTCTTCCACTATGGTTGGCAAACATACGGCTGACAGGACCAATTTCATCTCCTAGCCACCCTACCAGCCCATCTGGTTCCAAGAGCACCTTCATATTCTGCCATTTATAGGTTAAATACAGAGGTACTTTGGGGGCATAGGAATTTTGGAACCAGGAAAATATTTTGTATCTCTTTAAAGATGTTTTGGAATGGCTTTCTGGCAAAAAACTGACAATTTGGTAAGAAAATTGGGGGGGGGGATTGGGAGGGTCTCAAGGATTATGGGTAGCCTGCTTGTGAAGTTGAGAATAATAACAGGGTGGAGGACACTGTGTTTATCTATCAAGTGTCAAATAAGCATATGAAAATTTTTGAGTGAAATTCAGGGATGGTATGTATTTTTTCAAAGAGGCTGTAATATTGTTCCAACATTGCAGGACCATATATTATACCACTACCTCTCCAACAGAACAAACAAATAAAAAAGGTCATTTCTGAAACTGCACCAATAAAACCAGCATGTTAACTTCATTCCCACAGCCTTGCCAGTGCATAAATGGGTTGATTTCTGTGCATTTTAAAACTATTTGTTACTTTGGTACCCAAGCCAATCCTTGTCAGTTGTTAAAGAATTATTGCTTCTAATTCTAAGGAAATGTTTGAGATCATAATAGCTCTGATCTGACAGCCTTCAGTTCTGAGCCTCTAGATCATGTGTATGTTAGTCACAACAAAGGACACGAACTGTATGGGTAGCAGATAGGTGTGAGTACCAAAATAAATCAAAATAGTTTTCATAACTGCATTTTCTAACCACCAACAATGTTATTACTATACAGTATATAACATCAAAAATGAGACCACCAGTACACAGCTGGATGAATGAATGGTGAAAGCACATCAAAAACAATCTAGGATACTGAAACTGCTATTATTGTATTCCAACTTGCAGTATTCAGAGACAATCAAGGCATCAGTCAAATCATTTGAAAAATTAGTACAATTCTCAAAGCCATTTTTCTAATAGTTTTCAAATAGAGACTTCCCATGAAAGCAGAAGCCTTATCACCTATCTAGATATTCTCTATAATATGTGGGTAATCATTTGTTTGCCATGGCCTTATTTGATATTCTAAGCAACCACATAAATCAACTTCTGAAGAAAAGCTTTCCTCTTACCACACAAAGTGTGGGCTGAGGGAGCTGATGGCTTAACCAGTCTCCTTTCCTGAACACCAGTTTTCCCTGAAAGAATTGTTAGAACAAGTTATTTTAGTTAAAAGGTCCAAGATATCCCTGTAGGACCTAAATAACCTAAAGGCTCCAGATCCCATCTGATCTGGGAAGCTAAGCAGGGTCAGACCTGATAAGTACTTAGATGGGAGACTTCCAACAGATACCAGGTGCTGTAGGTTGTATTTCAGAGGAAGGACCTGGCAAAAGCACCTCTGAGTATTCATTGCTTAAGAAATTCATGGGGGTCCCATAAGTTGTGAAACGAATGGGGGTGCCATATGTTGACAGGCAACTTGAAGGTACACACACACATGCCTAGATATCCCAGACATGCACACACAGGGCAAGCTCTCTTACTCAGACTTATCAGACCTGTGAGAGCAACAGAACTGAATATGGGAGGGTTTTTTTTCTCTACTCTCTTCTCCACACATTGATTGCACTTGCTTAGCTAATGACTGCATGGGGCTCAAGAGAAGCAATGTCATATAAACATCTCCTCTACTTTGGCAGAAATACGTGTTACTTGTTAACTTGTCACTTTTTGAAAATAACTATTTTGGTTAGATATCAACTGAAGATCGCAGTTTGAGAAGTCACTATAAATATGATAGCTATTATGGCTTGAAAGATATACATTAATGTATAAATACTAAATATTTCCTTTCATCCTTTTAGTAAGGGTGACATTCTTGTTACAAATTGCTGTAGCAATGACAGGGTGATTTATTATGAATGAAAGATAATCCAAAACTCTTAGTATGCCATCAAATGATAATTTTAGCTTATATTATTCTCTGAAGTTATGTAATAAAAGAATACAGAATGCAGCAAATCCCGTTAGAAATGACTGAGCCCTATTTAGTCCAGTATTCTGTTTGCACAGTGGCCAACCAGAAGCATATGGGAACCCCACAACTAGCACAGGAGGGCAACAACACCTTCCCACTTTCAGCTACCATCAGAGGCATACTGTCTTCTATAAATAGAAATATAGCCTTCTATAAATCTGTGATATATACACACACACACACACACACATATATATATAAAGTTAGCAGCCACCACATCTTGTGAGAGCAAATTCCATAGCTGAGCTATGCATTGTGTAAACAAGCACATGCTCTAAACTTCATTTCAGATATTTTCTAGTACTAAATAGCTTTTTGGTTCCTAAACATTTTGGGCCAATGAGCACATTCAGAATTCTGAAAGAATGCCATGGGCATTCTTACAAAATGGGTACCATGGAGGAAATTGCTCTTCACAAAATGGCTACAATTCTGAGTATGATCAGTCACAAAATGTCCACTGAGCAGAAGTCAAATTAGTGAGACTAACAGAAAAATAATTCAGTGAAGGAACTAAGCACTCAATACAAGTGGAATCTGAGTTCTATGAGAGAAAGCCATGTTTTTGAGCCATAATTTTCTGCTCCACACTCATCTCACAGAAGGCCAACAGAGAAGCTTCAGGTGGAACCTGATTGAGAAATTAACAAGTCAGATTTGAAGTATCAACCCTAAATGCCTAAATATATACCTTCCCCTCACCAAAGCACAACAAAACATCCATTTGACAAAAGGCAAATGGTATTCCTGAGAGAAACACTTAAACAAGCAAAACAAACTAATGGGGATCAGAGGCATTCATAAAAATGTTGCCAGAGGTCATCCCTTTGCTTTGCAGAATATCTACAGTCTCTCAATTTAGGTTGCAAAATGTAACAATTTTAAAACTCTAAAATACCATTGCAGAACATCAGGAAAGATATCAATGGAGGTGTCAGTAGGCACAGTGGTGACCACAGGCACTAAAATGAGGGTCTGTTATCTTCTTAGGACAATGAAAATACAAGTCCTCTGAATGATTACTTATTTGCTGAAATCTAGGTTTGGAGCTAACTCAGCAAGCTATAATATTAAGGTCTGTGGAAACCCACAGGTACCAAGGCCAAACCCCTGGGGGGAGGAAGTGTTTCCACAAGCCATTGGCCCTCAGACAATTATGTCCGAAAGAGCAAAGACTGCAATATCAGCAATGTCTGAATCCGCCTCCTCCTTTCCAAGCCCAGCTGCCACTGGGGCGGGGAGATGCTGGGGCAGGTTTGTCACTGCCCCTTTGTTCCCATTTCCTAAACCAAGCACAGCCAGAGGACTTCAAGCCTCTTGTGAGAGACCTCCAGGGCTTTGGGGGAAAAAAACTATCAGCCACATCACAATGGCAACACAGCAGATATTGCCACCTCCTTCTCTATTGCAACGCTCACTGGCTGCCAGTGAACCAGAGTTGGCAAAGCTTGCCAGCAGCCAGGCCACCTCCATGTTGGCAGGAAGGGTAGTGCTGAGGGATCCTGTTGTTCTCTGTTGGCTGAGTGTGGCCAAGGGAATCATCCCCCTGAACACCTGTTAACCATTGTTAGGGTTGTTGCCAATCAAACACTTAGTTACAGAATTAAGGTCAGCAGAGAAAGGGCAAGAAGAATTCAAGCTGAAGAAAAGGAAGGAGCACTATATGTGAAGAGAAGTGTGAGAACTATTCTAAAACTCTCATCCCAGTTAAGAGACTGCCACTTGCTATATCTGCGCTGAGCCAAAGGGCCACATGATTATTGCTGATGATATGCCAAAAAAGATGGGAAAAATGCCTCCAAATGTATACCTTAAATGTGTTAGTTGTTCTTACTGTGATAATCACTGCATATTCTTCCAAAGGGTTTACACACAGAGAAGCCTGCCCGTGTTCCCCAGAAGTAAACATGAAAGAACCAGGATTATCCTAGGATCTTTCTGTTCCTTGAGGAAACGAGATTGTGATCTCCTGCTTCAAGTAAACCAAGCTAGTCTAATTTTTCTGGTGACAGAGAGAAAATTCCACAGGATCCCTCCTTGCCAGTAAAAATGAATATAAAATTGCAACGAGTAACAGTCTTCTGCCCCTTTCTTGAGGGCCAAAATCTGTTCCTTGAGCCAGCTGCATCACTCTGCCTAATGTACAGTCAGCCCTGGACACAGAAACCTACATGAGCAGTCATCAAGCAGGTTATTTTGGGGGACCAGAGAGAGGGAAATTCCCAGTTAACTGGTCTCACTAAAATAAATAAATTTATATAAAATTTAAATGATTTTTTTTATCCTTGTGGACTGATAAAAAAGTGAGGCAGATATGATCATATAAGTAACAAATATGTTTTTATATTCACTGATAATTAACTCTGTTGAACAGCCTGGGGCCCTTTCTGCAGGACATTGTTGTCCTACATTGGGGATGTAAGGATGGGACCTGGATGACACTCATGCACAATGTTGTCTGGGTCCCATCATTCTCCTGTCCCCAGGCAGTATGATCATGCAATAGATTATTGATGGGTTTTCCCTGTCAATGACCAGTGATCGTGCAGCCCTCCCACTACCCTCCCACACTTACCTGGTGTATGGAGGGTCAGGGAGCACAATGGCTATGCTTCCTGCCCCAGTGCAGCCTGGGTCAGTGCCCAGCTGTGCTGCAGAAGCAAGAGACATGGCCATCACACCTCCTGCATTCCCACAGGCAGCTGGTGCAGAGGGGCGCGCTCCTGTTGTGCTCCCCTTCTGGGAGAAGCCCTACCGAGATCCCCACGGGACACCACCGGGATCTGGTAAGCTGCAGAAAAAGCCTGGGACTTACTTCTAAATGAGCATACATGAGATTTGCACCATAAATTAATTATTCCTTAGTAAGGAACCTAAATATAATATTATAACTGGGCAAAGTCATATTCATCACAACATTCTAATGAGCTGTGTCCAAAAGTATGTCTTTTTAAAGGGAAAGAAACACAATTCACTCATTTCTCCTAAAACTTTAACTTGTCCTTTATAAATTTGAGCACTCTTGCAACCTTATAATCCAAGACAAGGTGTATCCACAGATCATGCAGTTAATGTATTAAAATGCTATGTAAACATCACCCAACAAAGCGGATGTTGGGGATTGCCCCTTATCATGCTGTAATATGAGCCACTTGACTCAAATTACAGTTTAGTTTGTATGTGTTTTTACTGGTACTGTGATGGATGAAGGTGGCATATACTGTAGCTTAATAGCATGCATGCCAATCAATCTTTACTCAATAGTGACCATGTATGTATGATTTCTTGAAGTAACCTGTTCAAAATGGCTGACACGTTGATCTGCCTGGTTAAAAAGCACCAGAGCGGCACTCTTGGTTGGTCCAGCTTGATTTTAGTCCTGTGAGAAGTAAGAGTGGTAGGAAATGATGTTGAAAGCACAAATACTTCTTTGTTGCTAGTTATGGAAATACCACCAACATGACTACATAAATATGTCTAAGTACATCTACATTAACAACTGTGAAAAGGTAAGAAAACATAGTAATTGACTGAAAACTCGTGTACACATTAGGAGTACTCTGATCATGAGTAAATATGAGAAATGAAAGATAGGTATGGAAGTTCAAACATATTCACAACTTCCACATCCAGCTTCTCTATTTGTTTTCAACAGCATATAAATATGAACAATAACTCTAAGCTATTTTTTTTATCAACAAGAAGCAATCTTGAACAGTGTCAAGTAGCCCAATATCAAGTCGGAGTGTTGTTAGTTCAACATCAAGTGTGAATGCACATTATTTTCAAGGTGGTGTACACTATAAATTTAAATACTGTGGTTTGCTAAAAATCTAACTATTGAGTACAAGTAGAACAGACCACTGAATCAATAGGAACATGGTATGTCAACATTTATATACACCTGTTTAATCAGTAGATCTACTTTGTTTGGGACTAAGAATTAGATTTAGACCTGTGTTGCTATGCTAAAGAAGAAGAAAAAAAGACAACTGACAGTCCTTGTTGAACTGGCAGGACTCTCTCCTTCCTCACAGTGACCATCTGAAAGATGAACAGCCTTACGGGAAGAAGAGGAGATGGAATGAATATTCAGACAACCAGGTTGAAGTGATGTCTCTGAACTCTAGTTCTTTTTGGCCCCAAACAGGACAGACAACGGTCAGGAAATCCTATCCAACATCTGGAGGACCACAGCTCCTCCAACCTTAATTTAAAGATCACCATTGATTGGCTGATATTACTGATTCCACCAGCCGTGCCATTTGCGTTTGTTGTGTATCTACAAATTAGAGCACAGTCAGCCCTCATATCTGCTAGGGTTAGGGGCGAAGGACTACTGCAAAAGTGGAAAAATCACAAATGTCAAAATGTGTGTGTGTGTCTGTGGGAAGGGGACCAAGGCATGGTGGGGAGATAGGGCATCCAGGGTGCACACCAAGTCAGGGAACGGAGAGGGAAAGGGGGTGAGTTGGCACAGTGGCCTATACTTCCTCTCTCTTATCCATCTCCTTCCTTGGGTGTGTTGGGGCACTGAGATAATGTTTGTGGTGCTGAGAAATTGGGCTACGAGCTCTTAACTGTCCAGGCAGTTGCTGAGGGAGGAAGACCAAAGGTGGGTTTTAAAGGGCTGCATGGCCAGATTTCCTCCCCACCACCACCAACAAGAGGCAAGGTTCCCTCATAAAAAAAAGCACCTGAGGTGGGGGCAGGGGCTGGAGAAACTCACAAATGATCAAATCTGTGAAAGTCAAACTCACAAATGCAGATCGCTGACTGTATCTGAAAACCATATTTCATGATTTCAGAGTGCCAACTATGATGAGACTTTGAACTGTTGGGGTGGGCGGGCAACTGTGATCTATAAAGATCTTAATCTGACCAGAATACCTATTAAGGACCTAAGCCACATCAAGTGTGCATACTTGAGTCTGAAAACTAAGGATAGACTGGGGATTCTGTTACTGTACCGTCCACCCTTGGCTGAGCTCATGGAACCAGTCTCAGGGCTGTTGTTGATGTCTCCCAGACTTTTGCTTCTGGGTGATTTCAACAAACCATGGAAGGTCAGTTTGTCATGCGCAGTTTGGGAGTTCATGGTATCTATGAGAAACATGGGCCTATCCCAATTGGTTTCAGGAACTACACATTCAGCAGGTCACACCCTTGGCACAGTTTTCAGCTTGGAGGTGATTAATACCTTTCAGTTGTCATGGACAGATCATTTTCTGGTATAGGCTAATATAACAGCTACACCCTACCCCTGTAGAGGTGGAGGACCTATTAAAATGGTCTGCCCTTGAAGGGTAATGGATCCACTGAGATTCCAGGAGGTCTTAGAGGGTTTTAGGGATGGTGACAACAATAATCCTGTTGAAGCTCTGCTTAATAAGTGGAATCAAAATCTAACCAGGTCTATTGACACAGTTGCCCCCAAACATCCTCTCTAACACGTTAAGTAAACTGACTCCCTGGTGGAAAACTCAACTTCTATGCAACATGATATGATATAGGGAATATCTTTGTTCTCTGCATGTATTGCGTCTGCAAATTCACAGCCAGCTGAGCTATTCAGGGAGATGAGAGGTCTAACCCAGGCAGCCTCCTCGCCGAATCCAATCTTCAATAGCTCGCTGTCATGCCTTTAATGACCATTTCACAGATAAAGTCTCTTACATAAGAGCCAACTTAGATGCCATTGCTGGAGCAAAAGTAAATACTGAGGTGTCCAGCAACTCTGTGAGTGGAATTGTGCTGGATTAGTTTTAATTGGTGAGTACTGCTGATATGGAAAACTTACTAGAGTGAGTAAGGGAGACAACTTGCTTTCTTGATCCCTGTTCATCTTGACTGGTTGTCCAGGTAGGAGACACAATTGAACTTCAAATACAAGATATTACCCATGGATCTCTCAGCGAGGGGAACTTTCCATCCTGTTTAAAAGAGGCAGTGGCCAGCCCACTTTTTAGCCCTTTCTGGATCCTTTGGACCTTATTAGTTATAGATCATTATCTAACCTTTCTTTTTTTGAGCAAGGTGATTGAGAAGGCAGTTGCCTTCAAACTCCAAGTGGTCTTGGATGACACACCCTTCCTTGACCCATGTCCAGCTGGCTTCAGAGCAGAATATAGAGTTGAGACTGCTTAGTGGATGATCTCCATTTTAGCATCAATGGGGGGAGTGCTTCCCTGTTGGTGCTGTTAGATCTCTAGGGCATTTGATACCATCAGCCATGGTATCCTTCTGGAATGCCTAGTGGTGGGGGGGCAGAACTCAGAGACACTATGTTGCAGTGGTTCCAGTCTTACCTGTCAGGCAGGTTCCAAATGGTAGTGCTTGGTGATAGCTGCTTCTCAAAAAAAGAGCTGTTATATGGCATACTACAAAGTGCCATTCTATCTCCAATGCTTTTTACCATCTACATGAAACTGTTGGGAGAGGTCATCCAGAGACATGGAGTGCGGTGTTACCAGTATGCTGATGACACCCAAATATGTTTCTTCATGCCTTCAAAAAAGCAGTCTTAGCTAAGGATAATATGCCTCCTCTGAATGAATGCTTGGAGGAGGTAGTGGGCTGGATGAAGAAAGACAAATTGAAACTGAATCCAGACAAGACAGAAGTGCTCACTATTAAGGGTCCTAACCTGGAGTTGGAGATATGTCTACCAGTCCTGGATGGAGTCACACACCACCTGAAAGACTGTGTTCACAATTTGGGAGTGCTCCTGGATCCGTCCCTCCAATGTCAGCTCAGATAGATGCAACAGTCAGGAGTGTTCATTATCAGTTTTGGCTGATACACCAACTACACCCCTTCCTAGAACTGGAAGACCTAAACATGGTAGTACACACACTGCTGACTTCAAGGTTTGATTTCTGACATTGGGCTACTTTTGTACCAAGTTCAGAAACTCCAGCTGGTCCAAAATATGGAAGCCAGTTTGGTTACAGATACAACAAGGAGTGAGCATATCACATCAATATTAAAATCCCTCACTGGCTGCCGGTTAGTTTCCAGGCAAAGTACAAAGTGTTGGTTATTACCTTTAAAGTCCTACATGGCTTGGGTACAAGTTATCTGTAGGATTCCTCCTCCCATACAATCCACCCTGTACACTCAGGTCCTCTGTGGACCCTTTACTTGACCCAGCCAGGACTAGACTGGCAATGGTCACTCACAGGACCTTTACATGAGCTGCCTCTAGACTATGGAATGGCCTGCTGGAAGAGGTTTGAAACAAACATGCTGTCTGAATTTTAAAAAGTTCTAAAGATCATCTCTTCCAGTAGGCCTACTTGGTCAATTTTTAACTCTGCATTTTAAATTAGTGTATTTTAAACAGTTTTATTAGTTTTTTGCTATATTTTAATTTATGATGTACCCCACCTTAAGCCATAGAGAGATGTGGGCAAGAAATTAAAAATAATAAATTAATCATCATCATCATTGTGGCTGTTGAGTTTGTTTTCATTAGAAGACACCCTATAATCTGGGCCCAGCAATGCCCTCAGGTAGATTATGGCCACTTCGTGAATGAACCCATACCATACAATTTTGTATTTAAAAGGTAAAAATGTAAGTGTGCTGCCCTCTTCAGACTTGTAAGGGGAAAAAAATGCCCAAAGTAGTGGGAGATTATGTTTTAAAATATTAATGAACATACATTTAACAACAGAGATGAATACAAACATCAGTGAGTAAAGTACACAAAACTTTGTAGAAGAGATGTATAAAATAATTTCATGTCTTACCTCTTTGCTTTCTTCAGTCTCAGATATACTACTAAGTTCCTCTGCATTTAAGTGTTCAAAATCTGACTCTCCAACAGCTATTGGCACAGTAACAGTGAGATTTGGGTTGTTGATGAATGACATCTGATCAGTGCTGTCCATGTAAATAGTAGTTGTTGTTTTCTCATTGCAATAATCCAGACTTTTGTTGATTTCTGCTACTGTGTGATTGGGAACACCCCCTCCTTGCTTGATATTTTGTTCATCAGCTGAATCAACTCCGGCAGACACTTTACATTTTTGCAAAAGGGTAATTTGAACAAATTCAATTGTTTTTCTTTGTACATGATCCATTCCTCTTCGGATCCTTGCCACAGCAATCTGGAGATTGTTAGCATCAATTTCCTGATCAGGAGCAGCAAGGCTGTCTGAACTAAAAGAACTCAGTAATAAGGCCAGAAAGAGATTTAGCACCTAGGATAAACAAATAACAGAATTAGCCCCTTTTCTGAGGTTATCTTTTGATAGGTACAGTTTATACATCAAGACATTATCAACTGAACACACACATTCATATTTTAGTTTTAGAATATCTATCATAATACAAGAAAACGTTTATCTCCACGTGGTTGTTTCTGAGACAGTGAAACCTAGACTCTTAAAATTTGACAGGGGTGGCAAGAGGACCCAATGGGTGTGCACCTTTAGGTTATTTTACTTTTAAACAGCTTCATTAATTTCAATTAATTAAAATGTATCTGTAGCTTGAATTACTATCTTCAGTCTCTAGATGGCAAACTTCACTTATCTTTTGTCATTCAAAGAAGAAGCTGCATTTCAGGATTGGGACATTCATTTCTCCAAGAATCATCAGACTTGCATTAATAGATTCCCCTCACTCAAATGCTAGCAATTTGCCTAATGCGAAGAGTGAAAGGGACTGTCTTCTTACTGGTACAAACAACAAAAAGTAACAAGATAGACAGAGTCATCCTTGTCATCCCAACAGTACAACCACAAATGGAACCTTTCTTGATGATGGTGGCAGTACTATGGTTGAGAAAACACACAAAAAGATGTTGTTAATTTATACATCATCATTGATATGCATGATATGGTACATATATAAAACAGTAAAACGAACACTCCTGCCAAAGGCCTATTGTTTTGAACAAGGGAATCTTGTTCAATGCAGGAATTGGGACATAATAGTCCGTGAAATCTCCCACAGCAGCCTTCCCAAGCTGATGCCCTCCAAATATGCTGGACTATAACCCTCATCATCTCCAAGCTAGCATAGCTATGAGCCACGCTATCTGAGGATGGTGAGAACTGTAAAGCAACACATTGAGAAGGTGTCAAGTTGGGAAAGGCCTTCCTATAGTTTAATGATTCTGCAAAATAAATGTAAAAAAGCTGTAGTTCTTGGCCACCCTAGATGGAATTGGCTTAAGGAACTTTTAACAAATTCATGTGTATTATTGTCTATCCTCATTTATGACAGCTACAGAATAGATTTAAAACTCTTCGCTGTTACACAACATAATAGCTGAAAAGACATACCACGAGGTTTCCAATCACCATCACTAGCATGAATACAATGAGGCACATGGGCTGGCCTGCAACTTCCATGCAGTTCCACATGGTTTCTATCCATTCTCCACAAAGTACCCGGAACACAATCAAGAAAGAGTGGTAGAAGTCATTCATGTGCCAGCGTGGAAGGGTACAGTCATTTGAAATCTTGCACTTACAAGCCTCGTACTGTTTCCCAAACAGCTGCATACCAACCACAGCAAAAATGAAGACAATGATGGCCAGGACCAAGGTCAGATTTCCCAGAGCACCCACGGAGTTGCCAATAATCTTTATCAGCATGTTTAGTGTTGGCCAAGATTTTGCCAGCTTGAAGACTCGAAGCTGAAAATCATAATGAAGATTACACACATATACATAGTATAAGAATATGTGTGTGCGCGTATGTATGTGTGTGTGTGTGTGTATATATATATACAATATATATATATATATATATAAGAGAGAGAGAGAGAGAGAGAGAGAGAGAGAGAGAGAGATAGAGAACACAGATCCATGAGTTTAAGCAGCTCCACAGTCAGAAAACTCTGCCTTCAGTCATACCATGTTCTCTTACTGATAGGACTGTACACTGCAAGGATGGACATGTGAGTGCTCACCAGATATTTTGGACAATTCCTGTTAGCCACAGCAGAAATGGACAGGGCTAACATATTATGGAATGTGTACTACAGATTATCTGGGTGGCATGAGGGTTCCTACCATTGACCTATGCCTATAATACTAGAGAAGGAAGAGGAGGAAGAGGGGAAGAGGAAGAGGAGAAGGAGTGAGTAGTAACAGCAGTAAGAAGGGCTTTCCCAAGTATTTCTTGCTATGTGGGTGACAGGTTCAATCAAGTTCTACAAGGTTAGCTTCTCGTTTATCAGAGCTAAATGTGGGCAATCTGGGTATCATAGAATCCATTCTCTTCTCCTTGTCTATGTGCTTTTACGTCACCTGTCAAATTGAATTTCATACACTTTTCTTAGCTAAGGAGTACTCAGAGGTGGTTTTGCCAGTTCCTTGCTCTCCTTAGTGGCAGACAAAAAAATTAAGATACAGAATTTAAGAGCTCCCAGTATTGCCCCAGACAGATAAGCAAGAATTTGTTGCCATCCATTTTGCAAAACAATGAAAAGAAAACACATGATGTCTTGGCGGTCCAAAGAAAGTAATTACACTTTCTTTACCATGTACGAGGTGTAAGTCCAAACCTGGAAACATTACTTCCAATCACATATTTAACATCATGGTGGCTAGCTTCAGTTTAGTCAACAGGAGGAATGCAGTTGGAATCCAGGGCAGAAAGATTTCCAAAGTGGACTTGGGACGCACTGTTTCTCTAGAGATTCTCAGCCCTTTCCTAGAATATAGATGGGCCCAAACCAGTCTGTCCCTCCCCTCTCCCAGCATTCTGCTCCCTCTAACTAGCCAGCTGGTTCTAACCCGAATCCTCTACTATATAAAAGTAATCGTTTGTTTGTGGTTTTGTCTGTTTGTCTGCAGGGGCCTTTAGAATTCTCAGTCAAGAGCTCTTGGGCCTCAGGTCGGTTGCTATGGAGATGAGGCCTACCATTAATAAGGATGCCAGAAAACATTTGAGAGATATATGTGAGACAAATTAAAGTGATATACACAACACAGCTCATTTCCACACTACACTGTCATAGTGCTGTTATTCCACCTTCAACATCCTATAGAATCCTGGGATTTGTAGTTTAAGAAGGGACATTGAAGAATTCTCAGCCAGAGAGGTCTTTGGCCTCAGTAAATTACAACCTCAGAATTCCACAGGATGTTGAAAGTGGAATAATAGCACTATAGCAGTGTAGTGCAGAAATGGCCATAGTTACAATGTGTTCTTGCCTCACACAGTAGATTGTATGGTTCCATATATGAGGAATCTTAAAGATGAAATTCAAAACAAAAAAATGCTTCCAGAAAAACGTAAAGCCATTGCACAAATTCAACAGAAAGTGGGGGGAGCCAGTACATCAACCTCACCAGACAACACAGATTGGATTGGGGACTATGGGGTACTGATACTGGAATAGGCCAGTTGCTATGGAGATGATGTCTAGCAGCAAGGAGGAGGACAATGTATTCCCACAGAAACCCAACCTCTGTATGTTGACAACTCTGAATAAAGATTGGATTGGGGAATATAGGGAAAATGTACAGGTATAGAAATAGGCAGGTTGCTATGGAGACAAGGCTTCGCAGCCAGGAGGAGGACAGTGTACTCCCTCAGGAACCCGAACCGTGTATGCAAATAACTCTGAATACAGATTGCATTGGGAAATATGGAGCAAAGTTACAGGAAATGGAGAAGACGGTTTGGTGATGCCAGGTAAATACGCTAGTAATTACTGAATCAGAGCGCTGCCTGCCTGAGATATGGACATATTCTCCACTGCAGATGGAAAGGTCTGCTATGCAGTGAGAGCCCAGTGGGGACATTTCCCTTCCCTGTATTTACCACAGGGTCTTAAGGAGGTGCGGCTGGGGTCCCTTGATCTCTTGCTGCTCACTGTAAGAGACTTTCTAGTTTATCGAACACAAGTGTTTAAAAACTGTATCCTCTAATGCTGAAAGTGAACTGCAGATGCTATTCTGGATTTTTGCCGTCAGTTCCAAACTTTCTAAGGAACAGGATTATTTCATTTTACTGTCCACCAAAGCTCCACAGGGCAGAAAAATGTAATAACGCTGGAAATATCCACTCATTTTCATCAGGAGCACCAGATAACACAAGAAACAGAAGTAAGCCAGTTAATGGAAAGAAGGAATCTGCCATCTTTATCCTGAAGAAAGGACTGGTGGAGCTGTACTTCTCATCCAGCTATCTATTAAGTTCCTACTTAGCCTCCTGGCAAATCCTTGGTGAGAGTTCTAGCAACTCCAGGGGCATTTTGTGATCAAGACTGTGAAAGTGAAATGTAGTAGTAACACTGGAGATTTAGAGTTCCTACACAGAATCTCTTGAATTCTAGCAAGTCCTGAATCCATTCAGACACCACATAGGCAACGGAGGAAGGGTGTCCATGTAGCAAGTTACCCCCAAACTGCCCTCCAGGCTAGCCAGCAGCCCAAACAGCAATGAGATTTAGTGTCATATTTACCAATCTGAAGGATCTTAGAATTGACAGCCCTTCTATATTTGCAAGCCCAAGCTCCATCAAACTCAGACTGACAATGAGGCTATCGAAAACATTCCAGCCTTCTTGGAAATAATAATAAGGATCCATGGCTATGATTTTCAGGACCATTTCTGCAGTGAAGATTCCAGTGAAGACCTGAGTACAGAACATATAAGAGTCAGTCACTGCATTTGATTACCCCACCTTAAAAAAATACAGTTTACTTTGTTGCCTATGAACATAAAAGACGACAAAGCAATGCTTTAAAACAATACCCGAGTAGAACTGCTGAAAATCTACCTAGGCCCAGGTCCCATCTGGACTATAGATATGCACAGTACTGGGTATTTATGACCCACATTTCCCCCTAAACCTGGGACTCCACACGGTTTACAAGGTTAAACCAGATTCAGATGAAAACAATTACAGATAAAAACAAACAAAAGATTATAGAATCATAGAAATGTAGAGTTGGAAGAGACCACACGGGCCATCCAGTCCAACCCCCTGCCATGCAGGAACACCCTCAAAGCAACCCCGACAGATGGCCATCAAGCCTCTGCTTAAAAACCTCCAAGGAAGGAGCCTCCACTACACTCTGAGGCAGCACATTCCACTGCCGGACAGCCCTGACTGTCAGGAAGTTCCTCCTGAGGTTCAGGTGGAATTTCCTTTCCTGCAGCTTGAATCCATTGCTCCTTGTCCTGGTCTCTGGAGCAGCAGAAAACAAGCCCTCTCCTTCCTCTACATGGCATCCCTTCAAATATTTAAACATGGCTATCATGTCCCCTCTTAACCTTCTCTTCTGCAGACTAAACATACCCAGTTCTCTAAGTCTATCCTCATAGGGCGTGGCTTCCAGGCCTCTCACCATTTTGGTCGCCCTCCTCTGGAGTTGCTCCAGCTTGACCACGTCCTTCTTGAATTGGGGTGCCCAGAACTGGACACAGTATTCAAGATGGGGTCTAACCAAAGCAGAGTAGAGTGGTACCAGTACCTCCCTTATAATTATTAACATGCAGTTACACTACTGCTGTACGAGCAAGCAAGCAGGGTTTAGTGACAGCAGGCAAAGAACACAGCAGCAGCGGGCAACAGCACCTGCCACCACAGGGTGATTGTACAATTGGCAAATGGAGATAGTAAGAGATGGAGGGCCAGGGGATGATGCAATGGCAGCAGCTACGGCACGAGGAGCAACAGCAGCACTGAATGTGCAAACAGGAGATGGAGGCCTGTTCTTCCATTTATCTGACAGATTAGGGACTGGAGCACTGTTAAAAAATGGAATTGGCTGAAAAGCAGAACCCATATACTATACTGTAGGAAGCATGAAGGACTTGCAGAGGCTCACTTGGGGTGGACCCCACTCACACTGCTTGCAAAGTCTCTTAGCTGGCTTGGTGCCTCCCCCAACAGCAACTTGCTTTGCAAGCAGCACACAAATTCAAGCAGTTCCAAGCAAGCTGATGAAAAAGTGGGATCCCTATCAACTTAACGGACTTTGTCTTTAATTTGGAAGTGTCAAAAGAGCAAGTCATAATATAACAGGGCATCAAAAGATGGGGGCTTCCTTTACATGTTTGAGTGCAAGAGCACAATCAACCAGGTAAGAGGGAGCTGAACTGCAAAAACTACAAGCATGGATCATTACCTGAACTCTGGTATTTTAAAAAAAGAGTAGTTGGATACAACCATATACCCTCTAGCATTAATAAACATAATAATATATTTATAGCAGTGACAAACGAAGCAGGATAGAGAATGTTAAACTATAATATCTTCTAGTTAAAATCAAATATTCCATCTATACCTCTGAAGAAAATCACACCTTGTTTTTCCACAGTGAACACTGCACTTTCCTCTGTGTTTTGCCTTGTGAATCAGATGACAACGTGCCATCCATGCTGTTCTCATATACATGTAAATTTTAGCCATCAGTTAAAAAAAACAGATGGAAAAAGAAACTAAAATTATTCTTTATGTTGACAAAATATCATCAATCAGTGCCATGTTCTTCTCATCATTTATCCTCACAAAAGCCCTGTTAGACCAATCTGGATGAGGGGCAGCCCAAGACCTCACTATAAGGTTGTGGTCAAGAAAGCATTTGAACTTGGGCCTCCCTGCTCCCTGTTTAACATGTTAACTATTACAATAACACTGGCTCTCTCAGATCAATGCATCTATACATATGGTGTCAAGGCTGAAACACAACAGTAAGAACAAGGCAGAAATGAATGTGCTTAATTGGCACAATATGATTTGGCCACTTGGGGAAGTTTGGGGAACTGCAATATAGCAACCTTAGCTATGAGGAAGTTGGGGATTTGCAATAGGAGTTTTAAATCTTTGGAGAAATCAGTCGAAAGCACAGAAAGGCTGGGAAAGTACTTTTATCTGCTAATCTTGAGAAGTCTGCTGCCATTAGATGTAAAACATGTAACAGGCTAGATGGCCTGATGGAGGGCAAGGTAGCTTCATGTGCAGTGAAGTGGAGCCAGGGCTCACATGGTTGATGTTCTAGGCTTTTTTGACAAGCAGAGATGATGATGTTATCTACCACACTTACACTTTCCTGCTCCCTTTATAAGTACACACAGCAGCAGAAGCAGGGTTTTCCCAAGAATAATATATTATCTCATTTGTAGTGCAAATATATATCAGGTTGCTTGGTTGTGAATTTCATCATTGTGAACTGCTTTAATAAATTAGGTATTTTGTTCTGCACTACTTGCAATTTTCATCCCCCATGAGAAACATGACTATGGAGATTGTTATGATGGCTGCTTGCAATTGAAAATGTACCACTACATCATATATATCTAAAAGTGTAGAGGCACCCAGTAGAGAGGCATTCATCTTTGAAAGGATCTTCTCGTTCTGCACAAAGACTTTTGGGTTTATTTGTTAGAAAAATGATTCAATGTAAACATTGACTCACCAAGTTTCCGTTTTTAAGGACTTCACTGAAGGCGGGATCACTTGGATAATGTTCCATGGACATAAACAGCGTGTTTACCACAATGCAGATTGTAATGCCAAGATCCACAAATGGATCCATCACAATGAAATTAACAACTTTCTTAATTTCTACCCAAGCACTGCAACAGTTCCAAATCAAGTACGTCTGGGCAAACTTGTACCAGCACGGTGGACATTTCTGTCTGGATTCTTCAAGTTCTGAAGAGAGTCATGTGGAAAATATAAAGACCACATATTAATTCAACTAATTATGCTAATTAGGAATAATTACAACCAACTAAAACGCAATCTAAAATTTGCAAAACCAATTATAATTTCTCAAGGCTCCCACACTACACATTATCATAGCTTTACCTGATTAGTGGATAAAATATTTGAGATGTGAATACAGAAAGACATGCAAAATGTGTATGTATCTTGGTAATTAAACAGAACTACTTGGAAGATTTTTCAGCATTCTTGGGGGGCAAACTACACGACAGGAAACTTGCTTCTTGGCAGTGTGTCAGGGTTTTAAAAAATTTAACAGGGGATGGGGGTTTCATCAGGGCCAGATGAAGAAATTTGATCCTTTCTCTCCTGATAAAATGCCTGATCATTCTAAATGACCATTTTGGGTAAGGGGAATCTCCTGTTGGTGCCAACAGGAGTTTTTCCACTAAGGCATCACAAGGAATAGAGATTCATCAAGACTGTGACTGTAGAAGAAAGTATTAAATCCCTTCTTGTGTGCCATCCTCTGAACTTCTATTACATTTTGAAAATGAAGTGCTTCAAAGCTTTTAGCATTATTTTCAGTTGGTATAGAGCATCTGTTGAGGTACAGACCTGGTGTCTTTAGATTTAGTTATTAAATATTTACTTACTAATAGTTCCACAAAAATGCAATAAAATGCAATCATAGAGCATAAAGGTAGTGTATTTTCTCAGATGACCCAAGTTCCTCTTATACATATGTCACCCCAAATGTTACATGTCTGAAATCATACACCAAGACAGTGTACACAATGAACAAATGTTCATTCCTTAGACATACTGCAAAGTAGAGAGGGAGGCACAAGCCAAACCAAGCTGTGTTGCAGGGCTGGCCCAAGATATTTTGATGTCTGAGATAAAGCAGTAAATGTCACCCACTAGCCACCACAGTCAAGATGCACAGTAGCCACAATCAGCCAAATGAGCTTGATATCTGAAATAAAAAGTGTCACAAGCACCTTTTCCCCAAACATGGTAGTAAAAATACAGCAATAATGCCTCCCCGAAATTAGTAATTGTTGCCATTTCACAGGCTCCAATTTCTGTTGCCTGAGCAGACTATCTCACTCTGCTTAATAATAAAATCAGCTCTGTTATGCAGTGTTTCTAGAGATATTTTAGGTCTCTTCAATCAAATTTACTTATCTATTTATCTGGATTCAATGAGCAACTGAGGCACTCATTTGAGCAAGATGATATGCAGGAGTCTGCTACACCACATAAGTTTCCTCAATTGGTTAGAATCCACACATTGCTGTTACTGTGTGTCTTCAAGTCATTTCTGACCAATAGTGACCCTGAGGCAACCCTATCATAGGGATTTCTTGGCAGAATGTTTTCTGGGGTGTGGTGGGGTGGGGGGTTTGCCCTTGCCTTGTGACTTATCCAGGGTCACTCAGTGGGTTTCCACGGCTGAGCAGTGATCCAAACCCTGGTCTACATATTCCAGTGCTCAGACCACTATACTGCACTGGCTAACTGAACACTGGCTCTCATTAACAATAGGTTTACATGAACCTAACTCTATTATAAGGGGTTGTTGTTGTTGTTGTTGTTGTTGTTGTTGTTGTGTGCCTTCAAGTCACTTCTGACTTATGGTGACCCTATCATGGTGTTTTCTAAGGGCTGGTGATGCACCCAAAGTCACCTAGCGTGTTTCCATGGCTGAGCTGGGAATCAAACCCTGGTCTCCAGGGTCATAGTCCAACATTCAGATCATTATACCATGCTGGCTCTGATACTGCCACTGCAATCAGATCCAAATGACATGTTCAAACCAATCCATATTATTCTCGTGTGCCTTCAAGTAATTTCTGACTTATGGTGACCCTGAGGCAAACCTAGAATGAGGTTTTCTTGGCAGAATTTGTTCAGAGGATTTTGCCTTTGCCTCTGAGGCTGAGTGTGACTTGCCCACGGCTACCCACTGGGTTTCCATGGCTGAGAGAGAAATTGAACTCTGGCTTTCTAGTGTCCTAGTCCAATGCTCAAATCTAGTGGCTGATGTAGTCATCATGCTGGCTCATTCACATAGTAGCTTTTAGTAAATGACTTTGAAATAGTTTATCCTACTGCTTGGAATATCTGAATTGCCACAGCTGTTCACATTAACTCTTTTTAATATGTTGAATATGTTTGCCTTTCACTGTCAAAAATGAATGCAGCCATGTCTTCTAGAAAGTGTTTACAGCACGTAGGATATGTTGTTGAGGGAAAAACACATTTGCCCATTTGATGAATGTTACCAGGGTTCCAGTGACCCTTTCACATGAATTTAAAGGATATGAGAAGAGACTGCAAGGCTGCACCACTTAGGCTCATCTCTGCCACAGATACATCTAGTACCCTTCCACCATCCATAAAACAGACCTTGGAAAGTTACTTTTGTGTACTACATCTACATCTTCCATGCTGGTTGGAGGCCCAGTCCAGAAAAGTAACGTTTCTAAGCTCTGATTTGGAGCATGTCAGAAAGTGGTACTACATGGTCCCCTCTGGTGTGGTGAGGACCTAATGTAAACTCTCTTTCTGACACATTGGCAACAAGCAGATAGTAGAGCAGGCAGCCCAGATGCATTTGTGGCAGTGATGTGGCTAGCCTATGTGGCCCCACAGCTCCTTAGTTGTGTTCATCCAAGATGTAGACATCTGAACAGCCTACAGGTTCTGATGTGAAGTGATGAAAATTCTGCCTGCAGTTAGATCTTTGACAGTCTATTCAGTTGTACAAGCTAGCATTTGATCTTGTTGTCACCAAATAATGAGCACATGTGTGGACTACATAATTGTCCTTATCTTTGGTTTTGTTTTTCTGATTCACTGTTTCTGCCTAATAAGAACCACGAATGCTCTTCCTGCCTCCCTATCATCCATTAGATCTCTTCATTACATTTTTTTTTTAAATCAGACTACCAGACAAGGAATGAAGTGACCCAAAACCTCATGGCCATTTCACTCATGCATGTGCACACACACACCTTCCATTGTGTTTGTGATTATGCTTGCAATGCTCATTGCTCTTTCCCTTATGGTGGGATCTTCCAGTAAATCCATTGATATCTGGAAAGAACTTGACCGTCTTTTCCTGCTGTCTATTTCTGAAGCAGTGCTCTAGAGTGAAGTAAAAAAGACAAAATGAATAATACAGCAATCTCTAACAGATTTTTTTTTAAAAAAAACCCCACACATGCACACTCAAGCACTGAAATATCAAGAATATCATGCCACATGCAACTTAGTAGTTTTGCACAGATTATGCCAGTCTTTTGTCCATTTTTAACATCCAGCACTTCAGGTCCAGCTGCTTCATATTTTTACAGGAATATTCTGTTTTTACAGGAATAACTTAAGCAGAATACATTTTATGCACTGACTAAACTCTAGGCCATTTCACAGGTATTTGTAGTGATGTTACTCAGAAATTTAGGACTAGGCTAGGATCTTAGGAATGCACTCATTTGTCATCATAGAAATGTTATGTGTCAGTGTGGAATCTGTATATATTAATGACTGGATATCCTTTTGCTTCTCCAAAGTGTTGCTAGGTTTAGGAATAATAGTGACCCCCCTGTCTCAAACATGTCACCTTATGCTTGGTGATGGACAGGATTTCCAGCATGCTCAGCATTGTAACACTGGGCCAAACACCTGAATTGACCCCTTGCCTACTTATCTAAACTCCATTTAACAAACGGGTGATGAAAGAAGTTATAAGTTAATCACAGCATAAAGAACAAGAACCAGAGCTCAAGGAGCTTCTGGTGTTATGCTCAGATAGCTACATAATTTTCAGATGGGGGAGGGGTCAAGAAAGGTAAGGGGGAAAATAGATCATGCCTGGGTGAAACATTGGAAACAATTATTTCACTTATGGTCATTAAATTTGTGAACTGATATTCCTTCAAGGCCTTCAGCCCATTCAGGATTTTTTTCCTATTCTTTTTTAAAAATCTAATTCAGTTAATGCCTATTTTTCCTCATTTCAAGCTTGACACGTTCTTTAGTACTGGGAATCATCTAGCGATAAAAGTCTGACTTAATTAAGGATCTATATACCAATCATGAACCAGGGGACAAAAAGTTTTATGTACCCACAAACACAATATATAGGATAGTGAGAAGTTATCAGTCTGTCTATTTATTACAAATCATTGCTCTGGGGGAAAAACAATACTCTTAACCTTCTTCAAGATTCTTCCCAAAACTATTTGACATATTGTCACCTGAGGATGAGGCAAGGATCCTGGAATGGGACTAAGCAAATCTTTAACCCTTAGCCAACACTTGGAAGTAAAACATTACAAGTAACGCCAGGGAACATAACACGTCACTTTGGTGAGGTGATGAAAAAAGTAACTAATGATAATATCCTTGCTGCTATTTGAAAGCTGAATGGTTTTTTGGAGCATTTTGATGACTTTTTTTTTTTTAACTTTAGGGGCACTTTCTTATCCTTTTAGATAGATTTCTTAAAAAAACACAATTAAAAAGCAACAAGACAAGTTATTAAAAACAAATGAATGAACAAAATGTCTTCTCAGCTTACATTTCATCGAGACATACAAACCCTCATCACAGTTTCTTCAACACAGGAATTGGGGAGTACCTATTTCTGTCTCACTTTGTTGTTATCCTCATGTGAAAAATGGTCTATCTGAAGAAGAAATGTTCCTGTTCATGTGAACTCTGCATGTGAGTAAGAACTCTAGAAAATTGGGGTTGGGTGGGGTACATTTACATGAAGTTTCTCCACATGAACAGGAATTTCTTTTTAGATGCTTCATTTAAAGATGGTGGTAACTAAATTCTTTTAAAAAATAACTTTCTAAACTCTGCCTTTAGCTCTCATCCAGCAGTTCTGACCTAGATTGTCCCCAGCTATCTTAGGCAGATATTTTTCAACATACATACACGCACAAAACAGACAATAATGAAACATAAATCATGGCACTGGCTTTGAAATGAAGATTTATTATCTTCCTCTCTGCCTTTGTCAAAGTCAGTTCTTGTTAGGCCATTTCTGCCTCACACTGTTATAGTGCTATTATTCCACTTTGAACATCCTGTGAAATTCTGGGGTTTGTAGTTTCCTGAGGCCAAAGAGCCTCTGGCTGAGAATTCTAAAGCCCCTCCCTAAACTACAAACACCAGGATTCCATAGGATGTTGAAAGTGGAATAAGAACACTATAATAGTGTAGTGAGGAAACGGCCACAGATTGGGAGCAGAAACCCCTAAATGCTAGGATGGTAACCCACCAGGGATTGGGGGCAGGGTGATTCAGTGGTCCTTCTTGGGACCCTTGAAGGTTGTACTTCCACTGCATCCTACTCTGCCCCTGCAAAAAGTTTTTTTTCATACAAATGTAATACTTACATACATACATACATATATACATACATAATACTTTGGCCAAAAATTCACCCCACATTATTTAGGTAGTATAGGAGCATTTCACTATGTATGTATGTTTGTGTCAGTGCCACAATTTTTATCCCCAAAGAAGCCTCCATGATAAGTCCTCTACAACTTAAAAAAAAAAAAACAATCACAGGAAGGCCAAACTATGGCAAAATTGAGGCACCAATTTCATGTGCCACCTCTGGCAAAATATAAATTGAGGAAACTATGATGGAGATGCTAGTGGATCTCTGGGAATCTCAAAAACAAGCTGCCTGCAGCCTGTGAGGCACACTTTCTTCACCCTTTTTTAAGGAAGGCAGCTTGCTCAACTGAAAGTTGGATTGAGAATGGAAGAATGTTGTGTCCTGAAAGGCCGCCTCCCAGGTAATGGGCAATACCTTGAAAACCAATGGGTCATGATATAGTGAAGAAATGAAAAGGAGATGAGAATCACTGGGGAAGCAAGTGGGACAGACGAACGGACTAAATGATGGGGAGGGGGATGGCAGGAGTGAAAGGAATGAAAGAGGCTTTCTGCCTTAAAGAGGTATTTTAAGCATAAAGTATATACCACTTTGGCTATTTTTTTTTATCTCACCTGTTCAGTGTATGTTCGCCAAGTGCATGCAACAAAGACCAGACTACTAAATTTTTCATAGCACAGTTTTAAAGACTGAACAGTAACAAATAATAAAGCTTTTCCAAGATGCAGAAGCATTCACAACTTAGATTCCATTCTGCTGACCCACCATGCCTATGCTACTTAAAACATCCTTACACTGTCATCAGTAGTTGGTTTATCTATTATCACCTCTGGAAGAAGCTGTCCTGTAGGAGACAGAAGTGCTGGGGGTCCTCCTACCAAGGAAACCACCCCATTGCAATCCACGCTGCTGTGCATCTTCCCATTCACTGGAAACAATGGAAACATGGTCTGACTAATGTTACTGCTGCGCCGTTCACTAGGTCTGCGTAGAACAAAATAGGAGCCGCTGCGGCTTGCATTGTCTTCAAATGTGCTGTGCTCACTATCAGCATCAGAGCCCCCTTCAGTGGTTTGGCCTTTGAAGCTGGAAAAGCTGGCTCTGCTATTGCGTCTAGTGGGGAATAGCATTGACTGTGGAGATACAAATGGAACAGTTAGAATGATGAAGACCTGCAAAGTAATTCTGAAGCTCCTGCTGTTGTTAGCATTTTGAAAAGAAATACTAGTATATTTTGCCTAAACACAGAAGAATTTCATGGATTTATGGAACAGTCAAAACATATAGCCCACAGAGCTTTAAAGCAATTTTCAGAGAATGTACAAAATTTTAGAGGTTCCATCAAGCTGATCTTATTTGGTAAATTATTGCCTATGTTCTGCTGATTTTAGCTTTATTCTGACAATGGTGTTGCAAGCACATTCTCTTTGCTATGGTACACAATTTTAAGCAACACCATTCTGTCTTTAAAATATGCATATACTCAAAAGTGTCTTCCTTACTATTTAATACAGTTTAGTCACTGCAGGTCTGTGTCTTGCATATCAGCAAAAAGTACAAGCCATGTATCTTTTTTAAAAAATGCAGTGATGATGATCTTTAAAGAAAGTCACTTGGGAAGGGGTACTGCAGGATAGAAACATCACATGTGAGAAGGGTTCTCTATGCTCTGATCCACAATATCATACCTTGAAATTGAATCTAGTTGCCCTTGTTCTCACCTACTTGGTCCTCAAATAGAAAAATGTTGACAAGACCTAAGTTTTCCAGTCACTGTCTGGAGTGCTAAGACATGCTAAGTGCCTGTTCACATACAAATCATTAGATTTTTATACATCTTCCCTTGCCTTCCTTCCTTCCCCTCTCTCTCCTCTATAAAGAACATAATGCCTGAAGCTCCATGAAGAATCTCTCTCATGGTGATCCCATCATCCCAATCTTGTCTGGAAGATGGACACTGAAATACCACCACAGTCATACCTGGTATGGAGAAATGGTCCTGGTTTCATAAGTGAGCCTGTTTCCTTCCAGGGAAAACCGAAACCCCTTCTTTTTGATGCTGCCATCTGATTCAGATTTGGGGATTTTTTTGCCATCTGCTTTCTCGTCTCCCAGAGATAGTTCTCTCTGCCGTCTTTTCCTCCTCCGGTTCCTTCTTTCTTTAGCGCTTTTTGAGCTTAATCTTGACAATTCTGAAGAAGTTTCAGAAAGTCTTCCCAGGGCACTATCATCCCTATAACCTCTGCAAGCTGCTGCCGCTGCTGCTATTGCCTGTCATAGCAAGAGATCAAGCAATATGAATGCTCTGCTTTAACCATTTAGCACACAGTGCTACACTGATCCAGAATAATGTCTGTACAATTTTATCTGCCAAAAGTATTAACAACTTGTATTTTTTTTTCAAAGGAACTGAATGAAATACTGGCAGCCACATTTCACCTATACACATTATATGCTTATTTTTCAGGGCATGCTGTCAAGTGTGTCATAAAATTAAATACTCTGAAAAAACCTTCATAATTTGTAGTATTCTTCACAAATACCATGGACTTGCAGTCCATTATCTTTAATGCACTGAGAACTCTATGTTTGTAAGTGATGCTTCTCTCTTTACATTAAAGAATGTTTCATGAAACTATCACCACCCTTAGCACTGCTATCACCATCGTATTATGCTCTGGACAAACAACTGAACTTTGTTCAGAGTTCTCACATGACTAGACTTCCTCTCTATCTATAGTGAAGACTGCTTAATTGAGCCATCTCTATGGATAGGAAGACAATGGCCAAGATCCACACTGCCAACTTAGTTATAAGCACCTAACTAAGTACTATCTCCTAGCCTGAACACTGAAACCCACCTTAACAGCCAGTAGCAGCTCCAAGTGATGGAGATCTGTTTTGCTGCTGATTGTAGCACAGCAGGATGACATTTTCAGCCCATTCATACCAGCAGTCTACAGTGCAATGATGAATTGTGTTTGGTCCTGCTTCTCATTGTCTTAGTCTTCCTTGCTGGCAGGTAGGGACACCCTGATTGCCAGCAGAACAGAGCTCCATTGCTTCAAGTGGCTCCCTTGAGTTTCAGGAAGGATTCATGGAGCATTTACGTTTGTTACAATAGTGCTAGAATCATGAATGTGTAGCATAACTGAATATGGCGCAATTATAAATCTGAAACTCTATGTTAGATATTCATAACAGCAGTGCAGTATGCCAACCAATGTCAGTAGGGAATGTCCAACATCACAACAGAAACCATGCTCTTGGCAAAGCAATTTCTACGTTCTTAAAAGTTTTAAAGTTTTAAAACCTATGAAAGGAAATGTGGAGGTGGAAATTTTGAGTACCTGAGCTTCCTCTTGTTGCCTTTTCAGTTGCTCAAGCATCTGCTGGTATTCAGCCTCCTTCCGCTGTGCCTCTTCTGTGTTGGCTTGATTCTGTTCTTCATAGGCCATGGCAACAACAGCCAAGATCAGGTTGATCAGGTAGAAAGAGCCCAGAAAAATCACCAGCACAAAAAAGACCATGTAGCCCTTCCCAGCAGCACGCAGAGTCTAGGAAACACAGTACAAGACAGGTCATTAGATTAGGAAAACAACATTTTAAAAATTATGGATACTTGTACTGGATACTGTAACCATGTTTTTAGATTCACATGCACATAGAGTTAATTCATCAGATTTTTACAGGTGATACTCTGTATTTGTACAGTTAAAATACACATTTTCTTCTGAACTATACACCACTGTTTACCAAGAAGATGTGGTGTATAAATAGTATGACAGCAATACCAATAATATAAAATACCAAGAAAATAAAATTATAGAGCAAGTATACAGCATTGCCCACAATAAATGCAACATCAAATGTAACACTAAATATACAACTTACATTTTAATACTTTAATCTTCTCAAGATGCAAAGCAACCTGAGACTTACGCATTCTTCTTTTTATTGAACTACAGTACATTTGTTGTTGTTCTTTAGGGAGGAAATTTAGAGCAACCTTGAAAGATGCTCCAGGGATGAAAAAGAAAAAATGCACCCCTCTTTTGCTTTCTTTTTTAATTTTAATTTTTAACTGATTATATATTATGGTATCATCCCTGATTCCTCCATCTCCTAACATTGGTACACAAATTAGTTTCCAGTTAGATTACACACCCATAATACCAATATAAAAGATGTCAAATGTTTTTACTTACATGGTCAGCCAAAAAGACTTGAATGCCTTTGAAACGCCAATATGACCTTTTGTCTTTATTTGTGTTTATCTTTTTTCCTTAGCTATTTTAAGTTTGTTACTCAATTTTTCAATAAGAAATAGTTGCCACACTGTGTTATACCAAGTCTTCACAGATATCTCTTTTAAACCTTGTCAAAACTGAGCAATGACCAATCTGGCAGCTACTAATACATAACCAACTAAGAGTTTGTGAGATACTTAATAAAGGACTTCCGGTTCCAGTGTGAGGAAGGGAGGTATGAATCTTGGGGCTCGGCTCAAGCTTCACTGCAGACGCAGTTTGCCAAGCTCATTTTTTTGCCTTTTTCCTGGGCTTGACTCGTCTGTACACCGGGAAGGTGTGCAGCAAGAACAGCTAACATGTGGCAACGCCGAATGTCCCCTTGCAAGGCTTGGCGTTTCCTCGCCTGTACGAGGCGGTTGTAGCAGTCGCCTCTAGCAGCTGTCCACGCCTGCGTGGGACGGAATACCATCCCTATCCCTACCATCGGACCCCACCAGATTTGACTGTTGCAGTTTATTGTGTGGGTTTTTTTTGACTTTTTGATTCTGTTGTTGTCACGGGCGCAAGGAACAATAAGATATAATATAGACAGCGTGCAGTGACGTAGTAACAATGGGTGGACCCTGGGTGGAGTCAGCATTTTTCCTCCGCAAATTCGGCTGTGTTTCTAAGCCCCTGAAGAGTGTTGTGGAGCCCCGAAGCCGAAGAACTTAAGAACCGAGGATACAGGGTATTGAGTTTGGCTGAGGGCAGAGGAGCAAAAGGAATTAAAGACAATTTGAAGAAGGTGAGAGGACGGGGAACCAAAAGAATAAAGAACAAAGGAACAACGTGGAACAACGGTGAGAAGTGAGAAGTGACAAGTGAGATAGAATAGACGAGCAAGGAATAAGGAGTTACCAACAGAAAAGAAAAGTAAGGAGCTAAAGAACTAAGGGGCATGAAGAGCTGAAGAAAAAAAGAATGTGGAGGCATAAATGTAAATGGAACAGGAAGGAATAAGAATGAAGAATGAAAAAGAAATCGGAACGAGGTGCCAAAAGAGGAGAGAGGTTGGCGTTGACATTTTGACTGATTACCTCCCCACACACACTTTTCTATTTCTACCTCTGTCCCTTCACTCTTTAGCTATTCTCACTATAACTGGCTTTGAAAGTGTTTTTTTGGACACTTGAAAAGTATTTATACACATGAAAGTTATTGAGGTCGTTTTTGTTTGTTTGTTTGAATGTGAATTTGATATACTGTCAAATACTGAAATACCAATCCTGCTAATGTCATGCATTTCTGTTATATATTGATATATATCTATATATACATTGATATATTGATACATATTGACATATAATGATATACTGTAACGAACGTATATTGAATTGTATATTGAAATTGTATTAGAATTCATGACACTATAATCTTGCTTATGTTAGTGTAACTCTTGACCCTTGCTTGTAATTGAGATATAAGGAAGGAATGCATAAGACAATGAGATCCGGTAAGGTACGGGGTGCTAGCTCGGATACTACAAGAAGAGACTCTATAGAGGACCCCTCAGAATACCATAATAAATTTATGGAGGAAATGAGGTCTTTTATGATAAATATAAAAAGAGACTTGTCTGACTTAAAGGGACAAATGAAGGAAATGCAGGACATGTTGGTCCAGGTCAAGAGAGATGTGATACAGAATAGAGAGGATACTGAGGTTAACAAAAAGGAAATTGGGGAATTAAAACAACAAGCGGCCTCTTCATCTTCGCAGTTGAGAAACAGCTAGAAAACCAATCGGACAAGCTTGCTCTGCTTGAGCAAAAACAAAAAGATTCTTGGCTGCGAATTAGGGGCTTGGAGGAGGGGGAGGGGAAGAATATCAGAGAAAAGATTGTTACTTTGTTTGCTAATTTTATGGAGGTAGAAGAGGATATTATCGAAAATGAAATAGACTTGGTTTATAGGGATCAATCAGTTGTGGCAAAAAAAAAAAAAAACCTTCCACGGGATGTGGTAGTCCAGTTCACCAAACGTTCTACGAAAGACAAGACTGTCGAAGAGCATAACCGATCACCGCTGTTTGAAAAAGGCAAACAACTCGTTATGTTGAGGGAAATTCCTTCTAGGATCTTGCGTAAAAGGAAAGAGTATTAATTTTTGGTTTCAAAGTTAAAGGATTATAAGATCCCACTTAGGTGGGATAGACTTGACTACGAACACCAGCAATTTCGGCTCAATTCAATTGATAAAGCTTCTGATTTTTTGAAGAAAATTGGTGAAAAAATAAGATCAAGTCCGCTCCCACCCTGAACAGGTAGTCACTCACGAGGAAGAAATATGGAGTCAGCGG